>VZTF01005583.1:1282985-1640321 GCA_013397755.1 Cnemophilus loriae
AAAAAAATCGGTGTGGGGAGGGGAGCGGGGGTCCCGGGCTGGCTCTCCCGGAAGGTGGCACTGCAGGGCCGCGGAGCCCGGCGGCGCTCCGGGGGCTCGGCGCTGCCCGGGCGGTGCGGCCGGCCCGGCTCTCCGCCAGCGAAGGCGGGTGGAGCGCCGAGACATCGGTGCCCATCCCGCAATAAAATTCGCCGGGATTGAAGAGCCCCCCCTGGTAGGTCATTTGTTCCGTGCGGTAATGATCCTCTGAGTGAAAAGCCATTTCTGACACCGTGTCTGAGCTACCCTGCCTTCAATTTCAGATAATGCCTTTGGGCTTTGTCCTTATTGCGTATTTTGAACAGATTTCTACCTGCTGCTTGTGGAAAAGAACCCCCTCAGGTATTTGTCAACCATAATTAGGTCTTCTTGTAACCTCCTTTCCTAACCTGCACATACCCTGTTCTTGAAATGTTTCCCTGTAAGACACTCTTTTCATAGTCCTTGTATCTCCTGTATCTGTTAAATTAAGAACTAATTAGTGTACCCTTTATTTCTCGGAAGCCTATTGATAGCGAGAGGGTCAAGTCACAAGCATAGTCCCTAATGCATTTTCTGACCTGAAATGAGGGTCAAACCCACAAATATTCCCCTTAACTTTGCAGGTATAAATAGGGATGGTTGTGTACACTTCACATCTCATTTCAGCTGAAGGGTTGAAATCTGTCTCGTGCTGTGCTACAAAACAAAACCATTGGCTATAGGCTCTAGAATTTATTGGGTGTTTGCTTTAATTTTCTGCTCTATTTTCAGAATACCAATTTTAACTCCTGTTTGTTTTGGGCTTTCACGTGTAGGAGAAACCACGCTCTTTCCGTGGTGACAAAGTGACCAGAGCAGCAAACTTAGTCGTCATTTTGGAGTATTTGTTCTTGTGCTCCTGTTTTGCTGTAAAGGTTGGTCAGAGTCATGGGGCATAAAGAATACCTCTATGTGGTATGGAAAACTTATGGAAATAGCTTATCTATTTGAATTTAGGAGAGTCTGAATCCCTGTTTAAAGATGCAGCAGTAGAATTCCCACCTCCCCTGATTTAACAATAAACATTTGAATTTATGCAGTATTATCTTCTGCCTCAAAGCACTTGGAACTTTCAGTTGGTGTAAAGTATTTAATTCAATATAAAATGAAATAGCAGTCGAATATAAAAAATATTAAATATAATGTTAAGTAAAAGTACTTAAACATTCTGCATAATACAGTGCACTGCATTTATTTGTGGAAGTTGCCAGTAGAGTCTTCGGAAAGGTATTTAAGGGCTTTCAAGCATTCCCTATCCTTAAAAGGAGTATTTAAGTACCCTGCTAAAGGCGTGGAATTTAAAGTATATACTTTTGAAAGGTTTCCTTTGAAATTCTCTTCAGTCACAGAGACCAGTTTTGGTTAGGTCACCATCGGTGTTCCTGCTGGCTGGTTCTTCCTGAAGTTTGCACTGCTGTCATGCACGCTTACCTGGCGTGCTCCCTGCAGCCAAGGCACCTTTCTGACCCCCCTCTTGCTTCCATCTCTGCTCCGTTTTTGGGGTCACATCTGAGTAATTCTCTACAGCAGACGTGACACAGCCTTGCCACTTGGAATTAATTTATCCCACAGAGATATTTACTTTGAATTATTTGTCTTCATCTCTTTGTTTTGTTTCCTCAAAGCACTTCAGAGAACATGTTCTATAACTGCAGTGCTGCCATGCATGCGTAGTTTTGGCTTACTTTCTTTCAGTTTTGTGGAAAATGGTTCTACATCCATGCTTAAAATAGGATTTATCTGAATGGCAGTCACTCTTAAATTTATTTCTGGTTTGTGTGTGTGAATTGTCATTGTGGCCATCGATTTGCTAGGAAGTGTCTTGTTTAACCCTTTCTGGGAAATAATGAGGGGAACAGAGTCATTCAGGTTCAGGAACAGCAAATAAAAGAGCTCTTCTGAGCAAGTGCTCTCTAAATTTATTGACTATCAACCGGCATAACAGATGTGACTGCGTGCAGTAAAAGTCTCTCTTAAATTATTGAACACAACAAATCAGATCAACACCAAAGAAAGCTTTTACCAGTGGCAGATATATGCTTTACAAAACATAATGTTATTAAATGTTTCAACTGCCCATTTTTTTTTAAGACTGTTTACAAACCCAGTATATTTTTTGTCAGTCATTTATCTGAAACACTGGTTTTATTTAGATGGTGGGGATGATATGAATTTGAGAGCAAGAGTATTCACTAAAATGTTTATTGCTGGATTTCAGCAGCATTAATTCTAGAAAGAGAAAACACTATTAAGAGTTCAGATGTATTGGTGCCGCTGAACACTTCTCCTTTTTCTGGTAGTTCATCTGTTACCTAACATAAAATTGGCATTTCTTCTTTGTAATATTACCAATGAAAGTTAAAAAAGAAAAAAGATTATGATTTTTAGAGATTTTCTGTTTTATTGGAATAAAAACATCACTGTGCATTTAAGCTACGTCAAGCTTTATTTTTTTTTTTCTCAGCCTTCCTTTTTTTCCTTTCTAATGAGAGAGGAAGTCACAGTCAGCCTTCAGTGCAGAGAGGGCAGTGATGGGCTCATGGTGCTCCTGCCAGAGAGCAGGTGTGGTTTCAGGGGGTGCAGTGGTCCTGCTGGGGTCTCTGATAGCCAGGGGGAGGTTATGTGATCACAAAGGCAACTGTTGCTCTTGCGAGGTTGTTGTGGAATACACCAGGGTGCAGTTGGCAGTAAATATAAACCTCTTCCTGAAAGAGTCCCTGGAAGATTCTCTGTCGGATTCTGTGGATGAGACACAATCACGAGGGCAGAATAAACTTCTTAAAGAACTTGAGATGGTTTCAGGATAGGTCTCTTCCAGCTGGAAGAATCACAGGTGTCTCTGTACCATCTATAGGGACTTCCAGAATAAAAGACCTGGCCAAATATCCCCCAGAAACCTAACTACAGCCTTAAAGGTGGTATGGTTTGGATAAGTGCATTTGCTGGTCCGTGAGAGGTGTGGGAGGGCAAAAAAAATAAGGAGAAAAGATTAATATATGTGTTGTAGAAGGTGACAGAAGATTTGATGGAATCACATTTTGTCTTTATTTGGTCAAATTGGCAGCTGTCCAGACAGCAAGGCTGAGTTATTGCAATCCAGAGCCGAGAGATTTTTAGCACAGTTCACCCTCAGGAGGAGATTAGATTGAGGAGAACCGACTGCTGGTGGCTTTGGAGGTGGTCTGCTCTGTGTGTCACCTTCCCAGGCATCCTTCCCAAAAAGATAATTCTGGGAGGTGCTGCTCTCACTGGCTCAGCTTTCACTGCAAAAATCGCATTTCTGGGAAGTGAGGATTGAATAAAATGAGGGACCTGCTGAAGCTGGGGAGCTCAACACCCTGCTCCAAACAGGCCTAATTAGAAGGGGTTGTTCAGGGCCGGTCAAATCCTGAATGTCTCTGAGGATGGAGCTTCCACAAACCCACTGGGCAGCCTGCTGCAGAATTTAACTACCCCCACAAAAAACAAACTAACTCACCACGCTGTTCCTGGCACTTGCTCTGTGTATTTCAGTCTGGATATCTGGAGACGGAGAGCTCGTTTCCCAACGTTTTGGAGTAGTTTGCTTTTCTGGAAATCTCTGGGATGTTAGAAGCTCATACAGGAATGCTAAAACTGTGTGTTTGTAGCGGACTTCTTCAATTTTCCTTTTTTTCTGTATGTGTCTGTGGCTTTTTTACTCCCATATATCAGATTCTAAATGTCAGGGGCTGTCTCAGCAGGCAAAACATTCAGAATCCATGAAAAAACACCAGCAAGTTGAATGTCCTTCAACAGCTGGGAGAAATTAGCAGAGTACCAGTTAAAGCCTTGTCTGTGGGGGGGGGAAGAAAAAGTTATTTAACCTGGCATCTGTCAAGAAGTGAAAGAAATCCACAAGTCACACCTGGGCACCAAGATATGCAACACATTTAGGAGGGAGGGAAAATTTTCTTCTTTGATAAAAGACAGAAGATTAAAATAAAATAATTATTAAGGGTGACTGGAAACTTAGGGGTTTTCAAACCAGACGCAGTAGTAAAACAACAAAAAAATCTGGCTCATTGCATAGGAACTCTTTTTGAATTTTGTATGTAAACCTTAAAGAGTTAATTGTGGCAAGGAAAATACTGTCTGAGAGCCACCTAACTTTAAAGAATACTCTATGTTAGGTTTAAAATATGCTTCTCTAAATGGTACTGTTATTTATCTAAAATATTCAGGTTTTTAACCCACTCTGTGTATGGTTGCCTTCGGGTATTTTGGAAAAAACAATTAAATATGACTGAACATGACATTATAATTACAAAGTAAATATGCTCTAATTGAGTAATTAACTCAACATTTCTTCCTAAAGGCATTGTAGGAACAAAGTCATGTTACTGATCAGATTTCAGATTCTTTGTTCCAAAGGAGAAAAAAAGGCTTCCATTCTCCAATATGGCTGGCTAGATGTAAGACTTAAGATGCCTCAGTTTTTAAATTTTACATGTAATTTTTGAAATTTAATATGTATTATTGATACATCAGATATTCTTCTAATGCTTCCTGTCAGATGAAATAATCTTTTACATAGAAAAAATGAATATTTGTGTCTCTTTGCTTGCAAGTCAGCTCAGCTCTGTTAGATACCAGCTATATTCTGCTTCATGTACAAAAAAAATAATTTCGAAACTGAAACTTGTGTGATACAGCTGTTAGTAGTAGAGTCCCTGAATTATGGCTACAAGCATGCAACAAAAAACTGTGTGAGAAGCAAATGCAATCTGTGTGAATACAGGAATTAAAACTGATGTTTGTTGAAGACAGAGGGGAAAATGAATTATTGCACCTAAGTACACTGCATAGAGGATTTATGTTGAACCTCAATTCTGGTGCAGATTGACAAATGTCAGGAAGCTGAAAGTTAAGACTGATCTGAAATGCCAAACTTTGCTGGGTTTTCTGTCTTGTGGCTTCCATTTAGTTCACAAAAGGACATTTTCCATGCAGACCCCACATGTAAATATTAGACATTTGAATTAAGTACGCAGGGGCCTGATTTCCTTGGGATGAATTTAACACATTGACAGCAAAGTCAGCAAATGAAGTCAGATAAACCCAAGGGTCATAAAGAAAACAGAGGAAATCCATAGTATCCATTACTCTCTGGAGTTTTGAACAAATAGACTCATGCAGGGAGGAAAGCTTCACCTGTGTGCTGAAATGCATGTATGATAATTAAATTGCCTATTACTGCTTTTATAAATTGTATATTGCCTGTTATTATTGCCTATTATAAATTGTATAGATGCACAGAGTGTTTTCAGGTGTAATTTAAATTCAAATTGGTGTCTTTAGAGAGAAGTAAAAGGCATTTATGGGGTGAAAATTGAAAGTGATCAGGTTTAATTGTGGGTTTAATGGAACTTTAGTGTGACTGTATTCAGGAGCAATAGCTAGGAGTGGTTTACATGAAATTTTTACATCGCTTTCACGTAAGTGAAAATTTTAAGTGAAAAGCCTGAGATTTGCAGACACTGGTTACGTTCAGTGCAGGAAGTGTCAAAAGTTGAATTCATAAATCAGTGAATGGCTTGAGCAATAGAACTCCAGTATCTTGCCTGGCAGATTCTCACTGGCTTTGGCTCAATTGCACAAATTCTGTGAGCGTGAAATGTCTGTTAGCAGGTGTTTGGGATGTGCTGGTCCTGCATGTAGCAGCACACACTGCTGAGTTCTCAAAAAAAAAATTCTCCGTGGTTTTCTTTGAGAATTATTTGCTATTTTTAAATGTAGTGAAGCTTATTGCTTTAATCAGAAATGACCAAATTTGTGAGGGAATATACTGAAAAAGCAAATCCTTAATTTAGTTTTTTTGGATTTACATTATGACCAAAAGAGTTAACAGTTTAATTTTAATTTTGGATTTGAAAGCAAATGCAATGGCACAGTGATGACAGGAATAGAGTATCCCCGAGGATCTCTTGTATTTTCAGCCATTATGGCAAAAGTCAGAAATAAAAGCACAGTGTGAAGGGCTAAGATGAACGTGACTTGAAGGCTTTTCTCTGCTTTAAGGCACAGCGTGTCAAGAAAGATCACAAGAGATGAAAAATTGTGTCCCAACTTGCATGCAGTGATAAAAGCTGTTGTGCATGCCAGGAAATCAGTCAAAAATGACAAGAGGGACTTGCTACTGGCAGGTCTTAAAGACAACCAAAGTGTTTTAAAATAAAATTTAAAAAAATTCGGATATCAAACTTCAGGAAAAAATGGAGCGTGGAGCTTTACAGGTGCCTGGCAGAATCCCTGGGAAAGCATCATGGCACATGGTCAAACGTGAAGTGCTTAAAAAGGGATCACATCTCCAAGTATGAATAATTCAACGAAACATTGCAGGAAGTTTTTAATGCTGAGAATGCAACTTGTGCTACTTTCTATGAAACGTTATGCTTAGACATCTCCTTAAGTGCTTTTAATTTGCAGTGTGGTTTACGCAGCTTGGAGTATTTCTGTAGAGAGGTCTGCGTTTGCCTGGAACATCCATCCTGCTGTTCCAGGGCAAAGCTTGTATCTGAGTAAGTCCACGTGGGTCAGCAGTTCTTTATCTCTTTTTCCAGTACTTAGCACTCTTATTGAGAGCTTTGCTGTTGTCTTGCTTTGCCTTGAATTTGCCCTTATTTCACCAGAATGCTTTTCTTAATTTTATTTTGGGCTGTGCATTGCTGAGGTCCTGTCTGTTGTGCTTTAAGGCGGTTTCCTATGGGGAACATCGGTGCCCAGAATGCAGAGCCAGGTCTGGCTGGGTGTTCCTGAGGATTTTGGGATGCGTGCTGTAGGGCCAGAGGACTCATTGTTTAAGAGAAGTAGGGATGGGAAAGCCCTGTGTGGAGTCAGTTCTACAAGTATCAGAGGGAAGGAAGTTTATTCTTTCAGCACATATCAGTGGTGTTTGATGCTTCAAAAGCAATGTGATGTAAGCTCAGCCAGATGGCTTAATACATTGGTGAGTTTTATTGCTCTCTCCCTATGCCAGTGTTGGAATACTGTTTTAGAATACTGTTTAAAGATAGAATTGCTGCAGAAGATGGAAAGCCCCACTTGTCATCTTAGGCTTTAAACCTCTAGTTCATGTAGTTGTTCTGATAACAGCAGTAGAAAGCATCTAAACCTGATTCTGCAGCTACAGCACACTGACCAAAGATCTGACAGACTGTCAGGTGCTGTTTGGGAGATTAACGTAAAGACTGGAGTATGGAAATTTAGAGGATCAGACTCTATTCTGATTTATTTTTGTGTTTGGATGTAGACTTTCAGAAAGTCTCAGACCTCCACAAAAGCTGTATTTCCTTCCTTTTGGAAGGTTGAAAAAGAAATATGTTCTCTGAAGTTATTTACTTTTCCTCATATATTTACATGGTCATGATCCCTGTAATATGAACATCTTCCAGTATTAAAAACTCTCTTCATCTTCCCAATGTGCCAGGTCAATAGGCTTGGAAAATTAATTTTCTCTTTCTTCATCAGCTGTGCTGTGTGTGCTTATGTGAAGATATTACCCTAGGAGGTGCATGCAAAGAAATTAACGAGGCATTTAATTTTAATAAGATCCACGTTATGAAGTGGTGTTTAGTTACTGATGTCACCAAGCCTGGAACAGGCACAGCGACACTGGGATGTTTGATCCCTGTGTCTGGGTGTAAATCAGGGAGAGCAGCCCCTGCCCGGGTCCTCCTGAGTGCACAAGGTTTGAGTCTTGTGGTATGATTGGAGCCACAGGTTGGTTTCTTTATCCTGGTCCAGCCGTGGTGGTCAAGGGCAGGGCTCCTGATGGGCACCCCCGTACAACTGTCGTGCCATGATTTATCCTCTTCCTGTTCTGCTGACTCACTTTTTCTCTGCCTTCGTGTCTCCCTTCTCACTCCAGTCTTCTCCAGAATAAACAACCCAACCCTAGTTTGTTTTTTTTTTTCTTCCCCCACTGCACCAGCTTTTCTACCTCCATACCCAAATTTGGTGTTTCTGGTACTGGTTTTCAGTAATGCTGGCCTTGTTTCACATTCCTAACACAGTAACCTGGCCACTGCTATCCCTGTAGGACTCCAGTACTTCCCTCAGTTAAGCGTGAAGTTTATTCCTCACTGACCCAACTCTCTCTAAGCTGTGTGTGGAATCTGGCTGTTTCTCACCATGCCACCTGTAACTCCTGTCAGCTTCTCACTTTATCCTTCCTGGTGATGTCTCGTGTCATAGCCAGTAGTTTTCCATATCCTGTTCAGTTACCTAGGCCAGGCTGAGTCATCTGCCTGCAGCCCTAAGACCAATTATTCTGAGCAGTCTCAACTTCAGTAATGAGTGCTGTGTATTAATAAGTAAAGAGGATTCTCTTTTGTGAGTGCAATCTTCCCCTGGTGATGGTCAGTTTTATAGTCAGGATGTAACAGCCCTGGAAGGAGGCTGATGTCTTGGTAACTGGAAACAAATGGCCAGACAGGTTTATGAGGAGTCAGTGCACACAGACTTTTGAGTTTTGAAGCAGATGCTTTATGACCAGGACGTCTGTGGTTTTTCCTCTTGGATGTAAATTGCAGAGATGAAGTGTGTTTCTCTTGAACGTAGATATTGCCATGATCAAATGGGAATCTGATAGGAAAGGGGGCTGTTGTCTGTATAGGAGGAATTAAACCTCTCTTTTCCTCCCAAACCTACACATACTTATCACTGGGCACCTCCAGGGCTTGGATAGCAACCTAGGTACACAGATATTTCTGGTTTTTATCTGCCATCTTTCCAGTGTGTGTGTTTATCGTGAGGCATTTTTATTTTTGTTTCCAAAGAGCTGGAAAAAAATGACCCACTCTTGGGAACCATTAGGATGTCTTTGAGATGTCTGCAGTTGCACTGTGCCTACACAGTTGTGTGTATATATAGGCAGGAGTATAATTTGCTTAGTGGACCAGAATGAATAAGTGGCTGTGATTGGAAGGATCTAGCTCTGTTATGAAAGATTTTGAAAGAAATAGAATAGTGTGAAATAAAAGAGAAATGCTCTATGTTTTCAGATTGTCATTCTTCATTATAGTAAAACTGATCATTTGGCATAGATTTCACTTTACCTCACTGCAGGTGTTTAAATTAAACTAGTTAGAACTGATCCTTTAGAGCTGGTGTGTAGTCAGTGGAGAGGAAGGCAGCCATGGCCAAAGAACATTATAGATTTCTAGAACAGGTGGCGTAGGCTTCTTTTTTGGGAGCTACTTAACTCTGCCTTGACTATATAGCTGAATCTTTGGTGACTAAGTTAGGCTAAATGTCAGATTTTAGATTGCCGAAACTACTGAACTGAATTTTACCTTATGCATGTGTGTTGATTTCTAATTTTGGTTGTCAACAGCAGAAGCCTAGTGTGAAGAAAGGAGTTCTGTGCCTATATCAGGTTTAAATCACCTGTCTTTCAGGTGGCCTGTGTGAATGCAAATGCCTTCAATGTATACTTCCTGCCTGGATGCGTGCTGTTAAATGAAAGAAATTGGCAAAGAAAAGCGTGATAAGACAAATAATAACTTGGGAAAAATCCCAGTTGGAAATTCACGGAAGCTGCTTCTTGAGGAATATCCCTGTTTAATCCCTGTGTGGTGAGAACAATTCATTTTGCCTAAGGTTATGTTTAGGAGTGGGAAACTTTGTGAATGCAAAACAGCTTCAGGAGGGAGATGGGCTTTCCAGGCAGTGTCAGAGAGGGATGGCAAGTGTGGCAGAAGACACAGCAGCAGAGGAATTAAGTTGCTGTCAGTTCAGGCTTTACTTCCTGGTTAGTGTGTATGGGTAGCTGAGCTGGCTGGAGTGTACCAAATTCACCAGGAAAGATTAATAGTTGGATAACAGCGATGTAGAGAGGGTTCTCTGCAGCATCCCTGTGGCTTGTGTGGGCTGTGCTTTGGGGTGACAAACGCAGCGTGCCTGGTTTTGAGAGTGCTGTTTCTGAGTCGTGGAGAACTCCTTCTCTAGCAGGGTCTCAAAGAGAAGATAAACAGAGGTGTGAAATTCATTCGGTCTCATGAACTTGGTGACTGTGTTCAACCTTTGGACACTTTGGCAAGTGGGATTGTGCCTGCCAGAGCCCGGAGTGGCAGGTGGAGTGTGCTGGATCCGTGATTTCAGCCCGAGGGAGAGCCCTTGTCCCTCCAGGATGCAGCCCCAGGTGTAATGCTCCTGGTGACATCAGAAGAAAGGGTGAACCTGTCTCGGCAGAGAAAGTTTTTATCATCGTAAATAAAGGGTGGCACGCACTCTTTCTTTCCATCTTTGTGCTGCTACATTACCCCAAAGAATGTGTATCTTTTCAAATTTCCCCCTCTCGCTGCCCCAAGCAGGGACACAAAGTCTTTATGTGTCACCCTCTTATCTCTTGAGGGGCTGCTCCCCCAGGATTTATAGCTCTGGCTCTGTAGTGCCCAAATCCTGCCGTGCCCTGGGAGAAAGGCTGTGCCACGGCGCCTATGATGCGTGAAACAAGGATTCCAGCTTCCTGGAGAGCACCGGCGAGAGGTTCTCCTCACAGAAACTGGCACCTGCAAAGGGATGGACCAGCTCAAAGCCACACCTGCCCTTCTCATGAGGTGCTGGGGAAATAACTGAACTTTGTGAACTCAGTTGTGAAACCTGAATTTTGAAAATAGGAAGTGAAGGGATTTTTCAACCTTTAAATGTAGTATTTACCATCGGTGGCTTCCAGTTTAATCTTCCTAAAGAAATCGCAAACATATGTTTTGCCTCTTTGGAAAGCTATCTTGTAATTTTGCATAGGGTTGTCTCTGATGTTTTCTGTCATCATTTCGCCATTTGCTTTTGAATGCTCATTTACTGTCTGTGCCTGGTAATGATACAATGACTCAAAACAAGAGAATGTTTCGGGAAATGTATGGATTTAAGTGGGAGTGATTTACTTAAAATAATGTAGCTGTTTTTGTAACACTGCTTTTCTGATTGAGCCATTGTACTGCAAATAACTTGAAATAAGGTCAATGGGGATCCCCAGTCTACACGTGAAAATATTGCATTTATCCCACTACAGGCCTCAACATGTTGCAAAAGATACATTTTTACAGACACATTTCCAATTGGTGTACTTTAAATATCAGCCTGATAGCATTGAGTTTCCTACTGTCCTTGGGCTGTCTGTGGATAACAGATTTTTGAGGACATCTGCCAGGCTGAAGAATCTCTCCCAGCAGTTTCTGAATCCCTCTGTTTGATCACCAAAAGGATCATCAGAAAATTAAGCAGACCTGACCCGGGGAGATAAAGTGGAAGTGGCCCCTGACACTTCACAGTTAAGTTTCCACTGGTTGTTGCTCCTCATTGTTACCAGTGTAAACCTCATTAGACATCTGAATTTGCTTGGTTACAGCTACCAAATATCGACTATAATGAGGGTTATTCCATTAAGTGGAAAGGGTCGTGAGGTGTGTCAAAAACCTTTCACGTGCTTGTGCTCATTAATTCTGATCAGTTTTTTTAACACTCTCTCTTATGCAAGGCTAAATGGTTCAGCTATTTTTAGTCTTTCATTGAAGATATTATCCCGCTCTGCATTTCTTACACCTCTTTTTCTCAGTTCCCTGGGCTTTCAGGCTTGCATGTAGGTTGGAACTCGTTCAGGGCCGTGTTTCTGTGTGTTGGTTCATCCTGCCCAGTGGTTAGAGCCAACAAGGACAAAGCAGCTCAGTCGTGGAAGAGGAGTTAACCTGCATGCACCTTCTTCCTCCAGACAGGGAGGGCACAATAATTATGGCAGTGTTTAAATAGGCTGGATGTTTTGAGGTTTTCTGTTATGTTTCTGTTAGTTTGTTGATTTGAGGTTTTGTGTTTTCCTTTTTTTTGTTGTTCTCTAATGAGCAGTAGAAACGTTGAATCTCTTGACCAGTGTTCAGATGCTATTAGATAAATGGTTTATAGGAAATTTCTTGCTGTTTTTATGATGCTGATCCTGCAAAGTGCAGAGCATCCCGGGAGAGGAACACAAAAGCCTCGGCTTTCACCATCTTTGCTGTGATCTGCAAACTCTGAAGCCAGACCTGGGGCAGCAGCCAGAGCCTTCTCTCAATGGCAGTGCTGACACAGAGCCCACTGAGCTCTAACCAAGTGCTCTGCAAACCCGGTGTGGGTCTGCTCGTGCCACCTCTGCTCTGCTCTGTGTAAATTCAGCGATGATCGATGGGATCTGCTTTTATATAAACAGGAGCTTTTATTTGTAGAAAGAATCCGCAAAGACTGCCTCAAACACTTGTCTGCATCCACTGCAGAAAAGGTCACAGAGAAGAGGCTTAACAATCTTTGTGTAGTCAACCAGTGACACGAGAACTATTTTGGGGTTACGTGTGACAGTGTTCAGCCTGAGATGTAAAGCAGATGCTGATTCGCCTTGTACAGGTGCTAGCAAAGATTGTCTACTGCTAATTTTCCCCACCTCTTATTATCTCTCCCCCCTTAGCTCCCCTCTTTGCTGAAGTTGCAGTCTTCTGATTAGTGCCTTATTTAGTTTGGAAATGCTCGTAACCAGCAGAGCAAGCCAAGAGTGCTTGTTTTTGCATCTGTATATTACACATGCTTAATATTTAGACCTGAAACATTCAGCAGGAAGATACCAGTAGATAAATAATATTAGAGAAAACTCTGCATGCTGGAGATAAAATGTATTACTTTAGGTACCAAACAACTCAGTAAAATTATTTTCATCTATGCAAAGAGCTATAAAAATATGACTCTAAATCTATTAATGCTGTGATACCTCTAGATCACAAAGGTCTAGTTTGAGTAAATGGACGGTTTTGTTTTGTTTGTTTTTTAGTTATTTTTTAAATATCATCCTGAGTATTAACCAAGCCTCTGTTTTCCTTTGTTGTACAGCATGGTTTACACTCATGTGGTTGGTAACTTTCTGTGGGTTTGTTCGAAGGGAGGTTCACGAGGGCTTCATTTCCCTTGGTTTGCAGAGCATGTTGTGTATAGAGCTTCCTCTTGAGGTTTTGTGGGTGAAAGGAAATCGGGAGAGAGAATGGAAGAGGGTTTTATTCTTCCCTCAGTTCAACTTTTGCCTTTTTTTGCATGATCTCTTTCTAACACCTTAATGATGCCAAGTTACAAAGAGCCCTCCTGTTTGAATACTTTTACTTTGTCTAAAGTTATTCAAAAATAAGGTAACATTAATTAGATGACTGAAATTAGGATAAGCACCAAACTTCTCTATCTTTACTTCCTTAATTCTTAGGATTTGATAGAACTTTTTGTATAGTTTGTTTCAAAACTTTCCTCTTCAGTTGGTTTTGGTGATGTTTTGTTGGTATCATTGCAAGCAGCAGGGGAACAAAAAAAAAAAAAATCACATTTTAAAAATAGAAAAATGTGGTTTTTAAACTCTAAGATTAATAGCTGAAATCAAAGTCAGTTTTGACACTTGAAGCATCTTATAATACCTTTCCCTTTGAAGCTGCCTGCATTTCAAGAAGGGAGTGCATCTTTAATTTATTAGGCTATTGCATGCATAATCTAAAATTAGGTAAATGCAGCTTAAAATAATTTTTTGCCTTTCTGGAAAGCAACAAATAGTTTTCAAGTGACTGTTTTGTGTGTGTGTGCTAATGTCTGGTTTTCACTGAGGATCATGCAGTAGTTACCTCTGGAAATTAGAGATTTTATATATATATATGTATATTTTTACATATTTTCTCTGAAATGGTATGGCTAGTACCTGCATGAATCTTTGATTTGGGGAGTTCTCACAACCCTACACAGACTCAGAGATAACAGCAATGCTGCAAAGCGTGGTGCTGGAGAGCCAAAGCGGTCGATGAAATTTGACCACTTCGAAGGAGGGGGCTGAAAAGGAGGAGGGTGTGGAGCAGATGGCCTTCAGAGGTCCCTTTTAATCTGAGTTATTGTGTCATAATGCGGATTAATGGCTTCCTGGTGTGGGTATGGCCAGCACGAGGGAGGGCTGGCAGCGAGTACTCATGGCTTGTATAGGAAGTTTAGGTTTACACTCTCCTTCCCTGCGCTTGCCGAGCTCTGTCCCACAAACTCTGCTGCTGTCTGGGTTTGTGCAGCTGAACGCTGGCTCCGTGAACAGCAAGAGGAAGCAAAAGCCCTCAGCCTGTCAGAATTGCCACTGCCTATTGTTTATCAGGGCTGATCTCCATTTAGATCTGGATGCAGAAGTTTGATTTCTTTTTTGTGTCAGTTTGTGTGAGTCTGTCTTTATTGAAATGTCTGTAACTCAGACGCAGACCTATATAGAGATCCCTTTGTGCCTTTTAGCCATCTTCTGCTGTAAATGGGAACAGACTGCTATTTCTGGGCTGAGAATACTATGAGTTGTGGAAGAGCTGTGATTGATTTTTCTGGGATGAAGGCTATTGAAATTGCAGGCTTTGAATTATTTTGATATCATATGCTTGTACGTATTTTCCAAACTGTGTCACATATTTAGGGCCAAAAGCAGCTCCAGAACTGGGCTAAAAGCAGCTGCAGAGTTGCTCTGTACCCTGTGCACATATGCATGCATGTGCTCCCCACAAATAAATGGGAGTCATTTAATCTCATTTAATCCACTTAAATTTGTTGTGCAATTAAACTTATGTTTTAGATTACTTCTGTACAGTAAGAGACTGGCACTTTGAGCAGCTGCTTTCACTTATATTTCAGAAATCCTTCCTAAGGAAGGAAGAAATGATCCTCTGCACTGACTGTGGAGGGGGTTTAGACAAGATCCCTTTTTTTTTAAATGGCTTGGGTAGGGTGAGGCAAATCAAATTAACAGGTTTGGGTATTGGTTTCTATCCCACTCTGCATCCTCAGATGAGGAATCTGAAGACCATCTAATACAGTGAGGATTATTTTTGAAGTGTAAGAGCTTAATTTCTGTAAAGAAGTTCTATTTAGATTACTCACTAAGTGAAGAGTAATCATTCACCAATAAGAAAATGACGAGCAGTTAAGATGACAGGTTTGTCAGAAGAATCCAATTTATTGAGTTACAGATAATCTCCAGAGAAAATTTCCTGAAGTCTAGGAAGTCTTACCAAAGATGTGCTTGCACCCAGGATCTGCAATGGCGGTAACAATAATTTAGACAACTGGGGGGTAAAAATTACATTTAAACAAGAAAGCTCTCGTGGTGTGTCCATCTGGGGACCTGTGCCTGGAGCTTGCCCAGGAAGCCTGGTGTTCCTC
Source organism: Cnemophilus loriae (assembly GCA_013397755.1). Taxonomy (NCBI): domain Eukaryota; kingdom Metazoa; phylum Chordata; class Aves; order Passeriformes; family Corvidae; genus Cnemophilus; species Cnemophilus loriae. Next base: position 1,298,238 of record VZTF01005583.1, read on the forward strand.
CAAGAAGCTCACCATGATGTGTGTGCATGTTACTGCAAAGGCTCTGTGCTGGCAGGTGCCCTAAAAATAGGTGCCCTACTTTAAAATGATGTATCAAAGCAATACACCGTGAGCCATGCATCTATAGCTGCCTCAACATGAGGGACTCTGGGCTTTTATTTACTTGCTTTTTGGTGTTAGGATTGCCCTTGTGCTCTGTGTTCTGCTGGAGACTGTGTTATCCCAGGAGAACTGTGGGTTTCTGTAAAAAATACCCTTGCTAGCTGTTCCTTCAAACACGAGGCTGATTGGGTTCTCTCAGGCTTATTTGAGACAAATACAAATACTGTTAGCAGCAAAAAGATGTTTGTCACCAGTCCTCTGTCGCTGCTTTTGAGTTTTATGAGCGTTTCACTGAGCTGTGGTTGAAGGAAAGTGTTCCCTGGCTTGATTTCTGGTGCCACCAGAAACTCATCTCAAGAAACCAGAAAGGATTCTTGGACAGTTTCTTTGGGCTTTCTTGTAGCTTGAAAGCCACAAAAGAAAAACATGCAATTGTTCTGAAGGAAACTGTGCTCTTCACACCTCCTCACCCTAATAAATTTGTCACCTGATAGAATTTGTAATTCAGCTGAGTTGACCTCCCATCAATTATCAAACCTTTCATGTTAGACACTTCCCTGGGGGCTTATTATTTAGCAGGGTTCATGTTTTTCCCCCTCTTCCTCCTCTCTAAAACACCCCCAAACCTTACCTCCCAGTCTGGTTCTCTTGAATGCATCCCAAGAGAAGCATCCCAAGCTGTATGGATTTTTGTGACTGTTGAGAATTTTCGAACTTCGAGCTTTCTACATTCTCCTGGGCAAGGTTTGAGATGCCTCTTTGTTGAGGGAGGCAGAACAGAGAGTTGCTTTAAACCCCAAATTATGTAGGAATATACTTTGTTTTTACTACAAGTAAAAGGATTGTGTCTTTTAATAAAAAAGACCCACAACACAAAACAAACAGTGCCCCTTCCTTTCCCCTTACCTTCCACAAAAAAAAGCAAAACAAAACCACAAAGCAAAAAATCTCAGAAAACCCCAAACCACCCTAAACACCTGAATTGTGTTCACTGAAAACCACAGCCTTTTCAAACGGAACAGTAAGAGAAATCCTAGAAATTGGTATCTCACTGTCTGGATTGGATCTCTTCTACATCCAAGATCTGTGCACACAGAAGAATAATCTTATTAGGAGCTAAAGAATTTGCAACATACTCTGAAATATGGGATTTTTGCTTGGAGAGGACTATTTATGTGGTGATTTTAAGGAAGAGCTGTCCCATGCTTTATTTCAGTAGGGAATATATTGTCTAGGGAATTATTAGTGTTTGTAGTCTTATGCCTTATTCATGAGCCAGGAATCCATTGTGCTGCCTGTTCTACCAGTGTGGAACCTTTCTCAGGAAATTCAAAATCTAAATAGTGTTGGCAAAGTTACAGTAATTTGCCATGCAGTGTCAGTAGTTAATTTTCAAGCGTAAATATTTAACTTGGAGGCATTTGATCCTGGAAGTAAGAGCAGCTTGTGCACTTGCGCTCTTCATTGAAATGGACTTTTTTTTTTTTTTTTTCACATTGCTAGAAGCTCATTGAGTCTTCTGTTAATGGCATGCAGGAAAAAACTCCTTGTTTTTGAGGAGGGAAATAAAGGAAAACTAAGATCTCGCTTCAACTGAAGCACAGTTCTTGAAAACGATATTTTTATTTAGATTTTAAAAGAAAATGTTTAGTCTCAACTACGGCAAACAAACTGTCTTAAATCATGTATTTTCTGTGTGCGTTCTGAAACCCCCAGACAATTTACAGGAGAAATTCTTTAACCCTCTTATCTGGGCTAAAAACTCCACACTGAGTCTTAGGCTGATGTGATATTTAAAAGTGTACGTGTCTATTGTAAATTTTGCTATAGAAAAAGCCCTAGTTCAAGTTGCAATCCATCTTTTATTATAATCCCTACCTCTACTTACAAAGTGCCTTCAGAAAAACCTATTTTGGGGAAAAAAAACCTAGCATCACTTTTTAGCCATTAGATATCAGGATGAATGTCTTGTCAACTTTTTTAAAAAAAGGCTAATAAGGAAAAGTATCCACATCATGCTTCAAAGAAAGAGTTTTAGGTGTGTGCAGCCTTGCATTCACTACAGGAAATTTCCAGGCATGGCAACTGAAAAGTTACTAAAGATCTCTGGAAAAACCCCCTGTTTACACATACAAATAAGTGGGTTTATTTCATGTCAAGATGTTAAATTTTGCGTGTGGCTGGTCGTTGTCCTGAGATACTGAAAGTCTTTTAGGCTTTTAATATTTGCAAAGTGAGGTTTTAAAACCAAAGAAAGAGTTCCAGGTTGATGGTCCTTGAACCACCGTGGAGTGATGAACACACTCATGGAAACAGGAGCCTTATGAGGTGCTGGTGTAGCTGTGAGCATCTGAAGTTTGGAGTGAAGCAGAGTTTGCTCAGAGGGGTCTCTTTGGATGGATTAATTGATGGAATAAATACATAATCTTTCTGCGCAAAGGCTTTTCTTCATGCCGAGCTTGCTTTAAACGAACAAAAGGAAAAGATTTCGCCAGAAATCTCGCCTCGGGTACGTGATTGCAGACAGAGGTTTTTTCTGGCCTGGTCTAACAGACTTGGGAGTGTGGAAGGTACATCCTGAACTTTTCTGGCTGCAGAACCCATTGCTCGTTGCCCGTGAGTTTGGTGATAGATATTACCTTTCTGGTCTTTAAAATATATACATATAAGTCTAGAAATTTATATTAACCCCAGATATATCACATATATACATATATACACATGCTTCAAGACTGTTATCATACCATCCTCCCCTCACATCCCCAGGAGCAGCAGGCTGAGTCCGGCTGTTCCCACTTCGGTGCCTTTGCCCCACGGCTCGTGTTTTCCAGGCCTTGGGTTGGTTTCCTTGCTGGCCCCTGGGCAGCCTGAGCTGAGCCAGCCTGCCCGGAGCGGGGAGCCCAGACCTGCCCTCTGCATTTCAGCCGAAGCCCTGCCAATGCTGAGCTAAGGGGAGGATTCCTCGTGGTGCTGCATGGACTTTATCCCTGTTTATACGCTACGTTGCGATGGCTGCATTCTGATGGGAAGAAGGCAGAATGACAATATCAACTTCTGTTCTGTTGGGGATCCAATACAAACCCCCAAGGCTTTGCTGAAAATAATTTGGGCAGATGATTCATTTTTGCTTAAATACTTTGCATTTGTCCCTGCTTAACTCCATCCTATTTTAAAGATGTTTTATTCAATTCATGGAATGAATTTTAAATTCAGATCCTGTCCTTCAGTGTATTTGCTTTACCTCCCAGCTTCACAGTTACCTGCTTGTTTAATAACACTATTCACCATTTAATCATCCAGATCATTAATTGAGCAGAATCAAAACACGGAACAGAATCAGATCCAGGGCAGGCACTTGGGTACCTCCGTGTGTCACATCCTCTAATTTAGCTGTATAGCAATGATAACTGCTCTCAGGCATCCACTGGTTTCATACTCACAATATACCAATTTTTCTCTTGCTTGTATGTCCTTTGAATTCTTATGAAACTCTCATACAAGACCTCATAAAGCTATTAATAAAATCAGGAGACATGGACCCTACTGCTTCCATCTTGCCTGTGAGTTCTGTTGCTCAGTTCTGGAAGAAACTGATTTTCTTTGATCCAATGCATTCACGACAGGTCTGTGCCTCTTGCTCTTTTTCTGCTTGTCCTGCAAGTACTTGCTGATGCTTGTTTATTTTACTTATTCCAGATTTGATTTTTTTTCTTTTCTGAAGGTGAAGTTAATCTGGATGTAAATTCGCCCTCCTTCTACTTCCTCGTTTTTTAACTGAGGCTTCCACTTATGTTTTCTGAGTCCTCTGAGGTCTCTCCTGACTTCCATGAGTTCAAACCAGCAGCCAATAGCTTTGAGGTTACTTCAGAAAGTGCTTTAAATATTCTAGGACGTTCTAGGTTGCAGTACCAAAGTAGCTGAGAGCATGGACATTATCCAAGTACTTGTTTCCTTTTTACAGCTGGAAACAATACCTGTTTTGGTTTGGGGATTATTTGTGCTAGTCATCAGCTCTTGATGGATTCTTTTAGTAAAAATTGATGAAAAACTTCATGTAATACTTAATGCTTCTTCCAATCATGTATCAACTGCTCTCCTTTTTCCGTTGGTTAATAGATCAATGTTTTCCACATTCTTCCTCATTAACAGACGATCTCATACACTGACTTTCTTTTGGTGTGTTGTTCTGCGTGCTTCTGGTTTTGACGCCTCTCACGCCAATGTTTTATAACATTTTTCCTGTGTGCTTGAACTGGTCTCACACATGATCTTAGCAATTTGACCAGTTTCCTACTTCGTGTTTGCCTTCTTTCTGAGAGCAGTGAAGTTAACCAGTCTCATCTTTTACTGTACCCAGCTCTCCTCTGCTTTGGGGGATAACACAGCTGTGCAGCAGTTTCAAGGTGTGCAATTTTAGGATTCTGTTGTTTCTAAAATGATGGGGAGGGGGGGGAAATAATGACGCTCCACATCAGGATCGGTCTATTTTAATTTAAATAATTAATCTAAGCACAAATTTCTCTAAAATAAATGTATGGCTAACTGGATGAAGTCAAAAAACCTCAGAAGTTGAGATTACATTGTGTCATTAACTTGCCCGTGTCTTGCGTCAAATGGTCACCGCATAGCTGGGGGTTTTTTATGATGCTTTTTTGAGATAGTTAATAGGTGGCATGACAGATGGTATTGCAATTCAAATACCACTTATAAAACTATTAATGGTCATCCCTGTGTGTATTTTAATAGTGTTTTTGGTAATGACAGTTCTGGGGATTTAGCTGTGAGCTTTCAACATCAGGTACTCTGTGCAACGTGGTTCATTTCCTCTTGTAGCGACCTTACCTGTTATTCTTGTGACTTAACTCTGATTTTTGAGACCTGTGTTTCTGTTGTTTCTGCACCTGTTTGAGTTCTGCAAATCTGCATTTTTTTCCAGAAGTGAAAGCCTTTTCCAAAGACTTTTGTAATCAAACTTGTTCACGTATGTGGACTTTCCTGTTTAGTTATATTCAGATGCTTAAATTCATGATCTGTAGCACAGAAAGGCTTGAGAGAGCAGAATTTTGTGCACCAGCTGGACACAGTCAGCAACACAAATTCTTGCTGAAGGGTGGTGGGGATTAGCAGGGTGATGATGCTGTGGATCACAGTGCTTAGTGAGTTATTGCGTTTGGGCGGGGGCTCAATCTCCATTTCCTGGCTCTGGTCAACATCCAGCTTAATAATGCTGTATTTGGTAGCGTGAAACTTTATTTGTAGTGGGGAAATTGAGTGAAGTATTTCACTGCTATGCTGCAAGAAGAAAAGCCCCAAATCCAGTAACAGCAGCTCTCAGGTTGCAGCAAAAATTTTGTGGTGGAGGAGAAATGAGTGCTGTAGGTGAAATTTCAGCGTGGTGCCTCACGAGTTCAATAGGAACTGTGTTCTCCTTACTCCCCAGGAATTAACCCTAAGCATTGAGATTATAGGGTGGAATTTCATTCTCCCTGAAACTTTGGCTATGCCGTCTTTGAAAATATTTTGCTCAGTTCTTGAATGTAGCTGTGGGAGCTTCAAGCTATTTCTGTTTTATTCAAGCTATTTCTATAAAGTACCTCCAGAACAAGTCATTTGTCACTGCCATTAGTCATTTACTACAGATCCTGTCTGCAGCCTTTGAGCTTCATAAAACAAGACAGATCCTTATCAGTAATCAATACTTGTAATATTTGTTAATAGAAATCTGTCATTACTGACTCATCATTTGAAATTAATTTGAGATGAAGCACTTTGTTATGGGCCTGCTGATCCTATTGGAAGCAAAACCAATAAAACCACCGAAAGTTGGATCCTTAACTTTGCTGGCACATCAAAGGATCCTCATATGGAACATAATTAATAAGAAAGAATAACAAAGATGCTTGACACATTCCCAAATTGCACAAAGGTCTTCATTAAGAAGCAGCAGCTGTTTATTTACAGGACCACATGGTCTAGTCAGCATGATAAGAACACTGTGGAGAGGGATCAGCAAGTTTGCTTTTACTGGAAAACACACATCTTTCTTCTCCACTCTAATGGGTCAGTATTAAAGAAGAGCTGGAGTTGGAGAATAATTAGAGTAATTTTCCATTTATTTTTCCTTTCCAGCATGACTCAGGCTAGGGAGGTCAAATAGATGCTAAGAGAAAAACTGCATCTGGAACTAGTCTGAAAATAAATACGCATCCCGTGAGTAGTGCTGTGTACAATTTGCTTAGCCTTAGAAAACTAAGTTTGTCTGCCACTTGATTGCCTGCTTCATTGAGGAAATCTGCTTAGCCTGTAGGATTCTGAAAGCTCTTTTTCTTCATTTTCAAAATCTGAGGGATGTGAATTAACCATTTCCCATTTCTTGTTTCTTTCAGCTTTCCCTTTCACATCTCAGAGTCCCATTACTCATCAGCTTCCTTTGGCTGCTTTGCAGCTAGGAGGTTTTTCAGTGAGCAGAGACAAGCTCTGGATTTCCCTGCTATGTAATGAGACTGCAGCAGCCTGAAAATCTTATGGCAGTGCCTGACATAAAATAACATCTGACTCTCTCGTGTCCTTCCTTGCGATTCAGTGAGATGAATTTACAAATCTTGAATGCTTTCTAGGTAGAGGCATATCCTGTTGCGCTCTGCGTGTCAATGTAATTGTATTTATTCCACCTGCTTTAATTCATTTGTAGTGCAGTCAGTGCTATGGTACCTTGGCACTGCACATCCAGCTATGAAATATGCATCTAGAGCAATTGTTTCCATTCAAGAAGAGCTTGCCAGGGCCCTGCTTTTTAAATGTCTTTCACCTGATATCGTAAATGAAACAGTGTCACAAGTGGTCTTCCTTTTGCTTTGTCCAGCAATCCACAGGAGCCCATCTGTCCTATTTAGTAGCACCATATTTCTGCACTGATCTAAGGTGGAACATGGTCAGCAGGAGGCTTTGATCTTGCTTTGAAATAGGTGATCTAAGTCCTTGACTAGGTTCCTCCTCTGCCCCTCGTGTGTGTGCACTCTTTCTGAGCATTGTCCGCTGCTCAGATGTGAATGGAAGCACCAGGCTCAGGAGCGGGCAGGGTTTTGAAGCTGACCTGTGGAGGAATAAGATTTGTTGAACCCTAAGGCCTCCTTTTACCTCTACCTCAACTTATGGGCCACAGGCAAACTCACAAGTCCTCAACAAATTAGTCTCTTAAATATGATATAGGACGTACGTAAACAAGGCTTTCTTCTTAATCAAAGCTTGCTGTTGTGACTTTGTGTAGATTCTGCACTGCACTTTTTAAACAGGGCTTACGTTTTCTTCTATAAGGTGTCTGGGCTAAAATTCAGTTAATCTTTCACAAGTTCTTACAGAACTCAGCTGAGGCATAGTCCAAAGAGTTTTGGAGTTTCAAAACTGGCTCCTTTTGAAGTGACCGAGGTTTTAATTTTAGTCACTGGAAAAGCTTCGCTGAAGAGGAGCAGGTGACTTCGCTGTCTTTACTGAACCTCTGGAACAACTGCATTAGCTTGAAAGAGTGACTTTATTTTTTGCACTGCTGAGACCTTCTCAATGTCGACCACGTGTCACCTGATGTGTCTATTCCATTATTATGATTGGGCAAACGCGTATACTTCCTCACCTTCTCTAAAGAAGGTGCAAAACTTGGGACTGCTAGGTTTTAGCATTCTTGTTAATTTATGCTTTAAAAATAAATTTCTCCATTGATTCAGTAGTTCATCTAAGAGTTTATCAGGATATGGAATTGGTTCCAGTTTCTAAATATAGGTTGGTTGGCCTAAACTCTCTGCACAGGAACATACAGAGCACAAAAGCCATGAGCCCTGCATTTGTGTGCCAGTTTCTGCTTCACTGCACCTTCTGCTCAGGCTGTTCTTAAGCCTATACATGCGTGTTGTTTGCAGAGACAATTAAGCTTACTGGTGAAATTTCACCTTACCTTGAGGTAGCTTTGAAGAAGCATGAAGTTTTTTATGGCAGGACTTGTCAATCTCGTTTGGGTCCTTTGCCGCGTACCGGGTAGCTTAGTGCTGCATGTTTGAGTGATAGAGTGATGAGATCTGCCCTCACCTTCTGAGCTTTTAAACAGTCCAGCTTGCAAAATATGTGGGTAAAAAAGAAGAAGAGAGGATAGTTTCTTTTCTGTGGATCTCTGGAGACTGTATTGATCGGAGGCACTTCGAACAGCTCAGCATCCATCAGTCTTGCTGGGAGTCTCTTGCAAGACAAAGGATTGCAGAGTAGTATTACTTTACAATGGAGAATTTGAATTACCTACAACACCCTACACTTAACCTTAGCTCTTGAGGTTTGCTGATACTGAAGGCTTTTTACAAACTCTAGCTATCTCTTCTGCAGTTTAAAAAAAATGCCTTCACAACTTTCTCCGGCTTATTTTATTTTTAATTTTTCTTTTTCCCACAGGTTCCAACTATGGGAGTCCCCGTCCAGCTCATGCCAACATGAACGCCAATGCAGCTGCAGGGCTTGCCCCAGAGCACATCCCCACTCCGGGGGCAGCTCTGTCCTGGCAGGCTGCCATCGACGCTGCCAGGCAAGCCAAGCTGATGGGCAGCGCTGGCAACGCCACAATATCCACGGCCAGCTCCACGCAGAGGAAACGGCAGCAGTACGGCAAGCAGAAGAAACAGGGTACCACCACAGCCACGCGTCCCCCCCGGGCGCTGCTGTGCCTCACTCTGAAGAATCCCATCCGGAGGGCGTGCATCAGCATCGTCGAATGGAAATATCCTTTTGCATGGGCAAAAGCAGCAACGCATTCGTGCACATCAGCTCCTGCCCTTAAATGGGGCGGAATCAATGCATGGAGTTGAAAGGCACCACTGAGGACTCAAAGTACATACATAGTTTTGGTGTCTTAACTGAGATTGTTTGTGCTGGGGAGGTAGCAGGAAAAGGGATTGGAACTGAAACCTTAACTGTACCAGGTGGGAGAAGCCACTAGAAGCTTGAATGACAAAGCTTAGTGGTTGAATTCTGCTCTTTAAAAAACACCTGGCCCGGGCTGAAATGCATGGGAGATATTCAAGGTATCTGAGGTCAGAACTGAACTGACTCTGTGGGATTGATAGCAGCTGCTGGCTTTCCCTTTTTTTTGTTTTTATTGTTTATTTTAGAGGTGCCATCAGTCCAAAGCTCTGGTACTTTGAATTGTACACTTTTTTTTTAAGCGTGTGACATCACCCTTTCTGGAGTATGGAGAAAAGAATGGGGCAAAAGGACAAGGTAAAAAACTCCAAAGATGCATTAAGACCCTGAGACAGGGCTGAGAACTGTTAATTATATTGGAATTCCAGTTAAAAGAATAAGGCTCAGTAATATATGGTAAGGGATAATGGTTATCTAGAAGAAGGGAAAAAGAAATACAGTGCAAGCAACCCTGCAACGTGCACGAACGCAGTGCAGAGCCAGATCTAATAGTCTGAGCAAGAGACAGACTGTGTCACAGATGATGGATGATAACCACCGACACAGAACTGCAGAGTGTAGAGGTCAGTGCTGCTTCCCTGGAAATTCAGGGAGAGTTTGGCCATTGCTTTATTATGTGCAAAGAGCAAAACCTTTTTAGTCACCCAAGTCTGAGTAGCGTGAGCTGGAATTTGAGCCTTTGGTGTGAAACTCAACCTGAAATGAAGCGTGCCTCCTTTGCATCCTCAAAGAGAAACCAGGATTGACCCTGAACAGTAATCACAAGCTAATGGGGTTCTTCAGGAGATACAAAAGAAAAAGAATGTTTTTAGGGATAGATAAGCATGTCAAGGAAAGGCAGTGCAGAACTTGGCAGTAGTTAATACGATAAAAAATGAATTAAAGCATTTAAGACAATGTGATAATATTATTCCTTTGGGTGTCTGATGGGATGCTGGGTGAAAACAGAAAATGAGTATATTAGGTATTGCTGACATGCACGTATTTTTCAGATGAAGAACTTGTTAAAAATGCTCCTGTCAATCCTTAGATGTCCTTAAACTACCTGCCTGCCTGTTCTTTTCTTCTTCAGATGCTAATTTTTAATCCCCTGATTAAGTTTGCTACTTTTTATTGCTTCTGACATAAGTCTGGTACTTTAGGCATAAGATGATGGGTGATGACTAACAGGATAAAACTGAATATTGGTTTACTTAGCAGCACCCCAGTAAGCACATATCTTTGGAGAAAGCACAGAGTGACATTTGATAGGTAAATAAGATCAGCACTGAATGATGAGAATGAGGTGTTGTAAACCAGGATACAGCACTGCTGAGATCAAGAGATGACCAAACAATGCAATTAAAGCAATACAAAGGTGCTGAAGCTTGCAGATTTGGGTTTTGTTTGGTTTTAGGTGAGTTGATGGAAGTATTTTTTTTTTCCATCAGAACCTCTCACTGGACATCTAGAATTTGTAAACATGAAACACTTCAATGGCAAGAACCAATCTCAAAGGGCTGTGACAAGGTTGAGTTTAATTCTATATTCTGGCTTTTCCTACTTGCTAAAAACTACTGAGAAAGGCTTAGCTTAATTTGTTGTACCACTAAAGTTTAAGCATAATAGATATTAAACAAATATCAAATGGTACTTCAGAGGTGTTTCTTACCCAAATATTACAGTGTTAAGAGCCTGAATCAGCAATTGCATTCAAGAAAAATTGAAATGAAGTAATTACCTTATTTTGAAAAGATTTAGCTGTGTATTTAATTTTCTGCCTTTTGTGCAGTAGATTTTATAGAATTTAATGTTTACAGTGCAAAAAGAGAATAGAAGTAAAAGGAAATATGTGTAAACAGTAATAAATTAATGGATAATAATCCTGCCAAACAAACAAAAAAAAAATCTGGGGAAAAAAGCGATTAAGAAAATGAAAGCCTATTGCAATCCAGGTCTTTAAGCAGTAAACATTATACAAACAGAGAATTCGCAGTAATTTCTCGTGTAGTCTTCTTGTCCTGATCTGCTCTTCAGCCTCTGTGGTACCATTTATCTCCTACTACTCAGAGGCTTAAGCACAGTAGTCTGGTGAGCTTGGAACGCTTTGACTCTTCCATGTGTGAAATGCAGAAAGTATTTGAGCACAAACAGCAGCCAGGTGCCTGGAATTTGTGTGTATCTCGCAGCTCAGCTTAACATTCAAAGATCTCCCGTTCTTTCTGCTCAAGCCTGCCGAGAGCAGCGCTCTGCTGACCAGAATCATACGTGCTGTGCTGACATTTGGCAGTCCCATGGTAGATAAATTCACACTCAAATGCTCTCTGTGGCACGGGATATGCTTGGCATTCCCCCTGTTCTGTCCTGCTCCTCGTCCACCTCCAGAGTACCGGTGAGTTATCCCAGAACCAGCCTCCAGGATATTCTTGCAGGCCAGTGAACGTAGACAGACCATAAATCTGGCCTCGAGTCTGAGTTTGGAGGCACTTCACAGCAACTGAGATTAAGGAGACCACTGAGGGAGATAAAGTGCAGTGCCAGGAGACTGGGCAGTAGAAAAATGCCCTCTGGTTCCAGTGGACAGCCAGCGGGGCGTCGAGCCTGTGCAGGATTTCTTGGTTGAACACTCCAAATGTCTGGTTTTTCCTTTCCCTAACGAAACTGATGCAAAGTTGGAAAGCCTGTGAACTGCATCTCTGTCAGAAGGGACTCTCAGCTTCCTGGTGTCCCTAAGATACTCTGCAGGGAGGTTTGTGTTCCCTCTGATGCCAAATGAAATGCAAATAAGAGAGAAAAAAAAGAGATACTCCCTCAAATAATTTTTAAGCAAAACAAGTATACATGGCAATGTGCAGGGTAAGCACATTTTGGACAAAGACTTCTTTCTGCCTTAACAAAATCTATCCTTTTTTAAATGTCTCCTAACCATGTCTGCATGTATTGCTTGAGCCCTCACATTTAACTCTGAGATATAAGAGAGAAACTGGGAAAGAGGGGCAAAAAAATACAGCAACAACAACAAAAGGAAAAAAAAACCCTAAAATGTTTGTTAAAATTATTTGTCAATGCATAAATGCGGATGAAAACAACCAAGAAAAATTAATCCTAAAAGGAACAAGGGCAGTCATCTTAGGACAGGTTTCTCTTATTAAAACCGGTGCAGCCACACTCAAAGGAAAACTGGGCAAATGCAATCTAAATAAGTAAAAGAAGAAAAAACTTTTAAGAAATCTGTGTTTACTCTGGCACGCGACTGGCCTACACTGCTTTTGACATATTAGGAAGATTTTTGGCTGGGAGCTCCCAAAAGCACTTAAAAAGGCATATGTTTCTTTTCAGAATATAAGGGGCTTGGAATGCTTTCTTTAAACAGAATTCTTATAAATCTTTTTTTTATTTCTTTTTTATTTTTGTGTGCTCATTTTGGAACAATTTCCTTAACTCCATTCCTCAGACCATTTGAAATAATTATTTTACTGACTATTTTTGCCAATTGTGTGGCCTTAGCTATCTATATCCCCTTTCCAGAAGATGATTCCAACGCCACCAATTCCAATCTGGTAAGTCCTTGATGGTGTTTAGTCTTGCTATTTTGAAAGTTCTTTTGAAAATTGATCTTGGGGGCTTTTGAAGGTAGGGAATGTAAATATATCCACCAAAGATTAGAACATCACAAAAAATTGGTTTTGACTGCTACGTCTTGTCAATTCATGTTGGTAGCTGGTTCGGTTGAGCTGGTTTTAAAGAATATTTCAGAAAATTGCACAGGTGCTGTATGTGATGTTTAAGTTAAGAAATTTCTGCATGCTGCAAAAGCGCTTTGTAAATTTTAACCTGCAGGTATTTGTGGGAGATATCTTTTAGTCAGGGATTATCTGGTGTTTTCTGTCTTACCGTGTCCCGTTGTGAAGCTGGAACTGTCCTCCTCTCAGGTGATACCCAAGAGCACAGCTTGATGACTAATTAATGCTGGCATTTCAGACACGTGCACTGATTTGGCTGAAAAAAGTTTGTAGGGTTGGGGTTTTTTGTTTGTTTTGGTGGGGTTTTTTAAAATTATTATTTTTGGTTTTCTTTATTATTCCCTCTTGCTGGGGGAATATATCTTGTCTTCTGTCACCACTGATGCCAGTGTTGGTACTTTGGGATTGAGCTGTCTTGATAAAAAGGAAGAGTGTTTACTTTTGGCTTAGCATAACAAAGAATTCTGTTCAGTAAGGGCAAAACACAAACCAGCTCTGGAACGCAGTTCACTGAATTAGCAGAGAACATTTTTTTTTCCTCTCGAATATGTGAATAAATCTCCTACTTGTCGGGTTGAATCAGGATGAAAACTTGCTCCCAGAGTTAAGGAGCGGGGATGCTATTTCCTGAATAAAATTTATTGAGACTTAAGAAATTTTAGAGCAACAGTGGAGGAAAACAAAAGCCATACTTCTAAAGCAGCGACAACTGGGATGGCTGACAGACACTGTAATTAAAAAGATTCATGCTGCTCTTGGAAGTCAGTAATTTGATTAAAAATCTCTTGAAGTTTTAGAAAACACATCGCAAACTTCAGGAATTGCTGAAACAATACTTCTGTCTTCAAAAAAAAAAAAAGAGGTAGTAAAAGACTTGTAGTGTGGTGCATTTGCACTGTAACTCCTCAAAGAAGCACAAAAAGAGGAGCAGGGCACAATAAGTGATTGTTGACTCCTCTCTCCATGTTCAGTACACATGAGTTGGTCTTGTTTCTCTTTGGCTGCTCTTTGTTAGTGTGACTTAGTGTTTAACAATGATGAATTGTGGTATGCGTATTTAAAGAATTTTAGTAGGGCACCTTGCAAAAATTGCTGTATTTAATTTAATAAAAAGCAGATTCAATTGATCCCCATTGCAAAAATTGCTATATTTTATTTAATAAAAAGCAGACTCAACTGATCCCCTGGTGAGGAAAACAGGTATGTTCATTGCATGCTCTGACTTGCGAGGTTGAAAGAGGAAAATGAAGCAGATTTGAAGGTTAGAGGACTCACAGTTTTTGAGTTTCATTGGGTTGTGGATATTTCTCTTAATTCAGCGAGGAGACTGCTGGCTAAAACCAGGCTGGAAGTACGTTTGTAATTGAACAAGATGTATTGAAACTGTTCTGCTATTAAGAAATACGTGCACCTTGTGATTTGAGTTTCCATTCTGCATCTGTTTTCCAAGACATCTTTTGCATCATTTAGGATGTCTATAAAAACACTTGTTTGTTGGTAGAGCTTAAAAAAGCCTAGCCAAGCAAGAGTTATCATCTCAGGAAAGTTTGGAGATGTTACAGCCTTGAGGATGAGGAGGAATTGTTAATTTACCTAAATAGCTGTTTCACAGAAGTAGGGGAAGAAGAAAGTTAAATGAGTAATCTGCTTGACTCCACTTTGTTCTTCGTGTCTTAATGGAAAAAATAATTAAAACTGGAAAACGGGATACTTGGTGTGTACTGGTGAAGTCGAGACTCTCCTGCGTTATAGATCAAACCCTGGGGCTCTGACTGCTCAGTAGGCTGTGATCTCCTGTGTGCCTGTGTTTGCTGTTGCTGGGTTTTGTGTGTTCTGTTGCTGCTGCACCTGTCCCTTGGCATGTATTATACTGCTATTGAGGAGCTCACTTTGAGTATACAGCATGTGCTGCATTCTGTGAGTAAAGCCCTGAGCAATAGGGAGGGGAGGAGGAGGCTCATGGGTGAGGTAAGGGTGAAAAAAATGTTAGTTGTGTTTTGGAATGGGGTGAAAGAATAGATGAGAGTTAAAGGAAAGCTATTCCATAAGGCAGGAACTGTACAAGAGCGGGACCTTACTGTCAAAGAGCCAAACTGTACATAGAAGAGACTAGAAAGAAGATGGAGTTAATAATATGTTCCTGTAAAATGTCATGTACTCACTCCAATTTAAGTTTTTTTCTACCTGTGAGCATCTATTTCACAATCGATTTATTTTGTAGCCATGAAGTTGAGGGCTGCAAAGGCTGTGATGTGACACAGGCAACGAGTTTCTATGTGCAGTGTGTGCATGTGGGTCACGCACAGGTGTGTGAACTGTGCAGAAGGGTGATTGAATGCATACAGAATCTTTCCACCTGCCGAGAGCTCTTGATTCATTTTCATTTTGCAGTTTAGCTTTTTTAGGGTTAAAGCTACCACAGAAACGCCCACATCTCTGGTTTCCCAAGACATCTCTAACTTCTTGAGATACAAGAAACCATCTACAGAAAACACGATGGGCAGGAACTGTTTCACAAGCTCTGGAAGTGCCATAACACTTTTCCAATGAGCTGCCAGATTTGCCTTAGGCTCTGAGTATTCCTTCTCCAAAGCTCCATCATAACTTTTCAAATAACATTTTCCTTAGTGACAGAGGTTAAAATTCACTCAATTGCCTTCAACAAGCTAATGGAGTAGAGGGTGGTGAGGGAAGAGAAAGGAATCCTGAATTATGTGAGTGCCTTCTTTCCTTCTCTCTGTAAAAGTAGAAAAATGATATCTAGAAACCCTGAAACTAGATACAGAACAGTCCAGTAAATAATTCTTTCCCTTTTGCATTAGCCAGGAATTGTGAATATCTGTTGTGTATTACAAGTTCAGGCTAAATACCACACAGGTATTCTGCCTGATTCTCTGCAATCTATCTTCCTGTAATAATAATTCCTATAAATCTTCAAGCCTTTTTTATCAAGTCTAGGGGTGGTAACTTGGACTGTGAAGGACTTTCTGTTTTGAAATGCACATTTATCCTAAACCCCAAAATCCCTATTTTTATGCTCACTGCAGTGTCTTTGTTACTGGCTTTAAGGAATATTACAGAATAGTATAAAGTACTCATAAAAAAATGCTTGAAATTGGCTTCAGCAGGTTTTTTGTGTTACTTTTGCAGTAGCACTGGAAAACTAGTGTTACTGGAAAGTTACTGGGAAACTATTGAACTTACACAAATTGGGGGAGTTGTACTAGGTGCAAAATTTTTTTTTAATTAATGAACATGCTGAGACAATTTAAATTCACAAGTAAAGTAAGCTCATGTGCAAAGAACAGTTGTGCATTAACGCAATCAGAAAAACTGGAGCTGGTTTGAGGGGAATTCAAATCAGCCTGCAGCAGTGGCTGTGACTGATATGGAGGCTTTCTGCTTGTTATCCCTGCAATTATGCATTGGGACAGAGATAACAGACGTTTAGGAATAAAACTATAGACTGCCTAAGATAGGAAGCTGAGAGGAAAATGCTTCTGTCACTTTACTGGCAAGTGCAAATGGCACAAGCCTGGTCAGTGTCACAGCATGGTGATAACATAATGAGGTTAAGACCAAGGTTTACAGCACGTTCCAGGGAAGGCAGCTCAGTTGGTTGTTTGTGCTTTGGATGAAGAGCAGGGAAATCTTCCTTCTGTTGTTTTAGTAGTTCTGCTTTCCCTTCCTTCTTACAGGAAGGAAATCCTGTTGGACACTGGTTAAATATAAAGAAAGATCTGTGGTGTTTATATGTGAGCTAATAACGGGATGTCACCTCCGGACTAATTTGTTAAACCTCAAACAGGACCCTGTGAAAAGAAAGATGGGATTTCTGCTTGCTTGTCAGTTCTTGTGCCAGCCAGTGTTTGTGTCTGCCTACGGAGAGGGGGATTGCCTTTCAGGAAGTAGGGCTGCTTTATTACCCGGTCATTATGGGAGTATCCTGTTAAGCAGGTGATTCCCGTATTAAAAAAGAAGGAAGGGGTTTTAAATTTTTTATCCTGGCATTTTTAGGAGACTGACACAATAGGTGTGGACGTGACTGTCAATTACATTTCTATATATCGGCATAACAAACTTCAGCAATTTTTGTATTGGAGAATTCGAGAGTCACCAGATGGAACAGGCTCAATTTTTTGTGTGGGAAGTCAGAAAGTGTTAGAGAGCAAAGTGGGGGCGAGGGGGTCGGGGAAAGAAAGTATGGCTTTCTCTGGGTGAGGAAGAACACTGCATAAGAGCTTTTGGTTCTGTTGTGTCACGGCTCTCACCCTCCCGTGCGCCAGTTCCCAGCTAGTGAGTGAAGAGAGGAACGAGAGATGCAAACGTCAGGGGTGAGGGGCAGAGTGCGCACCGAGCTAATGAGCTCTGATAGGTTTATTACCTTGGGCCTGGTGCCAGCACTGCTACAGCTGGGGGAGCTCACACAGTTACGGTTTTTGAGGCGTGAGGACTGAGTGACAGAAGCTGGAAGAGCGGTGCTGAGGCGGATGGAAAGGGACTGGAGTCAGGATGAGAAGAAAGGAAATTGTGCCAAAAAAATCCTTGAGGGTTTCTTCCAGAAAGATTGTGAATCACTGTGTGATTCTGAGGAAGCTGAATGTAATGGAATTCAGGCTCAGCGTTTCCCAAAGTTCTCAGAATCCCCGCTTCTGGCAGGGTGATACTCAGCATCCCGAGCTGCATAGAAGCACAGGATGGAAGAATAAGCAGTGGGTTTGAGAGGGAGGCATTCAGCTTGTGTGCTGGTCCTGGTATTGGCAAACTGTGTGGCCTTGGATAAATTGCCATCTCAATTTTTCCATCACACCATTACAAGAAATGCTGTAGAAAAGACTGTAAGGAAAGAAGGAAATCCCTAGCAATCAATTCAAAGATGGTAGTCACTAAGTAAAAAAGAAATGTAAAAAGTTTTTGGTTTTGTTTTAAACACAGTGGTGTCATTTCCTGGGCTTTGTGAAGATGAAGCTGGTAGAGCAGAGACTGACATATGGATTATTAAAAGGAACAAAACTGTTGGGTTCAGAGTCCCGAGCAAATTCCAGCCTCTCTTTGTACCAGCAGCCCCAGAGTCCTCATCCAGTTTGTGCTTGTTGTTGTTTGCCATCTCTTTATCGGATCTGAGATCTCTCATGGCTGCGTCCCCCCATTTTTCATTGCTTTTTAAATTAATAGTCCTTGCCTCTTAATAGTCCTCCCTGTTCCAATACATATTCCAACAGACCTGTCCCTTTTGCTTTTCCTTTTTCCTCCTAACTGGAAGCCTTCTTTCCACAGTGGTTTCATGTTTCCCACCTGTTTTCTCATTTGATCTCAGTGCGCTGCTTACTCAGCTTCAGCTTCCTGACCACTTCTCTTGTTAATTTTACTCTTGAATTCCGTTCTTTTCCTAAACCTGGACTCTGTAACTGAGTAATTAATAACCCAGTGCATGTCCTAGCTGCTTATTTTTTAGCTGCATTCTTGATATGTTGGTCTCCTAGTCTGAGCCTTCTGCTTTTTGAAATCAGTGCTCTTCCCAATGATGTCTGAACACCAGCAGTAGGCATGGACACTCACATGCACTTACATTAGGACTGTAAATTTTGTAAAAAAACAAACAAAAAATGATAAACTGTTACGCTAACTAATCCATCTCCATGAAAATAGTAACTTGAAATTTGTAGGTTGTGTGTTTCTGTGTAAGTGATGTTGAAATTTTAGCTGTATGTTTTGGTTCTGATTGATGGCAAGTTTATCGAGTTAGTCCAAACATTAAACCATTTATCCCATTTTTATAGACAGCTCTGATTACCGTTTTCCCTGTCTTTATGTATAGGCTTTCTAAATCTTAACAAGTGTGTTAGTTGGGTTTTTTTCAGGTGGTAATTATTCTTGTTTATCAAACCTCAGGTTCAGTGTAGGATTTTTGTGTGTGTGTGTGTTTCATTTGGATTTTTTTACCACTTTTTTTACCTGTTTAGGAAAGATAGAAAAAATATGGAAGCAGGCCAAATAAGAGTATTCAAGTACTGATGTTTTCCCTGTAGTCTAATTCCTGCCACTGCAAAAGTAACAGTCTTTTAAAAGCAGTGGAAATTTTCAAAATGGCAGGTCATTTTTGTGTTGTCCTTTTGACACAAGTATCCTTATCCTTCTAGGTGTCTTTGGGATGTTTGACTTCTGTTCATGAGCTCTTCAGAATCTTTGAAAGACATTAGGAGGGAAATAAGCATCTAGAAAATCTAGAAATTCAATTGAGCGTATTACCTGTGACCTTAAGATTCCTTCATGTGTAATTTGTATTATACCATGTTCTTGGGTTTTAAGTCAGGCAAACTTCCTGTTGACTTCACTGTCAATGAAAAAACCATCCACAAATTCCCTGCATGCCACTGACAAACAATTGTTGGAACACTGGGCTTTGCTGACATGTACAAAGTCATTGACTCCAAAGGCAATGCTCCACGTACTTGTGAACTTTTCAAGTTCTTTCTTTCGTTCCAATAACTTTTCATAGTTCCCTTAGAAGTACAATAATGGATGTGCCCGCTTGCTAAGGGACAGAATTGCCAAAAGGGAAGAACGTTTTGTGTGTTTGTCAGAGTTTTGACCGGCTATTCCTCTTGAGGACAATTCCTATTTTCTCCTATGCTTTGTAACTCCTAAAACATGGGGGTCTATGTGCCATAGCAGCTCTTCAGTCCTCTTGGCTGAGTGACAGACAGCCTCAAAGCAAGATGAGACCATTCTTGGGTTTCACCTTCAAGAAATGCTGGACAATATATAATCAAGGTTGTCTCTAACCTCATGGAATGAAATTTCTTTTCCTGCTTGTACAACTCCCATGAAGAGCCTGTACTTAGCAAAGATGCTTCTTGATCAGGAATACGATGTTGAGAGACCACTGTGTAGGGAAAGACTTCCAGCAAGCAGCAGGAAATATTCATTAATGTCTTTGCAGTGTGTTGCATTTCTGGCAGATGCTGGGAAGCTGGCTCAGCAGGTTAGCTCCTGAACACATCCTTAGGAAGCTCTGTCTCACCTAAGCCTAGGCAAGGGAGCTGGACCATCTTTGGACAGCAGTGTTTTCCTGACCTTTTGCTACAACCTTAACAGCTTGTGATGATCTGTGGGACACCAAGGAATGTGCATTTTGCTCAGTGGAGACACTTTAATGGTGCATAGCTGTAAAGTTTGATAGACACCTGATGTAAATTGAAGTCTTGGTGCTCATAGTGAGGCTGCCCATACAGAGCTTGAATGCTGAGCAGCTAGAGGAGCACCTTTGAAGGCTGTTACCTTCCTGGGGTTGCTGCTGGTACAGTTCCTTTCCAGCCTGTCCGACAGTGGTGTCAGCACCTTTAGCCCTATGTGCTAAATTTGGCAATGGCATGTGTGAGATGCCCAGCTCCCACTGCAGGAGCTTTCCAGAGTGGAAGTGGGATGTGTGTGGTTCCTGGTTGGCTGTGTTGGCAAGTGTGCAGCAGTTTTTCAGGCTGTCCTGATAAACTTGCACTGGTGGAGAGCTTGGGGTTTTGGGATTCATCATCTTCTGCTGGTTTGCCATTGTCTGTTGCTTGTAAAATTTATATTTAGGTAGCTTATATTAAGAACTGGAGCAAACATCTTTTGCGTGTGGTTATCTTCGTCTGGTATGTTGAAATGTTTTTCTACTTAGCAATAAAAGTGCTTAATCTTTTACTATGACTCTTTGATCTGAAGCACGGTGAATGCTTTTTATGCGGACGTTTTAAAATGTTCCAGTTCTGTTACATGCCCTCAAATATAAAACCTCACACAAAAGCGGAACTTGCACGTAATTTTATGATTATTTTTTTATCCATTGAAAACCGCTTTGTAGTGCTGTTATCCTTGTGTGGCCTTATTGTCTGAGTCACTTTTAAACAAGAATCCCTGCTTGAATGAGATTATGCAGGCAAACATGTGGTCACAAAAGATTTTTTTCAAGATCTAGTTGCATAATTGTTTCACAATCTAAACTTGTATTTAAAAACAAACAAACAGAAAGCTTCTCCTCATTATGGTCATCAAGATAATGCCTGGATCTGTACACAAGGCACATCAATGCCCTTCAGGAGCAGTTGGCAGAGATGAAAAATGTGAATTGAAACAACAATTGAATGCACAGCTCCTATAGCTGTAGCTAAACCATAACAATGACAAAGGAAGGTCTCAAACACACACAGGATTGGTGTCCCTGTGGTGACAGGTATTGGGGGATTTAATTGTTAGGGATTGTTTTGCTGTAGAACAAGGAAATCTGCTGCTTCTGCCCTTTAAAATCACCGCTGTCCTTGCAACAAAGGGAAGGAAATCAAGGAATTCCAGCTTCCTGCTTCTGTTAAATGCCTCAGGTGCCTCCTGAGTCCAAGAACCTAACTGGGCGTTTGCTTGTGCAAATACTGAATAATCACGTGCAGCTATACAGTGATACTGGGGTTTCATCTGGAGTTTTCTGTAAAATCCAGTGCTGGATGTCCAAGTAGAGAGAGCAGGAGATGTCTGGGCTGGAGGTGCAGATGTGGTTTACAACTTGTGTTGCATTGATTTAGACCAGCGAGAATCTGATAAATCTCCTTTCAACCAAACAACTTGTATCCTAATTGTTGTAAGTCATTCACCATGATATATCCTTCCCTTATTCAGCCTGAAACAAGTTTTAGCTGTGAATCAAGTCACTGGCTTTTTTATAGATCTTCTTATTTAATGTTTTCATTGTATCCTACTTCTCATTTGACAATTACACAATTTTTATCCATCTCAGGGGTGTGATGCTTTCCTCCTGACATAGATAAATTCTTGTTTCGAGCAGTTCATACTGCAGCATTACCCTTCACTTACTCAAATTAAGTGTTTACTACATTTCACAACATGCTCCAAAATTACATTCCAGTTTCAGACATTTTTTTAAATATTGGATATAAATATTAATGTCCAGATCTACTTGATCTTCAATTTCATTGTCCCTAGGATAAAACCAGCACTGCTGCTGCTTTGTTTTCCTTTTGACGCATCAGGCTGTTGCATGCAAGCATTTGACAGCTCACAGGGGAAAAAGTAAGAAGCAGCTGAAGCAAAGTTGGGAGTTTTAGCCTTTCAGAGGTCATGAATATGATAATGTTTGAGTATTTTTTGATGTTTCTTCTGTACTGAAGTCTTACGGAGCGAAAGAAAAAGAGGAGGAAAAAATAAATGCGGAAATGCATTTGTAACTTTCAGAAGGTCTAATTCTGCTAAACTTTGAGCTTGCACTTACCAGTCCTTATACAGAGGATATGGAAATAGGAGGGATGGAGCAGGATAGAGAGCAGGAGCTGATCTAGGGAAAATGCAGTGTGGTATTTGAGAGAAGTAACTGCTGATAAATAAATAACTCTTGAAATAAATTCAGTCCTGGCTGAGAGCTCCCTTTGGAAACGTTTACCTTTGCTTCCACATTTTGGTAGGTATTGAGAAAGGAGACTGAGAGAGATCACAGCTTGTGTTCAAGCTGCTGCTCATGAATTTCCCTTAGTTCATCTTGGTTACTCAAGTCATTTTCCATGGTCCGCAGGTAGCACTGTTAGGCTCTGATGTGAATTTAAGGAGTGTATTTAAAACTGTGTTTTCTGTGTTTCATTCCCTCCTTCCACCACCCAGACCTGAACCAGACGTGTCTGCCAGTTTGTATGTCCACTGCTGCTCTTTAATAATATACAAAGAAGAGTTTCATTGGATGAAAGGAATTCTTAAAAGAGTAGTAGTTTCCCAAGTAGGATTTTGGTATCACTGGTCCTTCAGTATGTCTTGGGCTTTATTTTTCTTTTTGTAATGCCTCTATTGGACTAATTCATTGAAGCAGAACTTATGAAGAGCATAGTTCTACCTCTGCTGGGCTCCACTTCTGAGCTCTTCCTGTGGGTGAGAGTTGTGGATGTTTCTGGGTGATGCTCGTAGCGAGTCACACCACAGCTCTGGCTGAGAGGCTGTGTAACAGTCAGAGCTAGGTCTTTTCCCTGTCATTCCCAGTCTTTTCCAGAAGTACCCGATGGTACTGACACAGAAGTTCAGGGTGACAGGCACCAGGCTGGAGCAGCTCCCTCGCCTCCGTGTGCAGACAGGGCAGCAGCTGCATGGACGGGAGGGGAGCCCCTTCCTCTGCCTTGCACCTTCCCTCCTGTCTCGCTGGGGTGGGCAGCAGGTCCTCTCAGCAGTCTGTGCAGGAGAGAAGGCTGCTCTGCCTTTGGAACAGAGCCGGTGAGGCCTTGCAGTGCTCTCGCATGGGCCCTGTTTCAGCTTTGACGAGGACACTGTTCAGATCGATGCATCTGCGTGCGTGGGCAGAGGGCTGAGCACAGCTCGGTTCAGCGACAGCCACGCTGCTCTGGGTGCCTCTGGCTACAGAAACTGATGTGCCTTCACTGTTCCAGCCCAGAAGGCAAACTGGGCTCTGCAAGAGCCTTTGACCTTTTGAAAGCATGAAAATCCATAGGGAGCTGAAAATTATTCCTTTTTCATTGAACTGCTTAAAATAAAGTGGCCTGTGACCTCTCGAAAGTGTGTCTGACCCTGTGGGACCAGGGAGAGACCAAATGAACTAGACCATAGCAGGACCCAGAGGTGAGCGCAGATTCCAAGTTTTAGGCGAATTTCATAGATCAGACTATATTTTAAAGTGGGAGGTGATGATTTCAGGCCTCTAGTGTTGCTTTCTGCTGGTCATATAAATTCCTGCTATAATTACTTTATCAAGAAAAGGGAAGGTTTTTATAACATACTTGTAAGAACAATCTCACTTCTAATTTAAAGCTGTTAAAGGATGATATAACCTGAAAAAAATATGGAGGGTTTTTTTTCCTCCATACATTCCTCTATTGCTCTACAAATTTACACTGAGGATGAAAATGTATTTCTTAACTCCATGTGAATTCTGACAGATTATATTTGATTGTATTAAAAGGGCTGTAGCATTTTCTATGTTCTCACTACTTCCTGGCAATGATAATTCTTCGCTTTTTTTCTACTGAAAATAATCATCAGCATCATTTTTAAAGGATGGCCATTGCAGGTAGACAAAGCTTTTGATTTTGCTGTCACTAGCACAGCAAAGAAGTTAATAAGTCGTTGGGCATCCTAGAATCTTATTAGCCGTGTTATTCAAAAGCTGTGCCCTGCTGCTTGTGTTCAGTTGACCTTGGAGGTGATCTGGAAGCCACCCTGAGGAACTGTTGCTCTCCAGTGTGCAATAACAGTTCGATAAGCTTGACCTAGGTTCCTTGATCCCAAGCTCATGCCTTTGCTTTTGGCTGATTGTTCAGTAGTTCCCAAATCTCTGATAAATACACTTAAGCCTGCACTGCTTCAGCAAAACTGGAAAGATGCAGGTTAATCTCAGTGGGTGAGTGAGTGTAGCTCGAACAGCTCGCAAACAAAATGTTGTGTTTCCTCTGCTGTTTGGCTACTCCTGTCGTGTCTCTCCATCTTCTCTCCATCCTACCTGCTGGAGCCCTGTACTGCACACAAGTGATTATGCAGTTACTCTCTTCTGCTACCAGTAAATACGTTTAATTGCACTACAGAGCAAGAGAGACTGATTGTGAGCTTTAAGTCTGTTTTATTTACTTGCCATATTAAAACCTGTTATTTTAGATCCCCTGGTCTGATTCAGAAAAGCAAGGTCTGAGAGCTTGTAAGCAAATCCAGATCTTTCTTGCTAAGACACAGATGAGGACATATTCTCCCACGTCATACAGAAGTGAGTAAAAGGGTGATGATTATAAAGCAAACACTGAGCAGACAATGGTTCATAGAATAATGCACAGAAAAAGCACTGAGTAATTTTTAAAAAGCCCTCATGTTATGCCTGGCAATCAAGGATTGTAGAACAATTTGTTCAGACACTTAATATAAGGAAAAGAAATTGCTCCCGCTTCAGGATATTTGCCATTTTCTCTACAATAGTGAAATACTGTGTGCAGCCCTAAATGTTTAGGAATCTAATCTCATCATGTCCATCAGATGACCATGCTTGAGGTATTTATTGATGAGGCTGGATAAATCTGAGCTGAAGAGAACACCACTTGTCATGGAGTGAGTAAAATCCTGGGCACGATGCCAGACTCTCAGGGACAGTTTTGCCTTGATGGCATCAAGTGATTTATACTTGTCTTTGCTTCCATCACTGGGTGCTAGAACAGGGAGAAGAGAGGCAAGAGGAAAGCAAAAGCACTGTATTCTCACATGGATGTTATTCACTTAGAAATTAAAGTCTGCTTCTTACCTCATCATTTTCTTTTAAAAAAATAATCCTAGCTTTGTTTTGGATGATAGAGTCTGTGCTGTTATACAGATATGATGGTTGTTGAGTCTTTCTCAACCTAAATAATTTTTTTTTTTGCTGAAGTACTCATAATCTTGTGATAGCAGAAAGTAGTTTGTCAAGTAGTCTTACTCTGGACTGCCAATACATAGGCTGAGTTCTTGGTAGATTTTTTCCTTGCTACTTGGTGATGTTTTGTTTCAGCGAGCAAAAGTTCATTTTCCAGTCTGCTTTCAGTGAATCAGAGAAGTCTATATGCTTTATGTGTTGGTCAGCTTCCATCTTTGAGCAGCCTTTTGTGACTTTCAGTAAAACCCTTTGTTTTGATAGCTCATTAAAATGAATTTTTGCCCTTGGGAGCAGAATGACTAACTCATGCAAGGAGCAGTAGTTTCCACCTATTCCCTATAGCCTCACAGGAAAATAACATTCCCGGACAAAAGCTGAGTCAGGAGACAGGAATGACTCATTCTTCGGACTCTTCCCCTCTGACATTACTTCAAGAACAAGTAAGAG
This sequence comes from Cnemophilus loriae, assembly GCA_013397755.1. Classification (NCBI taxonomy): domain Eukaryota; kingdom Metazoa; phylum Chordata; class Aves; order Passeriformes; family Corvidae; genus Cnemophilus; species Cnemophilus loriae. The sequence goes on from VZTF01005583.1 coordinate 1,323,834, forward strand.
GTTTAGTCTGAAGTATTACTGTTGTATAAGAATGCAGGAAGTTTGCATTTACTCTAGAGGAGAGTGGAACAAGAATTTGGAAGATGGGTCCATTGGGGATTAATAATTAGATAAACTGCATCCAGCTGAGGAAATCCTCTGGGCTGAAAATAATTGAAGACTGGGAGAAGAATGAAGGAGAGGTACAAGCCTGTCTTGTTGTTGATCTCCCTTTGGCTTTTGACTTTGCTCACTCCTGGAAGCACAGTTCTGAGTTAGATAAAGTCTTTTTTGGAGGGGCTGGGGAGCCTGAAAACCAGAACGCTGTGATTCAAAATGCAGAAGGAGTTCAATGCTTTTTGCTTTATGGCTTTGTGGCCAACCTTCTGCTGGCGTGGAGGGGAAGGAAGGAGAGGGAACCAGTGCATTTTGAATATCTGTCTTTTAAGGTCAGCAGTCCTTGACTTTCCCTAGAGGCATAGGATTGTTTGGGTTGGAGGGGACCTTAAAGATCCTCTAGTTTCAATGCCCTTGTGGTGGACAGGGACATTTTCCACCGGACCCAGTTGCTCAAAGGCCTGTCCAGCCTGGCCTTTCGGTGAATTTGGTTTAAGAGAATGTAATTGTAAGCGAAGCTGAAGATCTGTGGCTTGTTATTGTAATTAAATCTGAGGAAAGAGGAAGGTTCAGGGTTGTCATCTGAGATGTTCTTCCTGACACAGTAACGTAGAAACCACCAAACTCAGATAGACATCTGAAAATGCACTTTCGTCTCAAATTGCTGATTTTGTTGGTAGTAACGTTTGACTTCGTTTGTATTGTGGACTTAGATCCAAATGAATTTGGGAAATGAAATCTGGTTGTGACTGGTAAAACTGTTTACAGGGAGTTTTCTACTTCTTCATCCCTTCATATGGGAGAATTCTTCCCAAGAACATACCTCTAATTCCCCCTTAATAAGTTTTTAATTAGGCTGGTCATCAAAGCCACATCTTGTAAACCAAACCCACCAGAGATTCCTGCAAATCACAATATCCATGTGATAATGCTGGTCATATGTATGTTAACTTGGCATTTCCAACAGCAAAACTAAATTCTGTGCTTTCCTGAATCTTTCAGAATGCCGTCACATGTTGTAAACGTGATCTTCCTGTTAAATAAGGAAGTATTTGTTTTGGGAGTTTAGTAACTGTGGAAGAATATCCCGCAAAAATTCTTCATCTCAGAAAGGTATAAAGACTTAGAAGAGTGATATTAAGCTGAGGTGTCAATCTCAGCAAAAATTAAGGGGAAGGGAGGCAGATAATTTCACAGAGTTGGTTTGCTCATTTGTGGTATAGCCCTATATTCAAAACATGTATTTTTAAATCTAATTCGTTTTCACACTGCAGCTAAGCAAGGGAAATTGGAAATCTGTGAAGTGGCACTGCGAATCCTGCATTAGTCTTGGCAATGTAGGGTCGCAAAGAAGCTGACAATTCAGCATCAGACTTGTGGCACTTTGTTATATTCATGATGCCCTTCAGTAGCTTTATTTCAAGGAGTTTTTAGTGGAGAGTCACATACAAGGACTATAAAGGAGATGGCAGGACCCAAGACATTTCAGCCTCTCTCCAAGGAAAACAGACCTAGCAGCATGGTCTAGATACTGTCCCTATTTTCATCAATTCCCCAGCCAGTTTGAATCCAGATATAAGTGTCCCAGATATCTGAAAAAATGGATCCCTCTAAGGCCTCAGAAACCTTGCTGGAACAGAATCCTCTCAGTCTTTCCAATAAAGTTCCTAACCGGGGAACTTTCTTAGAAGACAGCATAGGGGAACAAGTTGTGCTCAGTCCTCACCCACAGCCCCAATGAGTGGCAGCTCTGGTCACACAGAGGTGTCCTACCCTATTTTAATGAGTTTGACATTTTTCCGAGGTGGCTCGGCCGGTTTGCCAGCTGTGCAGAGATCTTACTGGACCCATCCAAAGCTGGGTATAGCAGAACTTTGAGGCGACTACATTCACTCTCTTGAGTTAGTACTAAAAGGAAATTTCATTAGTAATGAAAGGGAATTTCTCTGGGCCCAGCAACTAGCCTGGGATGAGCTCTGTGGCATCTAGGTCAGTCTCTAGTGTTGTCTGGATGCTGACTCTTAGTGTTGGAAAATATCCTGCTGGTTTTGCATTTGTTTTTGGCAATTCTCGGATTTTCTAGGAAGACAGTTCAGCAAAAGTATCCTGAAAGCTGGTAAAAATAAGCTGAAGAATTTTTTTTAACACGCTAATATATCACCAGGATGCCATTAGAACCCAGACACTGATGCATTTGCAAATGGAGATATTTTTCTCTGTACATAAGCTTCTGTAAAATTTCGCTGTTAAATTTATCTTTTGTTGATAAGGTTTCTTTTATGGACTGCTATCGGTTGCTACTCTTTTCCCGAGGATGTTAGAATAATCTAGTGCAACTTGGAATTGCAGTTGTGAATTGCTTAAGATGGGTAAGCAAATCTGCTGTAACATAATCTGCGATTGGATCTACTCCACCTCCAACTGGCCACTGTGCCCTCTGTGTCAGCAGATGTGGAGGGTGATTAGCACAGGCCACTTTCTGGATCAGTCAGCTTCTGGGAACCTCACATTCAAAACAGGACAGCAATACAGGAACCCATCCCACAGGGTTAAGAGGGTCCTCTAATGGCTCTTCAGGTCACCAGATTCCCTTCTTGCACTTTACCTAAGTTCAATCTCTGTGTGAAAATGTTGATGGAGCTGCTTTTTCTTTTTTTTTTTTTTTGTGGCCTAGAAGCCTGACCAGAACCTTTCTTGTTATGTCATTCCTGTTTTCACAGCTTGTCTAAGAATAGAACTGTCACGTGAAAACAATCATCCAGTCACAGCTAATAAGGAAATGAGTTAGGTGTTAGTTGTTTCTCTACGTTTGCTTTCACTCCAGTGTTAGGTACCTGGAGTTAAGACAGGCATCAGTTCCTGTCTGACACTTCTTAAAGAGAACAGTTTTAACAATGTCATGAGAAGGTCACAGAACCCACATAAGTATCATCTGCGAGGGGTTGTAGTATTCTGCACGTGTAAATTATAAGTGTACGTATCATGACAATGCCTTTGTCATTTTAGTAATAGTTAATCTAGTGGTTCTATGAAAAGCAGTTCAGTTCTATTAGGAACACTAATTACACACTTTTCAAAAGGCTCTGATAGTACATAGGACAAAGGAGTTATAAAATGGTTATAAAAATCCTTGAGTTGAAACTTTCCTGTAAGTGACTCAGGCTGATAGGCCTAATTCAACCAGCACAAATAAATCCAGTAAAAATATATGTGACCTAAATTATGTGAATAGCACTATGGGCTCCAAGAAGGAGTGTTATCACTGATAGACACTTTTAAAAAGACTAATTTAAAACTGGAGGAGTAAATAGTTTTGTTTCTCTCCAAATTAAATTATGTCATTATCAGATAGTCATTAGCAGTAAAATGATGTGCTTGTTTCTTGAAAGAACTTTTTTGGAAAAGAGAAGGAAGCTGTGTTTACTAATATTTATCTCATTTTTTTTTAAGCAGCATTGAACTGTATCAAATAATAGGAGGAATATAATGTGTAAATACGGATTTTGGCATTGTTAACAGTTGTGAATCTGTTTGTTGTTTTTACATCATGTGGATGCTCTGAGAGGTTCTGCGCCCCTTCATTAGCGATGTGAACATTTCGTGGTTGGCAAGATGCGAGTTCTGCCCGTGGATCAGAGTTTGCTGTTTTGGATGTGCCTGTGAGGGCATTCAGGAGGGTGGAGGAGGCCCTGTGGCCATCCCTGGTCAGCTGGAAGCAGCACAGCAGAAGCAGGGCTTTCAGAATTGAAGGAGCAGGTTGAGTTTCAGTGAGCTAGAGCTGATTCTAGAAGCATTTTGTGTATCCTGCTGGAAATATCTTCAATACAGGCTTAAGTGAGGCCTGTCATCTTGGCTTTGCTCTCCTGAGCAAGCCAGCCACAGTGAAATAACACTGGAGCAGCACAGAACATTTGCATCAGCAGTGTGGAGCGTGCACAGACTGATCTGTGTGTGCCATCCCTGCCACCAGACTGCACAGAAATTATTTACAGAGCCAAAGCTGCCCCACGCCTCAGAGGAAGGCCCAAGCCCGTGGTGCTGAGCATTACAGAGAGCAAAAGCTGATCCCTGCCCCAAATCTCCCAGAGCAGTGCTTGGAAGAAGCAATCCTGTGTGACTTGAGCAGTTTTCTCCCAGTGCTGGGTTCCTTTTCACGAATGTGAGCAGAGAATTTATCTGTCAATGCAAGCTGTTATCTGAGTGAGTTTATCTGTGTATCAAGAGCTATCTTGAAGCCAGAGACATGTATCAAAGCAAGTGGCAGATATCACAGCAATTACTGCTTTACAAGCCTATTTTTAAGAATGAGCAAGGTTACAGAACATTTTCATTTTCTTAAGATGTGTAAATTTATCGAAACAGAAGGAGAGGGTTTAGGATTACTCTGTCATAGCTCTATATCTGTCAGTGTAAAATTGAATTAAATTTTTTTTTAAAGTACTTTTTCTGATATGGTACAACTGGAAGAAGAGGTGTCTTGTTGCTTCTTGCATGCCTAGAAGTACAATAAAGTACCACTGCCTCTAAACAAAATATTTGAGAATATAAAAATATCACTGGATTTTTTTTGTGCTTTATAAAAGTAGCTCTAAATTATGATAGCTATGTTTCCACCTGTGTCTAATGAATGTAAGACAAAAAAAAAAAATCAGAAGAGGACAAATTAAATTTAAAACAAACTAAATGAACCAAAAAAATAATCCCGTAAAGTGGGACTTTATCCAGTCTTTACAGACCTTTTCTCTCTGCCTGGTATGAATGTCATGACTCTGTTACTTTGCTGGCAAGTGTTCAGAAACTGGGTATGTAGCCCCATACTGGCTCACTGGGGATTAGAAGGGAAGAAAATGCCCTCTATAATTACCCAGTCCACTTTCTGCAACATTTCTGCTCACATTCTGTGTTTAGGTTCACCTTTTGCCCAAACTCCTTTAGTTTTTGTGATTTAATGTTTGAGAACCATCATACCTTAAACTGATTAAGCACCAAGGATCATGGATATAGCCACAGTATTTTGAAATGATTTTTTGAGGGGTTGGTTTGAGACTGTGGCCAATGTGTTATGTGTTTTAATTTACAAAAAGTTTCCAATTTTGTGGTGTAGGAATTAAAGGTAAATCAAGAGACTGGACTAGGTTGAGAGAAGGAACAATAGGCTTAAGGATTTTATTCTCTTGTTGCCTTTAGACACTCTACAGGTGGATAACAATTCTAGATTGAATAAAGCCCAGTTTTTAAAGGACTATGGGTTATGATAACTTTGTTTGAAAAAAAAGAAAAGAAGCTTTTTAACTAGCAATTTGGGATGGAAATATCATTATAAACTGCACCCTTATTTCGTAGCCTTTGCAGCTCTGCTTTCTCCTCCCTTCCTCGACCTCTTAAAGCAACATGAGATATGGACACTAAATTTTTCATCCCATTCCTGAAGTCTAAATCTTGGAGGGAGATTTGTTGTTACAGATTTACGTGGTGTAAAACGTTGATGTGGGACCAGGATGGAGAAGGAGAGTTTTCTTCTAGATCCAGAGTGATTCAAATCAAACAGTGTAATAATTCAACTTCAGTCGTTGCAGTGAGTCACTGTCCTGAAGACTTTGTGGCCTGACACTGCAGTGGATTAAGAGAGACTCTTGCATCCTTTCTTTGTGCATGACAAGTGATTTGGAAGAGCTGTGCAGCTGGCACAGGAGAGGTGTGACCACGTCTATCTCCTTGACAGGCCTGACACTCTTCCAGCTACATTAGGTGAAATTAACTTATTGACTGGGGGCAGCTTCTAGTTTGTGCCAGAACAAGGAAGAAGACCTTGAACGTGATTTACCTTCATTCTGTTTTTCATAAACTTTATAGTGTGTGATTGTATCAAGGGTAAACATATTTGCTGGCAGGTGTTTTTGTTTTATTCGCACTTAACTGTGCGCAGAAATTAGTGAAATGCTTATAAAGATGTTAATTTGTAGGACTTCTGATAAAACAATGTGGTAGCTGGACTCCAATGCAGGAAATTAATGATTATCATGGTTTAATTATGCAACAGGCGTTGACATAAGAGGTCCCCCTGCCTGTGGGAGTCAGTGAAGTTCCTCGCACCTCTTTACTTTCCACGTGCTCACAAATTTCTGATCTTGTCCAAAGGTATGATGGAGACTTTGTGCTTCTCTATGAAATGTTAGAAACTAGCCACTAACCAAAGTAGGTTATCTGACCAGATCAGTGATCTGGCTGTATTGGCTATGAGTGTGTAGGATAATTTTACTACTTTCCTTTCTGATTTTAATGTATCAGGGTGGCACAGCTTTCATCCTGTGGTTGTGCTTGGAGTTCAGTAGGCTGGATGTTGTTGTCTTTGATATGGAACATCAAAATTTGTATTCTTGATAAACTCTTGGCTGTACATTGGTATTAAGACCAAAAAGGAAGATTATAGCTATTTTTGTGTGCATGTATGGAGAATGTGGCAATGATATAAATTGACATAAAAGCTTTTATTTAGTCAGGCTTTTCTGCTTCAGCTGTTAACTTTTCTAGGTGTATCATGAAAAAGAAAAGAAGGCATGTCAAGTAAACTTTGAAAACCACATTTTCTTAAGAATAAAAATAAGAATGTCAGTGGCTTTGATTCTTTGTTCTGAAAATTCGAGCAGAAGCAGTATACTCAGCACTTTTGAGAATTAAATCACTGTTTTAGATGCTGAGGAACAGCCACAGAATGCCAGCTTCAAGCACCTGCTTGACAAACTCTTGCCTTTTGTAACAAATATCAGTGAATACAGGTGATAACAGCAGCAGTATGGCACCATGTGCCAGAAGCTAAAAGATGAAAACTCCCATATAATAATAGGCTAAAATCTATTTAAATTGCTGTTTCCTGGGCTGGTTCTGCTGTGGTCTGGATCAAAGAACTGGCTGAAGAGCTGGAGATAGCAGGGTGGTAACTATTTCTTATAATAACGGTATTTTTTATCTGTTTATAATGGCTGAAATTCACAGCCCAATCCCCTCCATAGAAGGCTAGAAGTAATCCAGTTTTTAAGAGGGGGAACTCTAATTTATTAGCAGAGTTGTTTTGAGACCAATTTACATGGTTTCATTTGTGAGGCTTGAAGAAAAATAGTTCAAATACGGTTGAAAGTTAGATGGAAAAATGAGGGAGAACTTAAACTATAAAATTATACTGGAGAAGGCCATTTACATGCATTTTGCTACAAGAGTAAATTGAATAACAAAATAAAGGTATTAAGTTCGACACAATAAATCATGAAAAAGACCTAATTCATTAGAGCCTAACAAACTTTTAAAAAGTGGAAATTCTGTCCAAACACCATTAGTAGATTGGAGCACAATTTATGACACAATCTCAAAATAATATTTTTTAAAAGATGGTAAGTACAAAAAATAAAATGCTCTGGGGATGTGATGTAAGGTAACTGAATATTTGAACAGAGACTTCTGCTTCTAATATCAGATGACCTAAAGAATTTTTTTTTTTGCAGAAAATGTTCAGGAAATTGTTCATTAAAACAATTTTTTTTTTTTTGTAGAGAAATTTAGTATGGCCTCAACTGAAAATGAAACTTTTGGAATAGAGTTATGTCTCTTTGTGTATTTGCAGTTTGATGTAGTTTCATGTTCTTCTTGACTGGCACAGGATTGTCTGGGGTTTTTTGAATTGGAGTGATGGTAGTTTTCAGATTTTTATTTAAGTACCTGTAGTAATAATGAGAATATAAGGAGAAAATGAGAGCAGCAGAATCAACCTATGTTCAAACTAAGCATTTTGAACAGATAGACAAAAATGGAGAAGTTAATATCTATGTTTCAAAATCCAGGATGATTTAGGATACTGCTTTATTCCCAGTCATTTTCTAGATCTAAAGCATGGAGAGAAATGGCAGATAAGGGTGAGGAAACATCATGTACCCACAAAAACAACTTTGATCAAAGACCTGGACTTGCAAAAAAAGGAAAAAAAAATAATCCCCAAACTGTGAAGACTCAGAAACTGAATCTATATAGGGACAGAATTGTTTAAAGACCTGAAGTCTGCTTTGTCTGCATCGAGCCCAGAGCCTGCCTTGGGCTGGATTACCTCCAGAGATCCCTTCCAGCCTGGGTTATTTTACAGTTCTTTGTCTCTCTTTGGCCTGTTTAACAGCGGGCACAGAGAGGTGCGTGTTACCCTGGGCTTGTGCCAGGTGAACCCACGGGGACTGCAGCTCGCCTGGCAGCGCCTCGTGGTGTGGTACAACATGGGACGCAGAAATGTCCCTTCTGGGGGCCAGGCTGACTGGCAAGGATGAGGTTAGGATTTGGATTCTCATCCTGCCACGGGTGCCTTGCAAGTGAACCACTGTACTTACGGTCAGGAGGAGTCTGGAATGCAATTTAAACTTCCTTTCCTTGGGAATTCAGTATGATGAGCTGTGTTTCAGCTGTCACTGAGTTCACCTACCTGGGTATTGTACCTGTTTTTGAAGATGTGGTCAAGATGAAATTATTTTCCTTTTTCAGTCTTCTGGTCAAAATTATTTAAACCAGACCTTGGTTTTTAATGACACTCCATGTTCATTAGAACAGTATCTAAATCTGCTTGAAGCTTGGCCAGTACTAGTCCTCTCTGCATTGCTTGGTGCCTAGCAACCATCATCTGGGCCAGTATTTTCATCCACTTTCCCTCTGCAGTGTTTTCCAGTTTCTTGTAGCTAGGGTATGAAATAAAAACAGCCTGAGAGACACTTGCCTCTGTGTGTAATGGCAACAGCTGACTTTACGTACTTCAGGGCAAGCTTCCTGTGGTAGGCAGCCCTCCAAATTGTTCTTTATTATTCTAATATTATGATTTGGACTCCTTGAATTTAATCACTTGGAAACCCTTCCCATGCACGCGGTGGGAAGACGCAAGAAATTGTGTGCTCTCTGTCACTTCAAAAAAGAAAAATCACAGGTCATCTGCAGGGAGGAAAAGAAATTAAAAAGCTAGTCCGAAAGAATCACTTTCCCAAAGTTGCTCTTCATATGTGTTATCAAAAGGAAATGAATGCTTTCTAAATAAGCAGACAGCTTGCAGATACAAATAGTTTTTCATCTTTGTGCTGTTCAGACAATAATCCTATTTTCTCAATATTAATAACTGCAGTGGCTTTGAGGGAAAATCTACTCTTGCAGCAGATGTTAAACCAAAACTGCATAGCCTGGGCCTTCTGTGCAGACTGTGTGCTTCCTTTGCCAGGTGTCAGTTGGAAAGTGAATTGTTCTGGTACCATCCTTTATTTTTTTACTCTGCAAGGAAGGATATTGCGCCTGCATTACTTGAACAGTATCATGAGACTTGCAAATGTATTTGCAAGTGCTATTTGTCTGTTGCATAAGGCTGCTTTCCCTTGTCCTGGCTTGGTATGATTATTTCTCTTGGCAGCAAAGTAAAAGAAGGAAATAAGGATGTTGCTTTCTTTTAAATCAAATAGCTTTAAAGAGGCCCGTGTGCATTGTGAGCTGCAGTGTTTCGTTTCTTTACGGTGCAATAGCTCAGCCAGAGCTTGTAGTTCACAGAGGTTCTGCAGAGGCAGCTCAGGCCACGCTGCAGAACTCGCAGTTCGCTTGCACGATAACAATGCTTGCTCTAATGAAAGCACAATTAAAACCAGGCAGGAGCCTCAGGACTCCTACTATAAGTTATTTAATTACAGCTCATGGAGGGCCAGTGAGATGAGATCATTGCTGCCCATATGAGGCTCCTATGGTGATGAGTTATTCGTGGGGATGAAACAGTTTACAATAAAATATCCCAAACAAACAGCAGTCTTAGAGCTGGATCCTCAGATTGTGTAAAGTGGTGTAACCACACAGATTTCCTTGAGACTGGCTTATAACTGTTTGAAAACAGAGTTTTCATGTTAAAAACAAGCTGAACTGTGGTGAGGGTGGGAAACAACCAACAACTATAAACTCTTCTTTCCTGGGCATTTCCTTATTTTAGTGCTTTCCTGCAGTCTTTCCACCTACATAGCCTTCTTTCTCTTTAACTGTCACACCAAGGAACAAAATCTATTCGTGCAGTTACAGTACATTTTGGGAGACTGTCCTCAGGCACCGGTTGCTGTAGCATGAACATAAACTAAGGGTGTGTTACTTGAGTCACACGAAGTTGGCCGCTTGAGTGAGAAAAGACGATCTGCAAATATTCTTGCAGATGGTGACTGACCTTTGCCTGATGGAGGTTTGGGGTTTCTTATCTGGTTACCTCACTTTGCTGAAACATTGCGCTCCAAACTGGGGTTCAGGATTTCTTTTAAGCAAATTTAATGCTTACAGCTGTGAAATCAAATGATCTGGATTAAAGCCTGGCTGTCTTATCCAATGAGAAATACATGTCTCATCTCTTGCTGAGCCAAGGGTTGTCCTGTCTGTTATGCACAGACCCTGTACTTCCAGGATCTATTTGTAATTCATTTTCTTACGTTCACAGTCACATTCCAGGTAAAATTTTAAAATATTACATTTGTCATGTTGATTTCTTCCCTTTGAAGTACCAGTTCTGTTTCAGAAGCACCTTCAGATATTAAAAAACATTGCTATGTATTGCACGTTACATAACATAGGCAGTGATGTTCCTTAATTTGGTTATAAACCTTAGTTTTGGAATGTCCTACTGTCCTGGATTTGGCTGGAGGGGAGAAAGAATTTAACAATAGAGAGCTTGGTTATTAGATTTGTTTTTTTCTGCTTCTGTCATCTTTGGACTCCTCAGTGCACGAGGAGAAAGAAGATGAGGAACAGGATCATCAGAGTGTGCTTGTTAAAATGTGTGGAAGGAAGGTGGTTAAATTCGTCCGAGATGGCATTATCATATTTACCATCATATTGCTCTTTTGTGCCAGATCTTCACTTGAGTCATCCAGATTCCTGTGGTAGCCTGTTTACACAGAGATGGAGGAAGCAAGGCAGTGGGTGATATTTTTTCTGATAGAAGCCTCATTTTTAAAGACAGAGAACCCAGCAATTATGTCCTCTAATTCAGATCCAGTCATGTAATTGCATAAATCAGACTGGAACATGCGCGTGTGTCACAATAGTCACTTTTTATAGCAGTGTACACTACCAGTTCCTGCAGGAAAGCTGTTTAGTCTCAGAGAGGAATTTATAGTTAAGATGAGAAAACACAGAACCTGAAACAGCCACGGGCAGCTCCGTGTCCAGGGCCCTCCCTCGTTGCAGTGGTTCAGATTCAAGTCTTCAAACAGCTCAGCAGCTTAAAGTGGTGGCTTCTCTACCCAGCAAATGCCCCAACCACCGGGCCACAAAATCATTCCTGGCTTTTTTCCTGCCAGATAGATTCTTGGTGAGCTTAATTAAGTACAGTGTGGAACAAGCAAGGAGAGCTGAATCCATGTTCAGTTAGGGCAATGGCCAGAGACGTACAAGAGAGTCAAGCCTAGTCTGCAGAGAGTCAATCATTTATACATGTCTGCAACAGGAAACTTTAGGAGGCAATAATTCTCTATCTATTTGCTAAGACATACTTTTAAAAAAATTGAGATTCACCTCATTAAATAAGTGAAGATCTGTATTGGAATTTCCCAAAACCCCAGTATGGGTGCCATAATCAGCTGCAGAGGTGCTACTTAATGCAGTGGGTAAGGGCTCTGTTTTTCCTTCTAAACTCCAGAATACCTTCATCTGTAAGAACAATTAGTTTATAGCTCTTGCAATAGGAACCTAGGGACCTGTTTCATGCCTAGATTCGGTTGTCTGGGTCTAGATGGGGTGTTACATAGTGAGTTGAATATGATAGGTGGCTTCACTCCATTTTATGTGTATATTATTTTGCTGCTGTTTCATTGTGACCCTCTGTGGACAAAGGATATCCATCTATGCACCAAATTACTTGTAGCTGACTTCTTTGCAGTTCCCCACATAAATGGTCAGAAAGAATTATGAAAGCCAGTAATAAAGCCATACCATTTGCGTTATTAAACTGCCTTTCTTGTTTTGCAATGTCTCAAATGCAACGGGAAGAAATCTGGAAAAAGGCCCGTGTGTGTTTCATCGTGATGTTTCAATTACTTTAACCCTTATTCAATGAACTATACTGAACTAAGTGCTTAAAAGCCTTATAAATTGTCACCAAATTTGCAAGCAGCCTTTTTGAACCCAAAGGAGGCTAATGAGAAACACTGATTTAAAGGAACCAAATAACTTTGGCTCGAATTAGGGATGAGACAAGAGAACGTTTTACTTGCTTCAGTAGCTTGTGTGAAATGAATTGGTGGCCCCAGTCCAGTTTCTAGTAAAGGTTTCTCTGCTACAGTAATAGTCTCTCTATAAATCGTCAGTAGTGCCCACCCCAGAAAAGTCACTGCTGGTATTTGACCATAATTGGCTGAGTGATCATCCTCATGCAGGATTGTCCTCGATGCCTTTCAAAGGAGTTCTGCTTTGCCAATGCTAAAAACCACTGGCAAGGAATATGGAAGATGGGCAGGGAGAGGGGAGAGAATGTTTGGCGATGTTGGTGCAGATGTTCTTTGGGTAAATCCCCTCGATTTCTAATTCTGTAAAAGTTTCCTTTTAGTCCAAACTAAAATTCAATGAAAATGAAGTGGAAGAGCATAAAGAAAGGTACTGAACTGTACAGTCCTGACTTTTTCTTCTGTTCTTTTGACTGGTGTTTCAGTTATCCTTATGCTGCTGCCTTTCCAGTGGCATGCACGATAGAGTCAGTAGTAATTCTATTTTTGGGTGTTCACAGAAAACGTATTCTGCAGTTCTTTACTTTGTTCTAACACTCACTGGAGTTTTCTTTACCTTTAATACAGTAAACCTGTTTTATACTCTAAGATTTGTTCTGAGTTGGCTGCTAATTTAAGTTTTCCTTATGAGCCATACTGTCTTGCCTGCTGTCCCATTGCTTGTCCCAGGGAATCTCCACAACATGTGCCCCTTAAGGGGAGCTGGTAAGGTACGCTTGGTCAAGCTGCCAGTTTGTCAGCATAAAAACCTCTTCAGAGTCTTAAAAACCCAAAACCTGTGTCACAGCATTGGTTTAAGATCCACAGGACTGTGTTATTAGAGCACGTAGGACAGGCGTCACAAATAGGTGAATCAGCTCAGATAAAATTAGAACTGACTCTGTCTTTACCAAGTCCTTGAACTAAACCTAGATCAGATTACTTTTGAAGTAACTGTGAAGTCTCTCACATGTTTTTAATTGCAATCACTCGGTCAGGACTCTGATATTTCCATTTTATTAAAGTTAATCCACTTTTGTTCACTTTTATGAACTCTACACTTCCTTGTTCTAGTGAAGCCCTCTTGTTCAGGATCTGCACCATGGAAGAGTAACTGTTCCAGCCAGGCCAGACTTGGGAGGGACCAGAAACTTCCCATGGAAAAAATTATATTGAACCAACCAAATACAGCAAAGCAAGAAACGTGAACTCCCACATCTGCTCTTGCCAGACTTCTTCTGTGTAAAAAGACTAAAGAGGTTTGGTAAAGATTTGGGAAATCAGCCATTTGGTGTGCTTAACAGAACCTCAAGTCTCCAATAGTTTGACTGTCACTGCTCAGAGTTAAAGTAGTTTTCCTTGATTGAGAGTACGATGCATCTCTAACAGCCAGTCTCTTTCATGGTGTGCTATTAGCATTAGCAGACAGTTCTCTTAAAGGTCAGATGAAGCCAGAGGAGCATATTCCTCAGTGATAATAAAATAAAGCCAAAGCTGACATTTCAGTAGCGACAAGGAAAATGCAGACTGTTTTTGTGTCCATGCACGCACAGGCACCTGAATTAGAAAGCCTTTCTTTCACAACCCCACAATAACTTCATAAGGAGCAGGTTCCACAGAAAAACATAATATTGGCACTTGTAATGAGAAGTTTTTTTGTTTTCTTGAAACACTAATTAATAAGCATCAGTGAGCCACATGCTGTGGCTAGGAAACTGTGGCCCATGCCAGTTGCATTTGTATCTTTTTTGCTTATGACAGATTAAAATAATAGAATCATTGGAGATATCTGAAGACTAATTCATTAGGAAGGATTAAATCATGGTATTTTTTGTTTTACCTCATCCTACTTTATTTCCATATGCTATTCAAGGTAATTAGTAAGACTTTGGAGTGACAGACGATGCTGGGAATGTTGCTTTGATTAGGTTATTTCAGTATTTATTCCACAAACATATTTAGTCTAACTGGGGCAGTCAGGTAAGAAATCAGAACAAGCAGAAAGACATGAATGGCCCAAAGGCACTTCCTCCACAGCGAGTAACTCAAGTTGGATTTTGGAAGGCTGTTTTCTTACTCAGCACTATGGATGAGAAGTCCAAACTGTGGTAAACCACAGCAGTCTAAATCAGTTGTGCCCACTGGGTTATACCACAGCCCGTAGTCTGGGTATGAGTTCAAAACCTTGGGAGTCTCCTGCAAGGCAGAAAAATGAAGCCTGGGAGGTGCACAGAACTGGGCACAGACTGTACACCAGCTGTACAGAAGCATCAGTGGAGCAGAAGAAATCACACGTGGTGCTCCTCAGGCTGCAGGTGAGTCAGCAGCCCTGTGCCCATTGACCGGTTAAAAACCAGAAAAACATTCAGCTTGGGTTGTTGTGACCCAAGTGCAGGACCCAGCACTTGGCCTTGTTGGAGGTCTGTTCTTCCTTCCCATCCTCATCTAAAAACGGATAATTCTCTTCAGAAATTAAAGCTGCTTCCTAATGAAGTTAATCTATGGAAACTAATGGAATTTCTAGAACATTGATGATAAAATATATTTTCTGTAGGAAGGTGTCAACTTCATGTTTGTTGGTCATTTCCAAAATCAAGAATAAAACATCTTATTGCATACAAGAAGACTTTCAATACTAAAAAGAAAGTAGAAACTCTAGCAAAGCTGAAGAGACCTTTGGCATAAGACCTATGAATATAAATAATTCCTGTCTTTTGTTGCAGGTGCCTCTTATCTCCCATACTTGCTTGTGAATGCCTCAGCTAGTTTCAGACTCATGATCTTCTGACTGCTGCCCGTATGTATCTCCCATTTGAACCAAAATGTGGAGATGAATGTTCTGCTCTCATTTCTGGTACAGAGGGAAATGTCTGAACGAGACAGAAGCTCCCTTTCCAAACTGCACCAGGGTCCCTCCTCCTTCAGGGCCCTAAGGTGTGTGGGAGGATGGATGCTCACAGAAAACCTTAGAGGGGCTGGAAATATGTGCAGGCCTGAACAGTGACTGGCCAGGGGGAGGTGGTCATGCAGTGTAAGAGGTGCTTTGAAAACCAACCTGGCAAGAGGACGGCAGGTGGAACTCTGTGAAGGATCATCACAGGAGTGTGATAACTTCAGCCTGTACTCAGGAGAGTTGTGGGATGCTTCTGTCCTTAACCTGGAAAGGCTGACCTTGGAGGCAAAGTCACAGAATAAATTAGGTTGCTGGGGACTTCTCAGGGTCATCTGGTCTAGGCCACCACTCAGATTAGAGCTGGCTTTGAGGTTACATTGAACTCACTGCTCAGTGCCCTGTCCAGGTGAGTTTTGATCATCTTTAAGGACGGAGATTCCACAGCCCGTCAGTTTGACCACATCTGTGAGGAAGTGTTTTTGCTAATATCCTATCAGAAATGCTGTGGTAGGGTTTTCTATACATATATATACTAAGTCTGGTTTGAGTTGCATCCTGCCATCACAGAAAGCAGATATATATGTAGTTGGAAACTGAAATTTGTTTTAATAATTTAGAACACTTCAGTACTAACTTCTTTTATTCCATTCCATTTTTTTTCATTCCATTCTAATTTTTTTTGGTGGCAAACTAAATCTGCAAAAGTAAAGGAAATACTTCCATTCTCAATAATTTTGAGGCATGTAACATTGAGAGAGAAAACAAAAGAGGACTCTGATCTCTCAGGAACCAGACAGCTTTTTCTTTCATACTTAGTCTTCAACATTTATGTGTTTCTTTGGGATACTAAAATGGAAGGTATTATTTCTTAAAGACAAGTTTGGTTCTTTTTTGTTAGCATGAGTCTTTTATGAACATATAAGGTCATGTGATTCCAAAATTGTACTAAAAAGATGAACAAAATCCAAAACACTTAGATGTAATGTTTCTATGCTAATATATATCAGTGAAAATCATACTGTATTCTGCAGCAACAAAACCTATATATAGAGGAAATTATTATCTAAATATCTTTTCAATGCTCCAGGAATTAGATATCTGTGTGTTTAACTCTGTGATGTAGGCAGTGAAGAACTAGAAATCAAACTTTCAGTTTTTTAGCTCAGATTATACCGGTTTATTGGCTTTATACTGGAGGTTTGAGAGGAATGTGTCATTTTCAGTTGCAATCACGTATAGGTAAAAGAAATGCTAGAAACTTTTAAACTTTTTTTATGGTCTTCTAACAACATAGCATGGTGTCTGCCATTTTTTCTGGTGTAACTATCTTTACATATATGTAGATATTTCTGCTGTGGTTTTGCTTTCTTCAGTGAGACTCTTTTAACCAAACACTTTTCTTTCCATCTTTTGCACCAGCTCCTTGACTTGACCTTGGTTCACCTGTACTGCTCCTTAACTTGACTTAATTTTGCTAAGATGTGCCTTTGCACTTCGCTCTTCCTTTAGGGAACTAAATATTCACTTCTGGTTGGTTTTATTTTAGTTCAGACCCACCACTGTTCTTGGATGCTGTCCACATCCAGACCGTGCTGGTCTCCTTCCTGCAAACCTTCTGAGTAGCAACATTTTTTGTTTCCTTGGAATGAAACTGGTGCTTGTTATTCAAGTAATCCTGAAAGGGAGAACATTACGATGCTAAGTATCATTGCTTTAGGAACGAAGATGAAACAAATAGTGTGAAATAGAATATCTGAGATGATGGCATTTCAGTCATGTGAGGAAAGCTGTTTCATAGTTAGGAACTGGCTCATAATCTTCAGCATAAATACATTCACAGCTTGAATATTCCTAGATCTTCCATCATTTCTGTCAGCTTCCTAAATCTCATTAGAGGCTGGTATAGATGTGTCCTGGAAAATCAGAGAGCATGTATATCATATCTAGATCTGATGAAATAGGAAGCATAATTAGAATGTTTTAACATGTTTGTAGTTGCCAGCACATCATCAATCAAAGATTTAGCAGGAGTCTGTGGCCGGTAGATATGGATGTGTGAAAGAGACCCAACATAATATTTTTTATTGTTTTTGTCTTTTGTTAATTTTTTTTTTTTGGAGTAGGCAATGAAGAGAACGTGAAGAGATATCAAAAACCTGATTTGGAAATGTAAATTTTATCTTTCTTCAGGGTCTGACATTTAGTTAGGGAGCAGTCTTATTTCATGTAACCAGATGAGTATTTGGGGGTTTTTTATTTCCTATGACGGAAATTCCCTGAATACTACCATGTTTTGTTAAATATATTATTTATTGTTATTGACTTTGAATAAAAAAATTAATAATGTGCTGATGGAAGTTGCTGGTCACTAGTCATGAGGCATTCTACTACCAAAGAAGATTTGATATATGAGAATAACTTGATGATTAGACCAAAGTAGTAAAAATCAAATGTAGTCTTGTAGCACAAAACGCCTTAAGGAACTAACAAGAAGAGATGTTGGTATCATCCGGAAGAGCGTGTTTTGGAAAAAGCTGAGGTGGTTATAGTTTGACTCGAGGGTGGGTGTGAATTTCCAGCGTAACTTAGCTGAGAAGGAGGTTAATGTGTTCCTTGTGTCAACAGAAGTCCAGCAGATTGAAAGAGGTAATAACCCTGTCATACACGGTATTCCACCTGATCTTTAATGTTAGATGTGAATGAACCCTCAAAGTCATAGCAGAAGGAGTAAGAGAATAAAAACCATTCTCTATCAAGTTGATTGCAGTAGTTTCACTAGCCCTGCTTGGAAAACAAAGGTGAGGAGGAGGTACAGTTACTGCCTCTAAGTTCTCAGGGAGTAAGTATTACATAGAAAAATACTGTGTTTAAAGGATAATTTAATGGTTTATAGCATTGCTGGGGAAGTAGTTTCTCATACTGTTAAGCCTCATTTTAAATTTACATTGATTTTATATAGAGAAAATAGAATTTTTTTTCCATTCCTTACTACAACACAAACAACCCTTGCATATTTCGAAGGAGAGAAGGTAATCACTCAGAGGCATAAATAACATTGTCCACAGATGCAAGTTCAAGTTATGCTGTTGAGCAAGCTCCTTGCTACACGTCTTGGTGCTAAGGGAGTGGTGGAGGTTGAGCTGAGTAAAGGCTGAGCGTGTTGGTGAAATAAAAGGAGCTCGGGTGTACCAGTACTGAGGAATTTTATGTACAAACAATGAGAAACGTACATTATTTCCACAGCCTATCCACATTAAATTGATGTCGGTGTTTCTCTTCAGAGAAGCAGAAAGACTAATAGTATAACATCATACACCTGGAGTGTCCCATTCAAATATTGTAGACACCAAAACTGCCTTGGTTTTTTACCCTAATAGAGTCCAAAATCCATTGCATCTGCAGCTGTGACTTAAGTGGGGTTTGCTGGTTTCTTAGGAGTTGGAATAAATGGAATATTGGTCACAGCTGAAGTAAGCTCATCCTCTAATAGATGCTGGAGATTTATAGGTTTCGACAAAACCAGCTTGACTATGTCCTCCAGTATCTCCTTCCCTGGTGGGCAATGAAAACATTCCTGAGGTGCTAATATCCCAAGGTCACTTTGAAAGTTTAGGAGGCTTTCCTGGTCCTTTCCTGGTCCGCTTTTGTTTGTGGACAAACATGGCCACAGTTTAACACTAGAAACAACAAAGTCTAAACTTAGCAAAATACTGACAAATGCTTGCTTTTGGGAGTCTGTTTCTTCATAAGGGTCTGCAAACCCCTTAAAAATGATTGCATAACAACTGTGAATAGGGCTGGTAAGGACTTCTTTTTTTTTTTCTTTCATCTAAATGATTCCATCTGAAAATGAGTTCACTGAAAAGAAAGCTTTTGTAGGAATCTAGTGGTTTTGACAGAACTTAAATCAGAAGGGGTTCTGAAATCTTGGATGGGATTCCTGGCTAACAGCACTCCTAGCATGGCCAGTATTCTGGCTGATGAAGCGCTGATTTGGGACACAGGAAACAGGGGTTTGAGTTCTCTTCTGATTCCTTCTGGGAATCTGGGACCGCACTTCGGCTGGAACGGTTCGACTGCTGGAAAAGCGTGGCTTTGTTCATTGCAGCGAGCAGGTGAGACTTGGCTTTCCTCACCCCCCAAGAGACTGTTAAACAGCGAGGGCTACGTTCTCCTGTCCCTCTTCCTACTTATTCGTACAAAACAGGATTATTGCATCAGGAGGAAGTGGAAGAGAACAGCTGTGGCTAAGTCTTCAGCTGAGTTTAGGCTGTCTAGGATTAAAAGCTTTGTTGTCCTGGCTGTGGGAAGGGGTTTTAAGATTCTGTGTTCTACATGTCAGAGGCGTTCTCTGCCATGTACCTAGGTGGGTCTTTACAGTACAGCACTAGGATTTCTTTTAAATTAAAAAAATATGAAGTATTTTTTATATTTGAGGCAGTTTTCCAAATCTTAAAAACCTTATGTGGGAGGAGAGAGATTTTATAAAATTTCTGTCATTCTTTACAGATGAAGTGTTGCTTCTTGAGGAAGTAATATTTCCCTCTTGAGTCAGAAACTGCTCTGCGTGGAGTCTGTGGGGACAATAAGTGGTCCACAGGCCAGAGTCTGAAAGCCACAGGTTTCAGTCCTGGTCATTGTATACCTCTTACAGCTGGAGAATATAACAAGGGTGGAGAGCAGAACAGTGTACCTGAAATAACAGAAATTAAAGCATGTAATACTGTGTCAGGGGCTGTTAAAATAACACATTTTTCGGAAACTGTGTAACTATTTAAACTAATAACTATTTTCCACAGAAAATAAATCCCTGAAATGATGAAAATAGAAGAGTGTTTTCATCTGTCGCAATTCATGTCTTTTGCATTTGATGTATATATAACAGAAATTTAAGAATGAGGTTGTGGACTGTTTTGCAAGAAAGGGCATAAAATGCTATGACCTTCTCGTGTGGTTTCATTCAAGACTTGAGGTGCACTATATTCAATCAAAAGGGTCGGTGCTGCATGTTCCATCTGTTGAAATAGGAGTCACTTATTTGGAAGGGGGAGCATTGTATTTATTTTTAACACTTTGCAGAAGGTTTTGATAGAACACTGACAGTATTCTTGATTGAGTATTTATTAATTTTATAGTGAATTATTAATCAAAGTGTTTAAAGGCAAAATCTCATAGAAAAAAATGCTTAATCATGTTTAGGTGGGAAAAATCCCATTAATTGTATTGCAGCAGCATTTCAGTCTTTTTAAAAGCTTTCCTTCTGCCACCCCTTTGTGAACTGCCTTGATGACTAGAATGGAATATTTTCAGGCAAGTTTGCCCTGATTTTGCTTGTGTATTCTTAGATACCTTTCTTCTATCAAGAAGGTGAAATTCTCATCCTGTTAGAAGGACCAATACAAGGCCACACTTTGTTTTCCAGGGTTGGAAAAAAGCAAATAGAACATTTTTGGTGTAGGAGGCGAGGGGGAGAGGGAACAGGGCAATTGAAACTAGAATCATAGAATCATCAAATAATTTAGGCTGGAAAAGAACTTTAAGATAAATAAGTCCAGCCACTAATGCAGCACTGACAAGGCCATCACTAAACCATGTCCCCAAGTACCACCTCTACACACCTTTTAAACGCCTCCAGGGATGGTGACTCAAACACTGCCCTGGGCAGCCTGTTCCAGGGCTTGACAGCACTTTGGGGGAAGAAATGTTTCGTGATATCCAATCTAAACCTCTCATGGCACAACTTCAGGCCATTTGGTCTCGTCTTGTCACTTGTTACTTGGGAGAAGAGACTGACCCCCACCTCACCACCACCTCCTTTCAAGTCTTTCTAGAGAGCAGAGAGGTCTCCCCTCAGGCTCTTTTCTCGAGGCTTAATGACCTGGAGTGGGAGTGACACATTGTATGGCCTTGTGCAAAACAACTTGTAATTTCTCCTAACTCTGTATGAAGCTCTAGCTGAGCTGGCCAAGGAAAAAAGTGTAATATAACAAGAAAAGTTACACTGAGATCATATTAGTTATAGCAGTCTAAGGTGAGTTTTTTGAGAAAAGAAAGAATAACACCACGAGTGACAGCGCTTTGAACTGTGTTTTTGCATAGGTTCTTGAAGAAAAAAGTATGTGGTAGCACTTTCTGTCAGTCTCCTGCTAATAAGTTTTGAGTTTGTTGGCAAATTTTAATCAAAATTAGCGTGTAGACAGACATCTCGGAGGTGCTGAGTTCCTAAATGATCAAAAAGCATGGCTAATTAAAGCAGGGGAAACATGTTGATGGCCTCACGGGCAGAATGGCAGAGAAAACTCGGCCATTATCCGTGGAGTTTGGCAGGAGCCGAACACATCACATGAGCAAAGAGCATGCCCAGCTTTGGGCAAACTCGTGCTCTGCCTTGCCCAGACAAGCCAGGTCAGTGGGTTTTGTGATGAATGAGGAATATCGCTTCTCACCATGAATCATGAAAGTAGAGGAGGCAGAAGACGTGTGGTGTGAATCTGCTGGAACAGCCTAAGGAGCCATTTTTTCCCTTTTATTTTGCACGTGTTGTTTGTGCGCTGTTCTTCCTTTTAGGTAGTGCTGAATCTGGTCGAGGTTTAGTGCTTGCATCTCTGCGTTAGGGTCCTCACCCCAAAGAGAGGTTCGAATTGTAAAAGTTTTACTTTAAATATTGTGTGTATTTGAAGACTCCATTACTGAGAAAGAAGATAATTGTTAGGTTTAATTTGACTCCGTCTTGGTTGTCACATTCAAGTTTTCTTTGAAAATTGTAAATTAGAGATTTATGCTATGTCAGAGACCTTTCAAAAGAGTCAGAAATATCCATATTCAAGAACCTCATGTTCTTTGGATGCTGATCAACATCTCTGTTTTTCCTTTGTGTCTCTCACTAGTTGAAACAAAAAGGATGTGTCATGCTACCTTTTTCTTTTTTTCTAGTCACTGGGGCTGTGTTTGGAAGTCAGTGTTTAATTTATCATTTCGTGTTGGTTTGTTCCTCACTTAAAGTCATAACTAAAGCTGATTAAATCTTTCCTTTTCTTCCCAAGAAGTAACATGCTTCAGTTTTGATGGCAGTTACATAAAATCTCGGTCAGAATTTCAGCAAAACAGCTATGGATTAGTGTAAATTAGAGCATGCACGAGGCATGGGAGATAAGTGATCAAGTCCTTCATTTCATCAGAAAACAAAAGAGATCAAAACTTCAAATAGGTTCACTATGTAAATTTGTTGTTTTCCTGCTAGTCTTACCAATATTCTGTGTGGATAAGTTTATTGTTTGAAGGTGACGAGTTTGTTTCAATGAGATGGGCTAGAATAATTAAAAAGTAATAAAGTGTAGAAAATACAGATCGCTTTCTGATCTTAGCCTTTCAGATGGTGTATCCGGTTATCAAAATGCATTCATCCCTGTCTGAGTTGTTTCGAGGAGAAAACCCAACCGTGGTGGAATACTGTGGGTGTTGTGAAGAAATGAGGGTGGAGCAGCAGGGTAGAGAGACAGGAATGAGGCTGGCTGGAGGCTGACAGGTCTCCTGGCCCCTCTCAGGAAGCACTTCTCAGGAAAGTGGTGCAGAACCGCTGCAGTGGAGCACAGCATGATTTCTAGCCTGCTTTCCAGAGCTTCCCAGGAGATGGGATGTGGCAATCACTCCCGAAGGACAAAGTTCTGTTCAGTTCTCCTGGGCACCCCTGAGGGAAAGCCACCCTTCCAAGGGGCATGTGAAATGACTGATGCGACTCTAAAGGTACCTGCTGGAGCTTTGCACGTTCATCATGCCCACTTTCTGCTTTCATAACTGACTCAGACCTCAGAACTTGAAAGACTCCTGAAATTGCAGTTCTTCTCAAAATGTGACTTTGTTTAAAAAGAAAAAAGGTGTGATAGGTTGTCATGTTTCTTTCTCTATAACTTCAGATCAAATATATTTAGATTACAGATATTTTTGCTGTCAGCCTTGTAGACTTAGCAAAGAAAGACAAGCCTGATTCCTTCCTACTTTGTGCATCATCACCAATAATATTCTGCAGCATAACTTGACTCTCAATGAAACTTATGCAAGCCTATGGTTTTACAGGTGCCATAAGCTTCCAAATCTGGCTCTTCAATGGAAAGTTATAAATTGATCTATAAGTCAAAAATGAGCCTGTCTGACTTTGATCAACATGTTTTTTCCTCATCGATAGGAAGAAGAAAAGGAACTTACAGCAGCACCTAAGGCAATTAGGTATAAAAAAGTTGTGTAGCTCCTGTTCATGCTGATGGAATTATTTTTATGGGTTGCTTTGTAGAAGAGAAACCATAAAGAGATTTGGGAATCTTTCAAGTATATTTGAGTCAATTATACGTTTTTAGTGTAAATTAACTGCAACTCAATGATTTTAGGGAAAATTTTACTCTACATTTTAGGTTTAACTAGAGTTAAAATGGCAAAAAAAAAAAAAAAGAGTTCCCACCAATATGGATATATGTTCATTTTAGGTGTGTATTTTTGAGACAGAGATTTTGCAATTCTTACCCAGTCAAGGGACAAGAGTTGAGAATCCTGTAACTACTGAATTAACTACAACTGAGCAGAACCACAGATGAGTCTAGTGAAGATAAAGGATAAATATTTTTTTGCTGTTGTACGTTTGGAAGAAAAAAATACTTTCCCCAGATGACAAACCACTTTTACAGTGAAATATATGCCTTTACCTTGCAATTAGGGTGAAGTGTTCTCAAACTGAACAATGGTCCAGGGGAACTGGGGAGATGAGATCTAGTGCTGCACTAGAATGAGATCCATGGTTTTTTTGGCTACAGGTCTTATCAGCAGTTTTTCCTTCAGTGTGCAATCTCTAAATTGTGGATTAATAGAGAGGTTTGTTGTGTCTTACAGGCTTCCTGCTGTGGGGTTCCAACCAGATGCATTTTCCCGCTCCCCTCATTTGTTATTTGAACACGAAGCTTTTAATTCTATGTTGCAAGGAAATGAGTTAATGAGAGCTTTTTCGTTGTATTTCATGGGGTAACTGTTGTTCTAACTGTAAAATGTAATGTGGCTATGAGAGGAAAAAAAAAGGAAAAAGAGAATAAGTATAGCATTATTCTGGTGGCTAGAGGAAGAGACATATATGAAATTTTTAAAATTTAAATTCTGTGTTAATGCCACTATTCTGGACCTAAATTAATAATCACTTTTTCTAGAGTGTATTCAATTTAGCTGATGCTCCTGGGCTTTAACCCTATTCCCCAGAAGATTCGTATGAGTGTATTCACGTGTCATTTGTCTAAAATACCAGTTTTCCTCTTCTATGGGAAATTTCAAAATTCAAGCAGAAAATAATTTCAAGTTGGAATATTTAACATTTTTTTAATTAAAATTGAAAATATAGGAACTACTTTAGCGATATCAAAACATTTTGATTAATTTTACTTCAACTTTTTTATTGTACTACCTCACTCAGGAACATATATATTATTTTTACATTTACAATTACTAGTTTAGTGTGAGAGTAGATTAATTGCTGTGTTCAACACCTGAAGTGGAAAGCTTTGACAATGTTCTGTCAAAAACTTAGTTGATATCAACATGCTGCAAGAAATTGCAATTTAGTCGAAGTTATTTCTATGCAACTTCTCTGCCATTGTAGGGGTTTTTTGGGGGGATGAGGTGGAAGGAGGGCTGTTGGTAGGGTTTTTTTTAAGCATTAAAAGATGCCAAAAGAAAGACTAACTGTAGGCAGAAGAAGCACGGCAAAAATGAGGTAAGAAAGACAGGACACGCTTGATGTGATGGCTGTTCCCTTATTTTCCCTTACTATTGGACTGTTAAAACTAGAAATAAGAGCTCACCACTTCTTTCTGCTTCCTCCTGCCTCCCCCACCCCTCCCGGCTGCCTCTGTGACTCCTTAAGGGAGGGAATTTTTCTCCAGCATGACCAGCAGCCCTCGCTGGGCTCTGCTCCGTCCCTCAGGCAGCATTCAGGCCCTGGTTTGGGCGCTGCTGCGGGATTTGCCATGAAAGGCTCCTCAGGCCAGCACCGTCTCCCCTGCTTAGCTGAGCAGCCTGGAGACAAACGGAGTCCCGAGCATGGCACAGGGAACAGAATGTCTTTATAAAGTCATCCCACTTGGTGCCCTTCCTCAGGGGAGCTGAGAACGGGCGCCTCCATATATGCCAGAACTTGGCTTGGGCTGAGCAGTCTCTAATTGTGCTTTAGAAACAAAGCTCAGAAACTCAGAGAGTTCAAAATAACTCCTTTGAACTTCAGAGAGCTTTGCATCTCTGGAAACCATCCCTGGGATGCGTATTTGTCTTTCCCCAAGGGATGGAACAAGAGGGAATAATCAAATCTGATTTTTTCAGTGTTCAAGTTTGTGGCTTCCTAAAAGATAATCATTACATGAAATTGTGCAGCGTTTTTAGGGGAGCTGAAGCCTATCTGGACAAAAATCAAATTCTAGTGGAGTTCTGAAATCAGCAGTTAACACATAGTTTCATTAAGTGTTCTGTGTGACTGCCTATGTTTGTACAAATCGACCTTATCTGATACTCAGCTGGTCAAAATGTATCAAATTTAGTGATGGGTGCTGGAACAAAAGGAAGAGGATAAGAATGATTCTTATAACTTGAAGAGGCATTTTAATTTTCAGTCCTTTCTTAAAACAAACAGTCACTAGTAAGAAATCCAGCTCTTATTGTTTTAGCTTCCTTTGTATTGTTCTTGTTCATTTTTGGGAGTAATTTTCCACTCAAATTTGGCCTTTTTTTTTTTTTTATTCGGTGCCTATGTATGGTGTCTAAAAATATGTTTGTAGAATGTTCTCAATAAACCCGCATCTTCTTTATGTCACTATTTCAAAGGTCTTCGTGCACAGGGATGTTATTCCAGTTTCTAAAATACACCATGCTGCTATTAAGTGTTTATTGTGACATTTTCCACTTCCCATTGATTCCTAATATACGCTGAAGAATATACATTATTCATTGAAACATAGAGAAGAAAAAAGGAAAAGTGAGGGAATCATTGTCCATATAGTGCAATTCCGTGCTCTGTCTTTCTAAACATAGGGTCACATACAGCATAGAATTTAGGGGAAATATTTTTCTGGGCTGGTTGCTTGAGATAGAAGTCTGAGCATTTTCATTAGATCATATTGCTACTGCAATACAGATTTTGCAACATCCAAAATGTTTTAGAAATCACCTTTTTTTGTTGCCAAGTTACTCATTTGATGCAACAATGTTCAAAAACTACCAAATGTTTCATTTTAACATCTTAAGCATTGAAAGTTTACACTGTTTAGATCTGAAGTTACTTTCAATTTCGTAATTCCTTTTTCGGTTTGCGTCACTACATTTTTTTTTTCAGCTTACCAAAAAAAAAAAAAAAAAAACAATGTTTCCTAATAGAAACACTATTTTCCATCAGATTTTCCTTACTTGAAATGAAGGTGGGTGGAAAAAAGGTAAAATTCCTTTTTTTTAAAGTTAATCCAAAGGAATTGTTTATTTTGTACATTGAAATGGATTCAGACTCGATATTACATTCATCGTCTAATTTTTCCTGTGAAAGGAAAACAAGCAAAAATCAGCCCAACAAGTAGTTTGGCCCAGCCCTGCAATATTTCTGCCATGGGCTTATCCCTTGAAACCTCTAAGGAATGGTTCCGGGGAATCCAGTAGCACAAACGCACGCAGATCTTGGAGGCAATAACTGTAAAACACAAGTGGTTACAATTAGACTTGATTTCTGATATTTTATTTTGCAGGGGCTCTTACAGCTTTCTCTCCTTTAAAATACTTGCTCTGGAGAAGAAAGATGATGCAGATGTGTCTTTGCACGTGTCCTGGGGTGACCTGTGGTTAGATTTCGGGGGTTGGGTTCATTTTTTTTTTTGTTTTGTTTTTTATCCATGTAGTGACCAGGAAGAAGCAGGAAAGGCCACCTTTTCTCTTCTTAGTAACTTCTGCTGAAAAATTTTTCACTGCAACAGCCTTTCCTTGGTTGGGAACGAGCCTTTGCAACATTTGCTTTCACAAACCCTGTTGCAGTGAGACACGGCACGTCCTGCATTCCCGTCATGTCTTCAGTCTGAGGATGCCAAAGCCCTTGATGTCCTCAGTTGCATAATCTCCTAAGTTGCATTTTCTCCTGTTTTATAGGGTCCATATGCATATGGAACATTTAGGGATGAAAATCAAATCTGTTTTTCCCCTTTCCTTTAAGTACAGGACAGTTCCTGCAGGAGTGATGTAAACCAGCAGAGCTGCCACGCTTTCTGACTCTGCTGATGCAGAGATTTAGAAAGGATTTAGTCTTTTATCCGTCAGTTTCTTTGAATATTCAGAGCAGTTTATCTCCTTTCCTGCTTTTTCGTCTCATGCTTTCATTGATTTGGAATATCTTCCCACTGTCATGTTGTGGTTGTTTTTGTTGCTTAGAAAAACATGCTAATTTTAAAGGGTGATCAAAGCCTGTGGAATAGAAACACCCCGTAACTGCCGAGATCTTGAGGGAGTTTTATTATTATTTTGCCTGTTACATAGAAGCATCTAGGAAAAAAAAACCCACAACAAACCCGACACCTTTATTTTTAGGCCTTGCTAATTCTTAGTCTTCTCTTAGTTGCCGGCTACCTGGCAACAGCTGATTGCCATGGCGACGGCGCTGCTGCTCCAGGCCCGGCCTGGCTGGGGGCTGCAGGCCCGCGATGGCCACCGAGGCCCACAGCCCCACGGGCTCCTGGCTCTCTCCACATGCTGCCGTGCGCCTGGGCCTTCTGTGCGCTGCAAGGGAGGGAAGGAAGGACCTCCTCGCCCGGGGTTCAGATTTTTGTTGGGAAATAGAGATCTACTCCTGTCGAACTCGTCTCGTCTTTCGAGGCGTTACCCAGACTCTCGATGCACTCATTATCTTTGTTCAGATCGCTGCTGCGGTTGTGTTGGTACCTGTTTGTGTTCCTTACTCTGCTTGCCGACAAAGCTTTTCCTTTAAATCTCTGTGAATTTTGCTCTCAGCCAGAGGCACCCAGCCCGTGCTGCTGGAACATTTCCAGATTGCACTCAGAGGGTTCATGACTGATATTGCACCTTCTGCAAGACACCAGGGGTAGTTTTGTCACTGATGCTATGGTTTTACCTGGAACTTTAGTGCCAAGATTGTAAATCAGAGCAGAATTTTGACCATTCAATGCATTGAGGTGAAACTAGTACAACAGGAGAAAGCTGCATGTTCTTTTGTAAATTGATGCAATATGTAATGCTAGTTCAGATGTAAGGGGTTTTTTTTTATTTTTTGTGCTTATTCCACTTTCACTCAAAACATAAAGATTTAGAGTTTTTGAGTTTCTGGAATCTTAGCATGAAAGTTTGCCAGAGAAAGTTGTTGCACAAAGACCATTGTCTCCTCTGGATGTTGGGACACATTGCTTGGTTTGCTAAGAGCTTTGGGTTCCTGCAACTTCTGTGTCTTGGTTTTAACTCAGTGGAAAATAACTCAGGCCTGACTGCTCCTGCTTGCGGGGTGGATGAAAATTAGAAATTATCAACACACTCAATTAGAAAATGTTTTTTTATTGAAAGCCTTCTCATTGTGGCCTGAGAAGGAGTGGGTAGATGCTAGAGGTGAGCAACTGGCGGCAAAGCTGGTTTTCACAGCAAAGTTTCTACTTCTAAGACTGATTCTCCTTAAGAATCGAGGACTGCTAAAGAGAGATGGGATCTGCCTTACTGAGCAGGCCGAAAGTAACTTTGCCAACAGGCTGAGTGAGAACTTTAAACCAGGAGTAGCTGGAGAAAGGAATAATGACCCACAATCAAGTGAAGAAGGGGTGCACTGAGTTTGTAAGCAAAGGGTGTAGGGTTTTGTAGACAGGAGAGAGCTCTTAATCCACAGCAGTGAGGGGGACCCACATCAAGCCTATGCACACAATAAGGAAATGCCTACAGGACAGCACTACAGGGAAAGCTTTCATGCCTTTTCTGGGTAATGAATATGACCAGATACCCATCTGAAGGGTCTGTCTGCTCATGCACGTGGTGTAGGCAAAAAACAGGAGGAGTTTGGGCCTATGTGCATTTTCAGAGCTACAGAATCATCTGAACTGCAGATATGGTGGGATAGCTCACACAAGAGCAGCACAGTAATGGATGTGCACAAGTTGGTCAGGAAGGATGGGCCAGGACAGGATAAGGAGAGTTAATTTTCATGTGAGTGAGGTGGGGGAGTGCATGGAGTTCTCCCGCTGGTGAGCCGGATGAGACCTTATAGGTCAGGGCTATTAGGGAGCATTCAAACAAAATGAGCAAACACAAGTCCATGGGACCTGATGGGGTGCACTCATGAGAGCTGAGGGAGCTGCCCTGGTCATTGTGACACCACTTTTTATTATTTTTTTAATTAGTTTTGACAAAAAGCCATCAATGTATTATCAGCATTATTCAGTACCTGAAACAACAGCACTGTAACAGCTACTAAGAAAAAATGAGCCCTATCTCTGCTAAAACCAGGACAAAGATATGGCAACAGGGGTTTTCCTGCAGACTGGTGCATGCTGAAGTTTCTTCCTCTATATCGTGAAAATGAAGTGATGTACTAATCATAACAATGGAAGAAAAAGTAAATTCAAGGCTGCCCTCAGACTGGCAATTAGAAGCTGAATTTATCTTGGTTTTCAAAAAATCAGAACCTACTAAATATTATATGTTAAAACTAAATCAGTGTTATCTACAGAAAAGCAGGCTTGTTTTTCCTGAAAGGTTTGCTGGTTTCAAGTTTTGATTCTGCTCACAGAAGCTTCTGTGGGGACCAAAAGGCTGCTCTGAATCATTCTTGTTTTAAAATGGTACCTGCTGGTTTGCCATTCTTTTTGGGTTGATGTCAATGCAACCAAAGTGGTCAATAAACAGTGTGTCACGAAGGTCTTTGATGTTGTCACTGGCTTTTTGAATGTGTAAGGGCAGCTCTGGACAAGATTCCTTAGAGCAAAGAAGCAGCCTTGGCACGCTTTGCTAATGGTCAAACACAGAAGGAATGAAGTGGCACAGAGCAGATCCAGCACAAACGGAGATCTGGGACATCAGGCTCCCTTCAAAAACATTTGCAAGGACAAATTCCTCCCAGGGCCTGCTTTCAGAACTGAGTGGGAGTCTCTGCCTTGTACTCATGAAGTGACTGACACCAGCATCTCTTGGGTCCTTCTGAGTTTCCACCAGCATATTCAAATATTCCCTGTCTTACCTGGGAAAGAAGCATGACGTTTGATACACTGTACTTGGCAGGTAGATCACAGACATTTGCCTTGGAATTTCTTATCTTAAGGGTGAATTGGCGGGTTTGGGACTTTTTATTTATTTATTTATTCTCATTGTTTGCATTTTAATGTCTTAGATTTTCTTCGTGCAACTATACATTGGGCTCAGTGATACCACTTTGAGGGTTTTGGTAAAGTAGAACTGAAATGTTTTTCATTTTTACCCAACAATTCTCAAATATACACTATTAAACCCCAGGTATGCTTCCCTTTGAGGGCCCATAGTTGCCCATAAAAGCACTGATTTGATATACTCATTTCCCTTATCTTTCAGAGGAATAGAATACTCTGTCACTGGTCTAAAATTTTAGTCGCTGTCATCTCATACCTCTGTCAGCAGTAGTAAAATACCAAGTGCTAATGCTCAGTTGCATACTTTTGAACTTGACTGAAATTCCTGTGTTAGTGCAAACTACAGAATTAATGAATTTGCAGAACACACGTCTTGATTTAGAAGATGTTGGGCGGAGGGAACTTGAATGTGCAGGTATATATATTATAAGAAATGATGACATCTAGTATTTTTACCATTTGCTTTGCCTTCTACACCATTCCTCATTCATAGTTAAAATGCTGTATCATGTGGCATGTGAAATTATGTTGATTTCAAGCAGCTGCTCTTAGTAATTTGGATTGAGTTTTAAAAAAATAATTGCTTTAAAGCTACAGACAAAATTCTGATTGATACTTGCTGATTGAGAGCATTCTGTTTAGTATCGTTGGGACTTACACCAGTTTCTTGGTCTTGGTGTACTCTGCAGTGTTTAACCCCATGACTTTTATGATTTTGTTGGTCAAGATAGTGACCTACTTATGGGAGATGACTTTTGAATTTCGTAAAGGCATGCAGTTATTGTAAATTCCTTAGCTATGTGAGATAACAATCTATACAGTCACATTCCATCAGTAACTGATCTTTACTCTGAGTCTAGATATCACTGTTAGATTGCTGAGGTTCTCGTATAAAAATTGGTGGAAGTCATAATAAATATGAATTTTAAAATAATTTCATTAGTACAAAATAAAGGGTTCAATCTAACATTTATAAAGAGATTCTTTTTCATTTTGATCCAAAATCTACAGTATGATTTGGAGCTTTGAAATCTTCAGTAATAATTTTACAGTTTGTCAATTCTATTCAGGCCTCTGGAAAAGTTACCTGTATCTTATGTTAAAGATTTATTTTACTCAAGACCTCTAAGAGTTATTTTAACGCTTTAAAGCTGAAGTTATGATCATTGTTGCCTCTACTTCTGGTTCAGGGCTTTGTAATTCACCCGAAGACCTTAACACAAGGCTTGGGAACATTCTGAGTCTTTTTGGTATCTGTAGAAGTTGCTAGTGGAAGCCTTAGACAAACTTTGTAGTGAGAAAAAATACGTCTCTCTTACTATTAAGAGTGAAGGAGCTATTGGAAAGAATACATAAACAAAAAAGAAACCTCTAATCACTCAAATGCTCTTCCAGGATAAGGAGTTGGCAGCGCTGGGCTGCGTTGTGCTCACAGTGATAAGATAGAAGATGACTGACACCTTTGGAAGATAGGGAGGAAAGGATGGGATGCTGTGAGCTTTGCAAAAGAAAATTCTTTTAAGGTTGAGAATATCTGTACAGACATCATTCTTTATTTTAGCACACAGCTCTGTTTTGGGGAGAGACTCTGAACGTTCATGTGGGATTTTTTCCCAGATATAATTACCCTGCTGACACAATAAACACTTTATTCTCTCAATAACATAATCTGTCCAACAAGCTGTTGGCAGGATGCAAAATTCTTTAGACTGCATCCAAGCTACAACTCTTTTTGCAATTATTGCATTGTTGCAGGTGGTTGCTTGTAGTTCATCATTCCTTTGGAAATAAAAGCCTTAAAAATTTATAGAAAAATACAGCTACTATGAATAGGACTATCATTGAGGGGAAGGACTCTGGTCTCGTGGTAGGCTTTTAGAAATATATTCAGGATTGTAATTGTTAGTTGAGCCACAGTTTGTTTTCTCTTGGCACCTCAGTTGCTCAAACTGGATAATTAAAAAATAAAAATGCTGCCTCTCTCTCCTTTCTGTAGGTCTGGCAGCACCTTTGTGTCAGGAGTTTCCCCTGCCAGCCATCTGCAGCTTCCTACCAGTTCTTCTCAAATTCCCCTTTGCCCTACCCTGCCTCTCTTATCCTGAAGTTTCTTTCCCCAGCTGTGGTGTAAACATACCTTGCAAATATGCAGCACTTAGGAGAAGAGAAGGGTATGGGGGAGTTCTGGGGAGAAACAAAACCTAAGGTGCATTCCAACAGCAATTTTGAGAGGTGTACTGATAGTTTGCTTTAGCTTTCTATCAACTGCCTGGAAGCAACAAAAGCAGAAAATAAGGACACTTTGGAACTGATCTTTTTTGTTCCTAATCCAATAAAGTCACTCTGTGTGTCTGTGTGTAACTCGCCTGAAGAGAGAAGTGGGATGATTCACAGTGCTAAAAAGAGGAAGAAATACTGAAATTCTTTAGGAGAATACGTCTGTGCAACGCTTCATTGTAAATTACAATTATGGTTCAGAGTCTGAATCCTTTTATTTTTAACCATGAAGGGTTGACAGTGTGTTATGTAACTTCAAAATATTGCCCTCAAGCTTTCCTCGAACATCTTACTTAAAATCCAGAAACAAAAGCAGATAAAAAAAGAAGTGCTTTGTGTTGTGTGCTCTGTAAGCATCGTCAGCCTGCGCTGAATATGCAATGCTGTGTAGTGTTGCTGTCACAGATGCATTTCTGCAATCAAAGATTTTCCCTTTCACAAGAAGAAAAGATATTTTCTTAATGTTCATTACGGTGTATTAAGACATTAGTGCTCAGATCCTTTCAGTGCATTAGAGAGAGCATTGTCATTCTATTTTCTCATCAGATGAAATAATCGTTTATCTGAAATTGCATTACCTTCAGAGAAAACAGGGAAGGATATGGGCTCAAGCTTTGACAATCAAGGCTTACTTTAGATAATGCAGTTAACCACTTGAAACAGCAGAGTGAGACATCTGAGCCATTGCCACAGAGCAAAACAGCAGAAGATGGGCAAGGCTTTTGACTTGTTCTACAACACTGCATGTCTATTTTAAGACAAAACCTAAAGCAAAGGTCAGTCTACTTGTGATAAACTTTCAGGCTGGCTTTGCATTAATAGGTGAGAGAGACAAGAAACTGCTAAGGAAAAATGAGAACACAGTATTTTCATGACTTTATTTTTTACAGAGCCACAGATGTTTGTGGCACTCTACAGACAAATAGAACAACAGGTCCTGACACTGAGGAATTAATACTACAGTGAAATGTTACACAAAGGGATAACAGTATTCACAGGGAGATTGGAAGAAAATGTTTTCACAGCAGTGGAGTATCTTGAAATGTGTTTATTACACACATTTTGATGTCTATCTAATAAAATGTCAAAGCAAAGATATGCTTAATCCTGTAACTGGTGTCCCAGAGTGGGGGTTGAGCTGAAGGTCACTGAGGAAAAGATGCCTGAAAAATTTAGAGCCATCAGGTGTCTGAAGATGGAGAGGTGAAAGACAGAATCTGGGAGAAAATTACAAGCAATGGGCATGGTAGGAAAAAACATGGATTCTGCTAATCCCCAGCAAGTGATACTCAAACTGTAGGTCCTTGAAATTTTCATTGTGGTTGCCATCCTGTGGAAATAGATCTGTGCAAGACTAATCAAAGACCCCATTCACTTCCAGCCTCCTGTGAAAAAGTGCCTGTTTTCTCTCCCAGTTTCTTGTGAGTGAAGGGATAGTCTGCTAAAGGCAGTGGAAGTGACTGAGCAGTCAGTGCAGGGAAGGAAAGAGCAGAAGACAGCAAGGACCTGGGTTCAAGAAATTGATGGAGGGAGCATTTAGACCATTTAGCCTCTGCGGAAATGAGGAACTTAAGCAAAGTGGGAGAATTTTGTAGAAGCAGCCTGCTCTGCTGATCACATCACACAAACTTTAGAGCACCAGGGATTGGGGAAAATGTCTGTTTTCTTCCAGCCGACTTGTAACGGGGCTGTTCTCTGGGTGTTGTGGTAAATGTGCAGAGTTTGGTTGGAGATGTCCAGTTGAGCTCTCTGTGAGTGTCATGCCTAGAATCTTCTTTCTACTTTTCCCCATGAAACAAAACAACAGGGAACATTTTCAAAGAAAGTTTGATTTTCACCTGTTCTCCAGGAACAGAAATAAACTGTGTTCATAGAAAAGAAAATCTTCTGCAGAGATCTGCTGTTTCTTGGAAAGACCATTTCCTGTTTGAGAGCTGTGGTGTTGAGTGTCTTGAAAGAGACTTCATGGTGATGTGTAGTTTGCTTATTTTCTTTTGAATCCAAGTGCATGAAGATCAAAGCTTGAACTCAATTTCTGAGCAACTCCTAGAGTATTTGAACCTGGACAGAAAGAGGGTGGCATTATCAAGTGGCAGAATTTTATGTACCATGAAATTGTTAGTGTTTGTCATCTGCTTAGCAGTACCTCGGTATCAAAGTGGAGATGGGGAATGGAGTAATGACTGTATGCTGAAAATAAAACTCTGGATTTAAGTGGACTATGAAAGGCTTTGGGAACTGTCTGCCAGATGTAGTTTAGCCAAAATGAAGACATTCATCAGCTTTAGGGGGCTATCGTTCAGATATGTGATTTTTCAGACAGGAGTGCTGAATTGAAAATAAAAACATTGTTATGGATGGGCTTTTTCCAAATGCTTTTTGAACTCATGAATGTTTTAATCCTGATTTTTTATTTATCTGGTTTTGGTTTTTTTGGTTTTTAATCGATCTTCCTAGAGACGCTCCCAAAGATTTTAGGAATAAAACAATATGCTTTGCTTCTTTGATAAGCTTAAAGTTTGAGTAAATAATTTTAGCTATTTTAAAACTTATCTGAATAAATTTAGCGTGACAAATGAGAGCCGGAATGCATATTGTATTATGCTGAGGGGTGTTTTTCTTAACTAAGAATGATAACAACCTAGCAAATCTATTTTATTGTATTATAACAAAGGTAACGTCTAGGCAAGGTCAATTGCTTCCTCCTCCACGTGTATAGGAAAATGATATTTTCCTGGCTCAATCCCGAATTCCTTAATCAGTTTTCACTTGGTCGTTATTTAAACAGACACTTTACTAACTTCACATTGACTGAAGAAAGAATGAATGAAAATGTGGGAACTTGTCCCTTGAGGCTTTTCCATGGTAATTTAATACAATGAAAGTATATTTTGGGATTAGGAGAAAATTCCATTGGAAGAGATGATGTGTTTTTGAAGCGAAGAAAGTACTGTTAGCTGCCACAGAGTCATTCTCAACAACAATTTGCATAATAATAAATAGTTTACACTTCTATGGGTCCTTTCAGCTGAGAATCATGAAATGCTTTATGAAAAAGGCCACATATTATTATCCTCATTTTGCAGATAAGAAATTGAATTGAATAGTATTTGAAGTGCAGGTTGAAGGTCTCAAATGAAGCAGGCATATCCAAGTTCACAAATAAACTTACTGTTTAAACCACAAGACCATCCTGCCAATCCTGGTGACACTTCATTTTAGCACAAAAACTTCAGCAGATTTTCTAAACTGACAACCATTTGGGCTTTATGGCTGGCTGGTCTTAATTAAGCAAATTTGCAATCCTTGCACAAACTGAGATTTAGGTCTAGTTGGTAATTATATCTTTTCATTGACAACAGGGCAATCATCAATGCTTTTGGATGACTGAACAGATTCACACTTGGCTGTTAGCTTGACCTCTCTATGTGAGCTGATTTTTTTTTCTGTTTTTTTAGGTTTACTCAGGAGTCTTTCTATACATTTTTTATGAGTTTCATCTCTTCACACACAATTTAATTTAGTTAAATATTTCAGTCACTAATTTCCAGACAAGAAAAACTGCATAAATTATACTCAAGAATAGCTGAATCCGAATCTGTTAGAAAAGTTAAATTCTTGCTGCACGCTTCCACTCTCCTTCTAAGCAATTGCACAGCAGTGGATTTGAATGGACATTCTGACATTCAAGTTTGTGGTTCAATATTAAAAGCAGGTGTTCTAACTTCCCAAGCCAGCAAAAATAAGGAGTCAAAATTTAAGTCTAAGCTCCACAATACTGTGTATTTGAAACCGATGGGAATGCATGAGAACAGATTAGCCTTCCCTTCCCATTATTAGCATCCTTCAGCTCCACTCTTCTTTCTGAAAAGCGTAGTATACATCTTGGGTTCATGTTGTCCCAGCTCTCATTTTTTGGTGGTTACTTACTGTTACTCTTTTATTGCCCTCAGTTCTCTCACATTTGTCTTCCTTGTCCGTGTAGCATCATAATATCTTTGAGCCAGGGACTGTCTCAGCTGATGTAGAAATATGATCCTCGAAGTGATGGGAATTCAACTTCCATAAGCACTTCCAGTAGCAGAAAGATAAAGCTTCAGGGAAAATAATAATTCTTGCATCTTGGGTAATATGGAAATATATTAAGCTGACTAAAACTTCTGCAAAACCTACTCAGGAAAGCACTTTAGCATTTGTGTCGGTCACTTTGTAAGACTGCTGCACAGGTCTAAAGTTAATAATTTTCTTAAGCACTCTTCTGTATCCAGAGCCTGAATTATATTCTGTTGCTGTGTGTTTATTTTTTCAAACAAAAGCTGCATTAGAATACAAGTT
This sequence comes from Cnemophilus loriae, assembly GCA_013397755.1. NCBI lineage: Eukaryota > Metazoa > Chordata > Aves > Passeriformes > Corvidae > Cnemophilus > Cnemophilus loriae. The sequence goes on from VZTF01005583.1 coordinate 1,361,030, forward strand.
TTCATTACTATTATTCGTTGTTATTTGGCGAACTGCACAGAGAGGTCACTGGAGAAATAAAAGCCAAAAGGACAGGTAAAATGGCGTAATTGACAAACACTGAGAGAGCCCCACTGAGACTAAATCTCATTAACATTGTTGCAGAACTGAACTGGATAATCTTTTTCCTGATTTCCGTCTAGCATGGAGAGATAGTTGTGATGTACATTAGTAGCAGAGAAGAATCCCAGCTATGCAGTTTAAGTATTTTCTTTATTAACCTTTGAGAAGGTCTATTTACGCTCTCTATTGTTCACTTGTACCCAGCAAAGTAACAGTGCGGAAATCCCTTCTTAAAAACAATAAACTTCAAGCAAGAATCCCTCTTCATCACTGTGGAGGTTTTTGAAGCTGGGGACAAACTTTGTTCTGAAGCCAAACTGAGCTGTGTTTAGGGTACACCTACGCACCAGTAATGGCTCTTCGGTGTAACTTTTGCTATTAGTTTTATGAACTCTGAAAATTAGTTTTATTGGCTATAGACAGGCAACAGAATCAAACTTCTTGACGTGACCATGGCTGACTAATGTGGTTTAGCCAATCTGATGGATGACATAATCCACAACGATAGAAGAGTTTTGCCATTCAGCCACGTAAACAAGGACCCAGTGGTTTGAAGTGTTAAAACAAAGTAGATCGGTATGTAAGAGATCAATGACACATCTGGATATCAACAGGATATACACTTTAGCACATAGATTTTGATTCTGTGTATGCATGAGTATAGAATACGCAGGAGAGATCTTCCAAGACTTGCAAACACAAATCACTTTGTCATTAGATGAGCATTAGAAGTCTGCATTCAATTCAGAGGTCTCACATCAGATTAGGTTATTCTTAGGGAGTTGATAGCGTCTGGGATGAGGCATTCTTTTTCATTTGTAGAAAACTGAAAAGAAACACTCATTTATCATCAGAGAGTATGGCTTCTGTGGAGCTGTATTATTATATAAACCTCCCAGAAATTAATTCACAAAGGATGCCTGCAGAATACTGCCACAGGAAATGAGGACCAAGGAGACCTTCTGCATGGTTCTGTCAAGTTAGGGATGCCAGGAATCAAAACAACACACATCTCTGCTTGTTTTCATGCATGCAAATAGAGAAGCTGCTGAACAGACCTTTAGGCTTTAACATGATCTCTGCCGGGTTTTATTTATCTGTTTCTCTCCAGTCTTCAGGTAGTGTGTGGAAGTGGCTGCTATGGTAACTTCGGATTGAAAGCCAGCACAAATTTTTCTGTTTTAAAGATTTCCTTTTGCCTTTGCCATTCTCTCCATACTTTTACCAGAGTCATATTGCAGAATTCTATTAACAAATAGGTAAAAATGATTAATTAAAATTGTGATTTGTTTATTTTTTTCAAGTGAGTGTTAACTAGGCCAAGAAACAGCTGGATAAACTAGTCCAAATGGAGGAAGGTGAGAGATAGAAACACTCACTGTACGCCTCCAGTGATGTGTTGTTGTGACATTATTGGGAAACAGTTCAAACAGGGTCCTTTCAAAGGTCTGCAGTGAAAAGGTGACACTAACAATCGTATTTGCAGATCACAAGGGTCTGTATGGCACAAGTACCAAATGGCAGCTTACGGGATTGATTTGGACTGACCTTTATTAACTCAATAAGTTTAAAAGCAGCTGTGTTAGCATCTCCTCATTTGGAGATGTATAATAAATAAATATATATATGTATATATATAAGTGCTCCCTGAAAGCTGATAAAAATGAGAGATTAAATAAAACAAAACTTTACTAAAAGGGATTCCCTAAACAATTAGATTTTAGGGGTGAACTGATCAAGAGGAATAACGCTAACAATATATCTGTGACTTGATAATTTAAAAATAGGTGCTGATAAATTTAAACCTGCACTTTCCAGTACTGTATGCTCAAATTAGCATGAAATTGAATTGCCTTTTTCCTGCCTCTATTTAGTCTGTGTTCTGTACAACAAGAGTCTCTTAGTCAGAAATAACTTGTCTCATAATGTTTTCCTTGCTCTTGTACGAGTTCTACCCCACTTCACAATGAGGTGGATTTTGCTCTGGTTCTCATCTGCTACCAGAATGCTTGCTGGAAGTCATAAGCCAATTTTATTTTGGTTTTGATACATCTATAAGATCAAGTCAACTGTGTCCCCAGTCATGACAACTTCATTTATCTTTCTGCAAAACTTTCTGGATATTATTTGATTTGGACTTCAGAAGCAATTAGTAGGAAAGGGCAGAAGGACTGTCTCCTGTCCTGTGAGATGTTGCAACATTTAAAATGTTGACTCAATCTGTAGATGGACATCTGTTTCAAATAAAGGAAAAATTCTCCTCCTAGAGCCGTAGGACAGGTACTCATTTTCCATGATAAAGTCTATACTTACTGAAGCAAAGCTTTAAACCTCCCACTCTGGTTAGAATATGAGTTATCTTTTATTTATTTAGATCCTTTTACTGCCGAACTGAGCTTGGTTAAGCCATCCTCCTTTTTTTGGTATCTATCTTCGCTGATACAGACATAGGTGTTCATTTAAAGTTCTGACTTCAATTTATCAATATCTCTCAGGAAAAAAGCCAACAGATATATAATTGAAAAATCTTTAGCCAGCTTTCAGAGATGCTTTAGTTGAAACATCTCTCTGGTGACTGGTGTCAGACTTTGGACAGGACTCTTTGTCTCAGAAGATGCAGTGTTCTCTGTAATGGACATCATAACACCCACCTGCCTCATATAGAAGTTGTGGGGGTGAGGGAATTTATGTTTGTGCCTTGCTGGTTTTCTTCCTAAAGCTAAATGCTGCCTGAGAATGAGAGTCCTGACCTTGAAATTGGATGTAATACTGTTAGAGGCAAAACTTATCACTGAGAAAATGTGCCAACCCTCTATTTATCACTTACCCAGCTGTTCTGCTAAATTACAGCTCCTTTAAAATTACACTCTAATTCATCAATAATTCAGCAGTGAAGTCTTATGAAGAAAACACTAGATGCCATTTTGAATAGCTCCACTATCAAATGATAAGCTATTCAGAGGGGAGAGTGGGAATACTGCTGAGGTGCTGTGTCTGTTACCAAGGGAAATTCAGTTCTCTTTAGAGAAAGCTACAACACAACAGGGCTCAGGAGATTGTTTCACAACAGACCTTTGGTAGACACAGAACAGAATGACAGGAGGGGAGAGGGAAGCCTGTGGGGTAAATATATCGATGTGATCTTCTTGCAGCTTTGCAGGCTTATCTGGGTGTTTAAAGCCCACACAAGCGAAGCAGATCAATGCCTCACCCGGCGCATCGCGCATGAGCGCGGCGCTCGGCATCGCTCCAGCCTCGCCAACGCTGCAATTAGTCAGGGTGTGCTAAACAGATGTGTGTGTGCTATCCCTGGCCCTGGCAGCCAGGGTTAACCCTTCTGGGGTGCCTGGCACAGCTCGGGGGGCCGCTCCTCTGCGCTTGTCTGCAGCTCTGGCCTGCCTACTGCGGGCCCCTGCTCATCCTGCGCGGTGCTGGAGAGGGGTGGGTGCAGCAGCACATTGGCTTTTTTCAGTTTTGCTGTGACAGAGTCATTGCACTAGCACTTAGCATCTTGGAGGGCTGTCCTCTCTGCTGCTCCCTTTTTCTCTGTGTGTTCTGCTGTGTGACAGAACATTTGTAATGACGTATCCAGACAGAAGCTGGGTGTATGCATTAGTGCTGTAGTAACCACGGGTGAGACAGTGCATGGTAAATCATGGTTAGATCAAATGGATCGTATCAGTGCAAACGAATTAACTTGTACAGTCATTCATCTGTCTTCATTTTTTGTTTACAGTGAGGTTCTGATGGGCTTTTAAGCTTAAATATAGTTCTGGAAAGCATCTCAATATATTGTAAATTTTCTTCTAATGAAAGGATATCTGTGAGATTGAGAGGACTTTGGCCAGAAATACTCTATGTTTGTAGCTCCAGCCTTTTGAATGATAGAAGATGAAGAAACCTTCTCACAAAACAGTGTTCATGCAAAATATCTGACCCTTGGAACCTACTCAATCCCCTGCAACACTGAAAATCAGCAGCAAGGTGGAAGCTGCACCACCCGTGATTTGTACGAGTCTGGATGCTCCCATACAAAATCTGAGGTCTATCAGAAGACAAAATTGTCTCTTTATCAGTTCTGGTTGTGCTTGTTTTTCCACTTGATCCTGGTGATGCTGGTCTTCCATCAGGTGTATTTTTCTCCATGCTCTCCCCTTAGGTCCCTGAATTTTTTGGATTTATCTACCTCCTTTCACCTTAGGGTTCCCAGGGGATTTGCTTATTGTCCCATTCCTTGAAGAGAACAGCCTTTAAAGTCCCTGGACTGGGTAACAGCTACACTTCTTCTTCAGGGACCACCTTGCAGCTCTGAAATGAGCTGCTATGTGCAGGTGCTATTTAGCTCTTGATGGGAAAAACTCACTTTTGCCTCAGAATCTTGGTCCACTATCGGTGTTAGCAGTGGTTATTTGTATAGAGTAATGCCTAAGAACAGCAACCCTGTCCTGCCTAGACAATCATTCTGATGCCAGCAGAATTACAGCAGTGCTCTTACGTATAAAGCACTCTCCATTTCTTGTTTTATTCTGTTTGTTTAAACAAGGAGTCACTCATTTAAACATTAAAATTCAGTAATACTAAATAAATAATGTCATTTTAAAATGCAAACAGATTAAAAACAAAGCCAGCATCCTACTATCCCTCTCTCTCTTACACATCTACAGGCTCAGAAGGGAGGCTGGGAAAGACACTGCATTAATAAACATAAGGCCAGAAGTAATCATTAAATAAATATCATTTAAAAAAATCCCCTTGATATTTAAAAAATGCTGAAGGCTTTTGTTTAATAAAAAATGGCTAGGAATACAAGACGAAATGGGTACTATAGAGCAGTGAATTCCACTATCAGGAAATCAGCCACGATAAAGTACAAAGACCCGAAATTTCAAGAGGCAGCAGTGGAATCCCTGGAACAAGGGTGGTGCCAGGTCAGTACAGAGGTTTCTGTGCTACGAAAGGTCTTTCCAGCTGGGGTTTTAAACCTTAGTGAGATCACCTTCCAGTCAAAATACCAGCCTGAGCAGCCCCCAGAAAGCACTCAGGGCAGGCTAAATCTGCCGGCTCTTTGTGGAACAGAGGAGCAGATGGGCTAATCCATCCTGAACAAGCTGCGAGCTTGGGAGCTGCAGAATCACAACCCCTCCGGCCACGTGGTGACCAGGGCACGTGTTGCTGCTGTGCGATTGCAATAAGTAAAGGCACCACAAATGCAAACTATTAAATGGGAAAAAACATTTTCAGTCATGTATTCACATCTTTTTCCAGGGAGAGTAGAAATCGATGGCAGGATTCAGCTCGCTTGCTTTCAGCTTCTGTGAAATTTAGGGCCACAAAAGAAGGAGCCAGGAAGGGAAGTGGTAAATTGTCTAGTTCCAAACTGATGTGTTGGCCTCGTATGCTCAAATCATCAGAAGCTTTAAGGAAAATAATACCTGTTTTTAAAGAAAATAATACTTCATTTTACAATACTGAGGGTTGTAGAGTGGGAACTATTTTCCAAATATACACAACGTGAAATCTTTTGGGAATTACAAGACTCAGAAGCAGCTCCTTATTCAATCGAAATAGCTGACAGATCGATCTGAACAATGGCATATATAACAGCAGCTTGTGCAAAAGTAGCAGAGCTAGCTTTAAAACTGAATATCTTGGCTAGCAGAAGCTCTTTAATCACAGCAGCACAGGGTTCAGCCCAAGCTAACTGCCCCAGTGTTTTCTGAGCTTCTCACGGAAGCTTTGCAGTTTGCTTGGCACCCTGGGATTCCCAGCCGTGCTGGTGGTAGGACATCTGGAAGCAGTGTTCAGGCATAACTGTGGGAACGTGGCTGTTCACAGACTTTGCACCACTTGCGAGTGGGATCTCCACATACGCAATCGTCCCCTACGGCAAATCCAAAGGACTTTGCATCGTTCATTTCTCCTCCTGTGACACATAAGTCGGAATATTTGGAATATTGGAATATTGGAATATTTTGCAGTTACCGTGAGCTCAGTTGTAGTATTTGAGTTTGGGAATTCAAAGATCTTCTAAATGAATGTTCTGGTGGTATTCCTGGCATCATGTAGGCAATATTTGATAATGAAGAGCATTTTTGCTCATAGATGGTGGGAATCCAGAACATTCATTTTTTATAGACCTTTCACATCTAATTGACTTTTATTGTACCTACAAAATGGAAATGCATTAAAGAGCATCTCTATTTCACTTATAAGACTAATAGCCAATTTTCCATTCTATGTCTTTTGAGAATTCTTGATTGTCTTCCATAATTAGGTATTGGGAGTGTAAACAATTACATGAGATTATAAGGGCTCCTTTTTAATACATATTCTACTGTAAATATATGAGTGTTGTTCTGCTGCAGCAGTGTTTCCTATTTTTCTTTTTGCATTGAATTTTACTTTTATAATTCCTGTTTCTCATTCAGTTCTGCATAATTTCTTAAAAGCAAAAATATTAAAAAATCTAACAGTTTCTAACACTTGCAAATTATGTGGTCTCCAGAATTTTTAAGGAACCCATAGAATATCAAGACACTCCAAAGTGATATCCCAATTTTTAATGCAGAAAGTTACTGTTCTGTAGCATCTGGAGACATCACAACCCATATTTTTCCTGGTTTTTGTCTTTTTTGGCTTCCCCCCCAAAAATTCCACTAGCCAGTTCACACTGCTATACTTTGGAAAACATTACTGACCAGAAAGTTCTGCAAGTGGAGAAACATCTATTTTACAGCCCAGAGCAAAACCAGGTAAAAGCAGAACTATCCCAGGGTATTTTTCATTGATTTGCAGGCTTAGTATTATTTGGTCTATTTGAATTCATGTAACATTTGGCAAACAGAGTGGTTTGCCTTGAGTGTTTCATTTGGAATGACAGTGGCTCTCGTTTCTATCTGATATTCATTATGCAGCTGGTGGGAATCATCCTTTTGTATCCAACCTCACCTGTATTCCTCATATGAACTGTCAAATGGAAGGCTTGGATACAAGTCTTATATTTGCAGAATCCATCTCTGATCATTTTGAGGGACTGGTCAGTCCATCCTGTCTGTTCCAGTGAATAGATCGTCTGAGCTTTGGAGCTGTAGAAAAGTTACTCAAGTAAATGATCAGATAATATTTGGACAGCCGCTTGGCTCTGAAGGATGTACTCAGCTGTAGGAAGGAACAAATTAGCTCAAATAAGCCTTAAATTGGACTTGATGGGCCATAGAGACAGATCTTTGGCCCAAGGTACTTGAAATTGTTGTTGTTGCTTTGTAACATATCCTGAAACATGTGCTTTTGTCAAACTTCCCCTTGTGCCTTGCTCCTCTTCCACCCCTGATTTCCATAGCAGTTGTTAGGGCATGAAGTGGGAAGGCTTTGGGTCCTGTGGTGGATGGGCCTGTACAGCGTGCAAAGATCACAATTCTCTTCCATTTTTTCCTCTCAAGTTCCTTCTGCTGTAAGAGTTCGACCATATTTCCCTACAGTCAATAACATGTTTTAAAGGCAGCAGGCCGTGCTTGTATCAGGAATAAGACTTCCTTTTGGGCTTTGGCTTATTTTATTTTTGGTCGAAAGAGCAGTTTTAATATTAGTGAGTGGCTGCTCCTGTGATGTTTTCGATATGCTGCTAATCTTAAGTACCTGCTGCAGTCAGTGGCTGAGGGCCTCCTGTGCCGTGGGTAGCGTGCTCAGCTTCCATTGATTATTGAGGATAATCAGTGCCCTGCAGGACAGGCTGCCAGAAATGCTCCAGAAAATGGGAGCTCACAAGGGCAATCACAGCGCTAATGAAAGCAATAGGTGGCTGTCTGTGAAATGCAGTTTTTCCTATTGAGTTTGTCATGAGAGATTAAAAAAAGGTTTGCTCGAATCAAGTGTGTATAACCAAAAAAGAAAACGAGCAGGAGAGGAGGTTATTCGTATTTCAGGTTTCTGTTCTTAATCTGCCGTGCTAGGCCTGCTCAAAGGAAATGTCACTGGAGTTCTTAGACAGGACACAGAGGAAAGAATATTTTCCTGTTGGCTAACAGCACAATTATCTTGACTGAAATAATCAAAAAAAATCCCCCAAACTCAGCTTGAGGCAGGATAAAAAATTTCTAGCAAGATTTCTAGCACGTCAGTAATAAGCAGTGGAAAAAATATGTTTTAATATGAAACACTTAATAGCCTTGAACTCGATGTGCTGACAAGGGTTTTGCCACCTGTGGTAGCTTGTTTTCCCGATGGTACAGAGCGAGTGGGGACATGGTAGAATGGTGTAAATCTAACACTGAAGAGAACATTTTTTGGGATGGATCTAGGGGGTTAAATAGAGCTAATGACAGGAAACTGTAACGGGGTAATTTTAGATCTGAGGACAATAGCTTGTGGAACAGACAAATGGTGGAACCCTATTGTTGACACATTTAAATATAGACTGGACAAAATGTTAATAAATGTACAATAGGGAACAATTTGACATTGTACTCAAGGAGATGGAAAGGATGCAGTAATGACTCTTTTAAAAAGAACTGTCAGGTTCTCAATATACTTCACTGTGAACTTTATTTCATTTTCAATGTGTTTATATTTAATATAAATACAACAATATTTCTCCTATTTCATAAAGGAAGTTTTAATCTTTTTTTTTCACCCTATTCAAAATATTACACTTTTATATTCAACTACCTGTCCTTGGTTGTCTTGTAGGGCATAGGGCTTTCTGCTGACTTGCACCTAGTGAGTGCACAGACAGTGGTAATTTATCTTTTTGAACCTTAAAAGCACTAACCAGTTTTAGTAAATCATCCCAGAGAAGGGAATGGTGTTCAAATATGATCCTATGAATCTGAAAACCCACTGGAACTGTGGAGGGGAGGAATGTTTATATGGAAGCAGTCGTAGGACCTGTTAGATATTGCTCTCGATATTTTCTGTACCTCCTGTCAGTATCCCAGAGCCATGAATCACCAATACCAAACTGCTGGAAACAATCAGCACTCTCAAAAAGGTCGTTTTTAATTTGCAGGCAAGACACAGGACAAGAGTGGTGGAGCTGCCAGCTAAGGAGAAGATACAGTCAAATGAATATGTCTTTTATATGATTGAGTTGTGTTCATTTAGTTAATCTTTTTAAACTCAAGCAAATCTTCAGAAAATGGTGTTTGCTTTAGTATAACATGTTGAAAGTTAATTAATGGTCCTTGACATAGAAGTTCTAGGTCAAGTGTAAGAACTTACAAATCTAGGAAAAAGTGTCTTTCCAGTGACATATAAAAATAATTTACATTTGCTACTGATTTTCATCCTGGAGGAGGTCCAGCTATTTTAAAGCTACCACACTTGTGATAAGGTCTTCGTTTCCCACTAGTAGGGATTTATTGTTCATAAATTGTTGGTATACAAAATGTGCTTGACATTCTATGGATACAGGAGCAGTCAGTCATTGTCCAGAGGGTTTGCTGGCTAATGGTACACACGGTGCAGCAAGGGAGACACTCCAAAATGAGGCCAACCAGTCTTGGAGTTATAACATTGCTGACTGAAATTCAAAGTCTAGTGAGAAAATATTTCTCTCTGCTATATTTGCCTCAGCTTTTACTAAGATGATTTTAACTTGAGGATATCCTTCTTACTGGTTCTCCTGCTGACATTTCACTTCTCAGCACATTTTCACTTCTTCACTTTCTGCTTCTCTCTTTCCTCCTGCTGGCCACCAAGCTGGCCACTTCCCTTGGGGTCCAGTCCTTGTCGAGTAACACTACAGATCATAGGTGAAATCCAAAAGTGAGGAGTTCACAGCGTTACAAGGCGTCCTGAATATTTTAGTGTTCAGCAGAATTCTGCTGCCTGTCTGGAAATATATGGCTTTGGAGGTGGATGAGTTTATGAGCAAGCTAGTAAATTACAGATGATACCTGAGAACTTTATGGCAAATCAAAAAGAATTACCTTTCTGTGATATTGTATATTTTGAGATTCATAGTCACTGTTCTTGGGAGGAAAATGTGTTCTCCTGTTCATATATAATGTTCGCTATCTCTAAATTATATACCACAAAAACTTATTTTATATATCTCTTCTCTTTCTTAAAGGATTTAACTAGATTACATGATAGGAAGCCTTCTTGAAATTCTTATCAGGGGTTTGATAGCATGATATTAACCCAAGAAGCAAAATAAAGAAACCTAGTAGGACACTGAGCTCATTCTTGAAGAGACCAAGCACTGACATAGCTCAGTATTATAGTTCCACTAATAGACAGTCCCCTGGAAGCAGACTTGTGCAAACCTTGTACTCCGTTTCATATTTAAATTTTTCTTTACAGTGCTCCGTACATTTCTTATGGTCATACTTTCTCATAAGAGGGTATTAGATGAGATCCTGTGATTAAAAAGAATGGTACTGAAGGGTTTTTACTTCATTTAAACTGAGCTTAGCATTAAAACATGACTTGCTCATCCCGAATGAAAGGTAGTGAATATTCGGCTTTCCTCCCTTCTCTGGAAGTGGGCATCCCATGCCTCAGTTCTAAAGCAGAAGGAACTTCTTTTGTCTTGGAAGGGCTTTAGATCCATAAACACTTAATCTGTAGTCTGTTAAACAGTCAAGGTCCCATTGATGTCTGAGGTAATGGCTCTGCTAGCTCTGTTTTCTCCTGGGGTATTTCAGCACTGAGGGCTGAAGGAGGATCTGCCTCACCCGTGTCACGCCTGCCTGGTGTGATGGATGCGCTCGAGTGCGTGTTACCCCTGCAGCTGTAAAAGTGCTTCTTTTGTGGGGTTTATGGGTTTTTCTACCTTGGCAAGCACGGAGGGAGAGGAGGGGATACGGGAGGCGGTTTGATCTGCTCTTCAGCAAGTCTGAGGGAGCAGACAGTGGGCCTGTGAGCGCGTCCTCCAGTACTTTCAATCCTTTGTATATTTGTGATGAGTGAGTGCTGGTAGCTGTAGTTAGGGAAGGCAGGAAAATGGGGACATCTCAAATTCACAGAACATTGTACCAAAGAGGGCAAGACTGGGTAGAAGGCTGTCTGTTGCTAAATAATGGCTTGTGTAGCAGGGACAGAAGCAAGTCGACAAGATTCAATTTTTTTTTGTATTCTGTACTTTATATTACTTCTAAAACGGCATGAAAGCAACTCTGCACCAGCGAGTTCCTTGTGTCACCTCCTGTCCACCTGCCCTAGAAATGTTTTTATTAAACGACCTAAATACATTAATAATATCAATTAAAAGTAAAGAAGGGGGAGCATAACTGCATGCGTGAATTCCTGATCTGACAGGATGAGAAGGACCAACAGCCCTACAGTGGATACTCAGTTTTGTTTCCCTTTTTGTGCAAATTGCCATTTGTACAACCTTGTTTGAAAGAACCTCTGCAGCTCTTGAGAACCTTGTGATAACAGTAGATTTTTGTGGCACAGCTTTGTTGCATTCACATTTGCAGGCTGGCTGACACTCAGTGGAAGGAGACAACCTCAGTCTGCCAGAGCAAAGCCACCGCATCTCCCTCTCATTTGCATTCCACACGCCACGTTTCGATTTTCCACCATTAAACAACAATTTGTAGCTCTGTATAATCTTTTATTAGGGATCTCAGAAAGTTTTATGAATATTGTATGAGTGAATGGAGCCTCGCAACACGCCTGTGAAGTACAACTAGGTAAGAGTCATTATCGCTGTTTTATGCAGGAGCAAGATAAGATGCTAAAGCTTGGGAAGATTAGGCTCTGAATTTCATCCCCAAATTGTGGAAGCACTATCTCATAGCAAAGCAGACACCTGTTGAACCAGCATATTTGCAAAAGGCTGATATGGGCATATGCAGGTAACTTGAGTGCGGCTTCAAACTAAAACCTTTTATCTTCAAGGTCGTGTAGAAAGTTCAGTCAGAGCGAGGAAGAGAACTGATGTCTTTAGTCTCCCTGGTCTGTGCTTTAAACCCAGAGCTATTTATCCTCCTTGAAAGACTGAAATTAACAGGAAAGTTGATATATCCCAGTGAGGATTAATCCTCCCAAAAACTTAATGTGGGCTTCTCTGATTTATGTTTTTGTGTTTGTGAAATGGTTGGGGTTTTTTTCCTCAAATTGTCTTTTCAGTCAGATTGCTCCCCACTGAGTTAAAAATAAATGTCAAACAATATGACTTAAGGAAAAATCCATGTGTTCCAGAACTGCTTTCCCCAGGAAACACTAGCCAATTAATAGAGTAGAATGAGGGATTTTGCCTAGGGAGCCATCATGAAATAAGAAGTGTATAGAAATACGTGCACAAAGAGACACATACAAACACATTAAAAGAGCATTTCATTTGGGCAGGATCTACTTATCGGCGTGGAGATTTATGAGGCACTGTAGAGCGTGGACAAGCAGAAATCACAGGGAGGATGCTGTTTTGAAAGGCTAATGAAATTTTCCTTGTATATATATTTTTTGCTACTGCAGCAGGAATCATCATGAAGACCATGAAGCTGTTATTGGTTAAGCCTCTGCTGCAGAAGTTCTTAAGCAGATGTTTTTCCCCAAAACACTTAGGAGGATGTTATAATTCATCTATTTACTACCATTTCCATGCTAGAAGAAATTTCCCTGTCATACAGCTTGAACATCTCTCTCTGACAACCTTCAGTAACCATTTTAACTCTCTCTGTGGAGATCTGCTCTAATATCCAATTACACTTAATATTATTTCCTTATAGCTAGTGAGATTTCTGGCTGGGTTTCAAAGCCAGATTTTCTGTATTGTCTTTTGTACAAGTTGCCTGTGTCGTTTCTAAGGGATCTGTGCACGTTACATACAATATAAATTCAACTTCAGATTACCCATTATTGTCTTAATCTTCCCCACCTAAAGGCTAGTAAATATTCTTATATGGAGTTATCCCAGCCATGTCAGCTGGGAAAAAAGATTTCCTAATAGAAAGACTCACTATTAAAAATGCCAGACTGTTAGAAGAAATAACTCACTTTCTGAAATCTTAGGGATTACTAGTGGCAGAAGCAATAAAAATCTTCTTTAAAAATCTTCCACGAATTATTAAATAAATTTCTTTCAAACTGCTTTATTACTCATAGGAATTGTATCAATCAACAGTGAGAGCTAAATTACTAGATCAGTCAGAAAATATTGTTGCAGCTAAAGAATCAATGCTAATTGAATCATTAAGGCATTATTACATGAAACACAAATACCTCAGGATGATAACTCTTTGCTCTGCTTGATCTATAGTCTACAAAGAAGACATAATACCAACAATTGTAATGCTAGATTGTTTTCCTAAGCATCGTATTTTCTCAACACAGTATTTTTCTCTATTGGTGTCCTTCTGCTTATAAGTCTCCCACTAGTAAATAAAAAAGAAAAAAAAAAAGGTGACTTTAGGTTAATGCAGTGCACATTTTCTCTGCAGTTCAAAGGCCAAACACACTTCAGCTGGACTCCCACTGACTGCAATAAAGTTCAGAGCTGGGGGCACTTTTAGCTTGACCTATTTTTGCATTTTTGAAGAGCCTTGTCAGTGCTGCTCTTACTACGCTGGTTGAAGAAAGGTTGTGTCTGATGGAAAGTTTTATGATATGTAGTAAGACTTATATTGATTAAGGGAACTCTGTGCCTTGTGTCTCCTCTACGTGTGTGTTTTGCTCTGGTTCAGTCCTCACTGAACAGCCAGAAAAGTTGGCCATTACTGCAGGAGATGAAGGCTATGGGTGCTGTCATTATCCTTGCGTTTATCGGGCTCTGGCCACAGAGCATGAACAAGGATGATGTGGTACCCTCTGAGTGCTGCACAAGCCCCCCAGCACTAAATGACTACAGTCAGTTTGCCAGACTTTGCTCCTGGGAGACTGAATAAACATTTCTCTGTCTTCTGGCTGTCGTAACATCATTGTGTCATGGCTAAAGTGTAGTGACAGACCAACAGCCCATGGACTACTGACGTGGATGTGGGTGAGAGAGTCAGTTTATGTGAGTGCTGGTGCATATGTGCCAGCAGTGGTGATGAGCATCGTATTTAGGTGGGTAGGTGGAGGCTTGCTGGGGTAGATGGGAACAAGAGCATCCGTGTGAGAAAGTGTGTGAATATGTAGGTTAGAGTAGGTTTGAGATGATGTTTTTGTTTTGATCTTCCTACTCCTTTTTTTTTTTTTTTTCCCAATGGAAAAACAACTTTGGGTTTAACATATGTGCTTGCAGTCATAGCAGGATTTTGATGTATGGGTTACGCTTTTCTCCCATCTTCTCCCAAGAGTAAAACCTGCATATTGTCTGTCAAAGGAAACAGGGTGTTCCCAGCCTCTTGATTTATCGTTTTTCTAGATAAGGGACATCATTTTGGTGTATAAGATAATTTTTTTCCACAAATCGACACCTTCCATTCTCAGCAAAATTTCAAGTATTGTTTACATATACTGATCAGCTAACAAGCTGTATGCAGCTGGGAAAAATAAGCCAAGCAATCACAGAAGCAACAACATATTCTTAAATTCCAAACTTCTTTGGCTGCATTAAGAAGACTAATGAATAAAAGGTCTTGGTGCCAGCAAAGGCCTGGAGTGCACCTCTTGAATTTGTGTTAATGTAGTTCAGTGGGTAGAACAATACAGATGCGTCACTTCTTTACTGGTTGGGGTTTGTTGGTTGGTTATTTTTTGCCTGCCAATCCAATCTAGCAGCTAGAATATTTACAAAGTCCTTTCTTCTTTCCCCACCCTTTGCACGTTTTCACTCCTCATTGGTGCCCCAAGCAAGCAGTTGCCAAGTTCTGTAATCACAGGGCTGCAGAGGCTCACCATCCCGGGCTGGTGTGTAATATGGAGCAAGATGCAGGGGGGAGGCAGCAAAACACCATGAAATCCTTTTCATTTAAGTCAAAATATATCCAAAGATTTTTTTTCTTTCTCCCCCTCTGCCAGCCCCACCCTTCGCCCCCTTCCTTCACTCCAGTTCCCAGGCCTGCATAATCCAAGGCAATGCAGCGTGATTGGCACACATTCACGTCTCACCCAATGAAGTTCTTATCTCAACAGTAAAAGCTGGGGGTTTCTGTTTGGCAAACAAACAAATGCATGTGAAGATCCCTCCACAGTGAAATAGAGCAATTGGGTTAAAGCATCCGCAGTTACAGCATAATTTCAGAGGAGACATCTCTGGGCATATCAGATAGTTAAGAAATAATTCCCTAGGTGGAAATTTAGCTGGGGTACAAGGCTAACAAGTGCACTCTGTGGATATGAGGGGCTTCTTAGGAGGGACAGAGATCCGATCCAAAGCTTCCTCCTGCTGCTGTGGTCCCTACCTACAACCACAAAATGCCTCAAATGTAGCCAGATTCCAGATTCACTAACGATCCTTGCAGTACGTTATTTTTTTTTCCTTTGGATAGCCTCCATTTGGAAATGACCTATTCCCACCTCGTACAGTTCGAGGTGCTACCAGCTAAAACAGTGACAATAATGTGGCTGAATCAGAAGATTCTCTGCCATTCAGGGGATTTAACAGTGATTTACTAGCTCATCTGTCATGTGCATTTCTTTTGCTGTATTTCTGATAAAGGCCTGTCGGCAATTTCTTCAGGCCTCTGAAGTTTAATTCGTGGGGTCTGTGGCTAATCCTATTGATGTTATTGAGATTCATTCCATATTTTCAATGGGAGCAGGATTTGGTCTATAAAGAGTGGACGAAATATTTGGAAGGAAAAGGAAGGATCCTAAGATCTCTTGCAGGTTACTTAAAGGTAAAAAAGCTCTAACACAGGGAAAAATGAGGCCAAGGATAAAATGGAAAGGAGGTCTTACTGCTGAATTCTCTAAAAACACCAAGAACAACATCTAAAACTAAGGATGCAGAAATCAACACAAACATTTCCATCCCCTATGACTGTGACAAATCTAAAATCCCAAGTTTATTTTACAACTATACTTCTATATCTTCCTGGCTCTAAAGCTTATTAATTTCTCTTGCCAAAATAAGTATATTTACCAGTTGATTTTAAGAGGTTTTATTCCCTCCTGCAGTGCTCCATGTTTGAGTATCAGGGCTTAGAAATCAGATGTGCTTACCAAGAACAGTGAACCTAAATCCTGTTTTGAACCTGCACCTTCAGAACGTCACTCCATGCTCATATTTCAAATATGGCACTTAGGCCACATTCTTAACATCACTCACAGGAAAGCTGCTGGGGAGATTCAGTCCTCACACTCAGGTACAGCTAGAGATGGTCTTGCCTCCTAATGAAGTCTAACTTTGTGAACTGAATTCTCGTCCATTCTCCGTGCTGCCAAGCTTCTGTTTGCAGGGTACATCATCTGCTCATTCCTGCCTCTGGAGGTGCACAGTCCACGAGAATTGGCTTTGACACAGGGCTGGATGATGGCTAGAGGAGGACTTGGGAACCTAAGAAATGTTCAGAACAGAAAAAGGCCACTTATTTCTCTATTTCTGTTTTTACCCTGCTTTCCTGATTTTACATTCTGTCCCTTGGTTCTCCTCCAAAAATAAATCTGGACATTTCTTCAGTTTCTGAAATGCTTTGATTTTAAAGGCTTGTTCCAGCAAGTAAAGTTAGCTCCCTATAGTAAATCCTAAAGAAATTCTCAAAGAAAACAGATGATTAAATTTTTCAGTGTCGGATTCTCAGAACCTCCTAGACTGCCAGCAGATCATGCAAATCAAATCTCACATGAATTCAAACCTAGTTTCTAGGTAGCCTGAAAACAGTTGCTGAATTTGCTTACCATTTTTATTTGGGTGGACAGCTTCTGGTCTGCAGTTCCATGTGACTCTGCATGTTGACCTTCCCTGCAAATGTTCTCCTACTCTTGTAAGAGCTGTTGACTGGATCAGCTGCAGCAACAGACTTCCTGCTCAGTCTGGTGCCAGTAATTGGCAGTGTTGGGATCTGACAGAGTTAAGATGAGCACAGTGAGATCTGTCTGGAAAGTGCCCTTTGGAGCAGAGCTGTGGCACCTGTTGGTGATATTTGAAGGGAATGTTTTGAATGGATTGCGAATGAAAAGTAGATTTACTGAACTGGACCTGCTGTGAAACATTCAGGTCAACTTCACTCTTTATGGAAAGACTAGGAAGCACCGACTCCCCATTTGTTTCCCATGACCATCCCATTCTGTGTCCTGTAACTGTGTGTGATCTGTGCAGCTTGTGTCCCTTCCTAGATGAGCTGTTTTGTAGCAGGAGAAGATGACAGTCCAAATGCTCTCTGTTCTGCATCCAACTTCCCAGGCTTTGGAAGCCAAAGGGAAAAAGCATCACCTACATCATTCTTGGGACAGTGGTGGCCCTGACAATATGCAGTTCTCCTTCTCCAGAGATGCCTGGAGCAGCTCAGGATAAGGAAAAAGGAGAGCAGGCTGATGGCAGATAATGTGAGATATCAAAAGCTGTTCAAGTTGATCTAGTCAGACCAAGGGTTGAAAAATAAATTGGTCTGTGATCTTTATGCTGAGTGCCCTCCCTTGTGCTGCTGCTGGTGCCTGCCCACAGAGCTCTGCCCAAGTTCTTGGGTGAGCAGGGAACTCCTGTGTCCTCTGTGTGTGTCCCTGTAGGCTTCGTCTCCCCACCCCTGCGTCCTGCCCCCCTCTCCCGAGCTGGGTGATCCTGTGATGCTCTCCGTGTCCCTGACTCTCGGTGGCAATGTTGGTAGAGGGTCCAGCAGCTCCCTGGCTGCTCTGATCTGACCCCGTTAGCTGTGATTTGTGAGGGCTCACACACTGTGTGACAGTCACCGTGCCACAGTCGTTTCCTTCCCCTCTGCTCGCTGCAGCTCAGCCCCCTGGCTGGCTGGATGCTGGCCAGGGCACTTCTGGCCTGCTGGTGGTTTCCTTGTCTAAATCCTGTTCTGACTAGAAGAGCAGCTTGGTGATAGAGGATCTGTCCCAAAGCATTTCCTGTGAGCTTTCCAAATCAGTTCTGTTAATACTCACTGTGAATTGATTGGCTTTTGCTTTTTTGCAGGATGGTGTGACAGTGCATCATATTGATGTTGAGATGCTTCATTATGCAGAGCTGCATTTGCTGTCTTTGTTGCTGAGCCAGTGTGTGGCTGGATATCAGTCACAGTCCTCAAACCCTCCAATAGTTTTTGCTTTGCTTGAGCATGGATCCTGTGACAGTATTAATTAAAACTTAAGAGGTCCCAATAATTTAGGTACAGATTCTGCCTTTGGCTATCTGTGTTCTTTTACAAACAAGTAAGAGTTCTCTGTTTATTTTAGCTTCATCTATCCTCCTCTTCTTTTGAATTTTCAGAAAGGCATTTGGTATTGAAATTCAATGCAAAAATAAGGAACAGAAAAATATAGAAATCTTCTTTAAAATTCAGCTTTGAATAAGGCCCTGAGTTTTCCCCTCCTCAGATTTTACTGGGGCATCCCTCACTCACAGAGGCTTGGTTCCTACAATCCTCTCCCAAAAATTCAGATTTAGACTTTAACACTCCCGAGCTATTTTGAAATCTAAAAGCACCTAAAATGGCTCAGGCAGAGTCTCCATTTTGGGATAATCATCCACGCACTCTGCATTCCTCCTCAGATTGTTTATGCTGAGCATTCTCTTAATCTCACTCACTGTAGTGCCATCATCGTTGTACAAAATAATAAATCAGGCTCGTGGTGCTCTCTCCTCTGCCACCCACCTTCAGTCCAGGGCCTGTGCAGAGTGAGCAGACCCAGCTTCAGTGATGGTGCAGGAATGCTTGGAATCTCTCTGATCTGTTTCCAGGGAACATTTCCCCATGGCATGGCCAACTGAGCAAGAACATTTTCCTTCACCTTGCAACAAAGCTGGAGCCCTTCCTCCACTCGGGCTCTTCCGTGCTCAGTTTGTGCCTCTGATCCCAGAACATTTATGGAACATTTTTGGAAGTGGAGTGAGGCAAGGAGTGATGGCTGACGGTTCATCTCATCCACTGCCATGCCCATAGAGGGGGAAAAGGCTAACTGGTGTTTGAATGTTCATCTGTACCTCTCTGCAAAGTCAAATATTTGAGGTACGCAGACGATGGAAAACTCAAGTGATATAATTAGAGGAATATCTAGGACCAGGCCTTAAGTAAAGTTTAAAGGTGTGGTGAAAATTAGGCTTCTACATCTTTCATCATCCCAGGTGGGTAGCTACTGAGATCAGTGCTTTTTAAAACCATGCTGCCTTTCTAAATATTTAAACATGAGTCAGAAGTTTATTTTCAGAAATCTGGTTATGGAAACACATAGCAGAGTAATACAAATATTTTTCTTAGTCCTCCTTTTAATGAAGATGGCACTGATTTGCAGCTCTTCAAATTATCTATTAATGTCCAGCAGCTTGACTTCAAAAAATACTTAGTCAAGTACTGCACTGTCTTTAATACAAGAAGCCATATCACATTCTTGTTTGGCAAATTATTATAATTACTTCTATTTTGAGAATAAGGAGAAGAAGGATTAAAATGATTGATCCTATCTACTGAGAAAGTTGGTGGTAGTGCTTCAAAGAAGAAGAAATCTCGGCTATCCATTTTAATTTTTTTTTGTCTTTGGCTTTTTCTGCCTTCAGGATATTTTGAAGGTAGATTTTTTTTGACAAACCATAATTTGTTATATTTGAAAGAACTAAATTATTTCATTCCTTTGTTTTAAATTGAAATTCTAATTGCATTTACAAGTATAAAATCCAGGACTATTTATGGGTTTTCACCTTTTCCTTGTCGGCTACCAAACATTCTTTTTGACTAAGAAACGGAAAATGAAGAGAAGTAGAAAATTAAGGTTAAGGATTTGGCAGCAGGGAGGGGTAACTCCCCAGACTTGGACAACAAAAAAATCTAGGGGAAAAAGCTGGGAAAATGAATTACTTTCTCTTATTCAGTTTACATTCTTCTAATGAAAGTTTGAAAGTTTCTTTTTTTCCCCTTGTATTAAAATAACTTTTCCTTACATGGAAGTTAATTGGTAAAAAATCATGAAAGGACATTTAAATTCCCTCTTTCCAAAAGTGAAAAATATAATTATAAAGTAAATGTTTTCTAAAAACAATCATACTGAATAAAATTATGTTTCCAACCATAATCAAAATATTGAAGTTATAACTTGTGTTTCAGAGAAACAAGACTTTCACTAAGCATTGCCTTTCTTCAATATTTTGCACAATATTAAATAGATACATCATTGTGTCTTAGCTTTGGTGGATAAATGTTCACTCAATTGAAGAAATGGTTTTCTTTGCCATACAGATACAAAATAAAATACATAAATACGAAAAAGTTTAATTTGAAAGTTTTAATGTAGCCACATTGAAAGTGGTGTCGTATGCACGGATTAATTTTTGTACTGGATCTTTGAAATCAAGCAGTTTTCAGGGGTATGAGGAACCTGAGAGTTCTATAGAGTGAACACATGGAGAACCTCTACCCTGTGTCCCCAAACATGTCCCTGCTACACATGCGAGCTGCAGCAGTGGGTTTTCCAAACCTAAGCTCACCAGAGGAGAGAGTAAATTAAATAAATTATTGAAATCTGGGGCAATAGCAACCCAAAACAATCTAGATTCAAACAACAGGAAAATATGTTAGTGCTGAATTTGGTAAATATTTTCAGTTTTAAGAGGGCATTAAACCAAGTTTTTCGCCTTATCGGATCCCAATCTCCATTTTGTTGCCTGTTGTGGCCAGTCAGAACTTCCCGGTAAAGTCTGAGAACATCTTGCAGCAAAAGCAGGTGCTGTTCCAAGAGCACAAACCACAGGAGTTAAACGAGACACATCTCATATCGATGGAGTTGGAAGGGCCATGGCACACCCATAAAAAATTTTTGGTTCTGTTCAGCAGAGAGCAGTGGTGTAAAATGCACATTAAGGGACAATTAAAGACAATGCCATTATAAGCAATTTTCTTGTTGGGTAGCTAATGCAGCTCTCTGTCTTATCCTCTTCTGTTATGCTGGAAACCTGATTATTTTGCTGCCAAAGGATAAAATGCTCTGGAAGTTACTGTATTTTATCTTATGCCTCAAGTGTCAGTGCCTGGCTGCCACCTCTTTTGATGTTTAGGGTTCTGCATGTATGGACTGTTTCAGCATCAAAAGCATGCCCCTCCCAGTAAGTGATAAAATAGGTCCTTGGCCTGGGTACTCTGAGCCCTTTGCCAGCTCTAACGATAACATTCAATAAGAATTAATTAAAATGAGCCCCCAGTCATTTCCAAGAACCTGTGTGCTCAGGGCGCTGAAGCAGTGGAACATTATACCTGGCCATGCCTTTATCCGGCTCTCTGAGGAGGAACTCAGCTCTCCCAGCTGCTAAAACCAAAACTTGACCAGGGACGTGGGAGCCGTATGTTCCCTTGACATAAATTTTGTTTCAGTTTTGTCCGTCTGAATTTACATCTGTGTTGGAAAAACTTTTTGGAGGAGCTTCCAGATAGAAGAAAAGGGAAATCACTTATTCAGGTTCCATCTCTGTCTGCTGGGGACTGTGTGCTTAAACCTGGTCTCATATGACCACTGTAATCACAAGAGTCACTGCTGGAAGGGGCTGTGCTCTGTTCAGAGACCAAAAAACAACCAAAAAAAAGGAAGAAATATGAGAAGTTTCCATGAAATTGAATTTATACTTCCTACCTCTCCCGGTTAGAAACGGAAGAAAGTGTCTTATGATGTTAGAAAAGTTCACCTGCGTTTAAACACGATGTAGAAGTGGTGTGGAGGGAGGATGAACAATTCCTCCTGTCAGCATCACGGGCTCTATAGCTGGTTTCGTTTTTCCAAACCGGGAAAGCATCTAAGAAATTTCGAATACGTTTTTAGTTCAGCAAGAAAGTTCCACTGTTTCTCTTAGGAGAAAGGAAAATGTTTGGTCAGGACACAGAGAAATAGGAAGGGATATGGAGCCCTTTCCAGAGTCCAAAAATAAACATTCTCTGCTCTCAAAAGGTATGTGCTCACACAAACTAACAAGCACTCCTTTGGGAGAGTCAGGACATGAGGACATTTTTGTGTCAAGCTTATATTTTTTGGCCCAGCTTCTTCTTTGGCACCTGTTTGACCTGGCAATTTAAGCTCCTTTCTGAAAAGCGGGGTTTATCTGTTAACTGTGTTGGAAATTGGAATCTCAGTGGGAATTTGTGATCCCAGCAACTTGTAAACAGCCTTTGTCCTTCCATGTATGTCCTCCTATCCCCTGCAGAATTTAAAATGTACGGGAGCCTCCTAAGCGATGGCTTGTGCCATTTCACTGACTTTTACTTCTATCACCACCAGTAACAATAAAAGCAGTGAAATGAAAGCTGTAACAAGCTGCTGCTTTGGCATAATGGCTTGGAAGTACTTTATCCATAGTTACTATGCACCTGGTGCACTCTCAGCTAAACACCCCAAGCAGGGACCAGAATAAAAAATATGCCCAATACATATCTGAAAATAGCACAAATTATCTTTGGCATTATTAGAGTCCTTACTACATTGTGTGTGTGTTCCCCACATCTGGAATGTGTTTGTTGGTTCTATTGCTTTGAATCTCATCTTCCTTAGACATTAAAAAAAACAAAAAAAAAAGAAAAAAAAGTAAAAAGTCTTCCTGCAGCACTGGGAAATGTAAAGAAGAGTAGGGATAACTCTTTTTAGAGGAACAAACAATGACTGAATTCAATGCCAGGGATCTGTTTCTCCTATATCATTTATGTTTTAATTTTCAGTTACTTTGTAGGAATTAGGAGCAATTTCTGAAGAACATAGGGGAGGGTATGGTTGGATTTGCTACCTTGAATCATGTTGCTGCTTCCTCAAGTCTAATACCTTTACCTGGGAATGCTGATCATTTGTGGCATCAGAAGAACACAAAAAGACAAATCCCAAAAATCCCACCAGCACTCAAGGCGTGCAGAGATCTTTTGGGGTGAGGAATGAGACTCTTATTCCCACAGAAGTGCATTTTGGACACCAATAATAGCTTGCATTTTTCCAGATGTTATTGATAAAATTATGCAACTCATCTTGTCCTTTGGCTTCCCTCATGCAATGAATTAGTTTTTCAAGTTTAGTACAGAAGGGGTACGAAAAAATAGATTTCACTTCAGAAATTCAGTTTCTTTTAAATTTACTGAATTTTAGTTTTAGAATCGTGTTAGGAGTTGTAGAGCTCCTTCTAATTTTTCTCATGTCTGCAGTAAGTAATACCTGTGCATCCTCTACTTCAAAATGCAGTAAGTTGAACTACAGATCTGTATCCATTTGGATGAGAACTATGGATTTGGATTAGTAAGATTTCTTCCTTGTACACTTGCGTGCTTTGTTCCGTGCTTCTCTTTTCAGTGCCCTGAAAACTGGCTGCACATTTGAATGGGTTTGTCTGCCTTACATTATTATTAAATCTCATATTTTACTCTATAGGTATAATTTTGGTGAGTAGATTTTTTTAATGTCTAGAGGTCTTTAAGCTCTTGGTGCATTTGGTGTAGACCAGACAGCTCAGACAAGAAAACCTCATCTGGAATGAAAACGTAGCCTATTCCTTCACAGCTGGTACTCTGCTTTTTCACTCTTTTCTCCCTCTTGGAAGGTCATGCTACAGTGTTAAGAGCAAATTTCCATTTGGTGTTACTTTAATAAGCGTTTTCAAGCTGTTCTGTTTTCCACATCGTCCTTTGCTCGGTGATTTGGTTGTGCTCTGTAAACAGAATGACTCAGATGTGTTGTATTGAGTACAGGCTTGATGGCAAAGCTGAGAAATTAAGCCCTTTTTGAAAATATTGTTTTCAGGCTCTTGATGAGTCAAACACAAGTGGAACTCCGACTTAGAGATCTCCTCAGCCAGTGTTCACAGCCAGCCTGAGGCCTATGCATCGCACCCACCCCACTTGCACCATTAGAGCTAAATATTAACAGCATTAATTATATATATTAATAAACATTATTATATTAGGGCTCAAGCTTTGTGCTGGGCTTTCACACACAGAATTCATCTCATCCTCCCACTTAAAAGGAAACTTTCATTGGCACCTCCAGTGGCCTCTTTAATGACATAACTCTGTGTGAGTTAATTTTAAAAGATTTTTTAAATGGTCTAATTTTCTGTTGAATTGTTTGAGTCTATGAAGGGCCGTGTTAAGCACTGTATCAATGGAATTACATTTTCCCCATCCCACAGAATCACTGCCAATCTTTGGAGAGTATAAAAATACCATTTATATAAGCTTTTGTCCATTCATAAAATCTGATAACAGGAGTCTTGACTAATATTTTAATATACAAATAAAGGGCCAACTTAAATTCATTTTTTAACAATTGCTTGTTCACTTTGTTGCTGTAGTTATTTCTAAAAAGAAAAAGCGGAATGCCTCTAAGCGTAAAAAGACTTTTTCAAACAAGAATTTTTTTTCAAACAAGAATATTTTTTGAAATGAGGATATTTTTGACAGATTTTCTTTTTTTGTACAGACGTCTCTTTTTAAATATTTTGGCAGTTAGTTATTCCCAAGACCACAAATCACTTCCAAAACTAAGCCAAATAATTTAGCTCGTACATACCACAGTGTCTTAGCCCATCAGGGTTGAATGCCCTTAGCAAATATTGTGGCTGTGTTGGACCGGAAAAGAACAAGTTGGAAAACCAACAGGACTGAAAACTGCTGCACATCAGACTGGGAAAATAATATTATTCCCATAATCATATTCAGGGGATTATAACAGCCGGATAGACTTTCAGGTTGTAGATTTTTCTCCTTGCTGATCACAAAATGATGCAGGATAAATATTTGTAAAACTTTGTATGCATCTCCTCAGACAGTAATTTTTCAGGTGACAAAATCTGACCAAAAAAAGGAAAGTCTGAGTTCACTGTCTACACTGTGACAGGCAAAATAAGTGAACCATACCTTAAAATGAAGTGATGGGCCCCATGTGATATAAATACATCCGTGCAGTCCTCACAGTGCTCGGGCCTAGCCCCTCTTTTCATAGCTCTGTGCCTTTCTGTGTTCCACACCCATTCCAGACTCACTCCCATTGTTTAGGTATTTATTTCAGTGTTACTTCTTTATTTTTAATTATCCCATTACAGCCAAAATGAAAGGTGGCTTTAGCTTCGCATTTTGGCGCAGAGGAGAGGTGCAGTTTTGAAACAAATCCTCTGATTGCCCACACTTACCACCTCTTGCTCCGTTTCTCATGTGTGGTTTTGGTTCATGTTAAACAGCTTCTTCTCAGATCAGAAGCTCTGATCTGCCTAGATTTAAAATCCTAAAGGGAGTGTGGGGGTCTGAACCAGGGATCAGTCTGCTAGAGCACTTTACATCACGTACATAGAGGGGATGCTTGGATCCAGGAAAACAGATTAAATTTCGTCTGAAGTTACAGCAGAACTTCATATGGGGGAGAGGTGGGGGTTTGAGCAGCAACTGCTTTTCTGTTGTCTTAGACAAATTTTTCTTGTAGTAAAAAAAAGCGGGTTTTGAACCCACGGGTTCTCAGTATTGTTGTAAAACTACCACCAGCCATTCTTTTTCTCATTCTGCTTTCTGCCTCCAAACGATGGGACATCGTACTGCGTTCTAGAGCTGCACTTGATGGTTGAAAATAAGGTGTGCCACAGAATCAAAAAGCGAAATATTGTCACAGGACAATAGTTTTCCATTCTTCCAGCTCCGCAGGCAAAGAACAGATATCAGCTGCCACTGTGAACCAAAACTGAACGACACACAAAATGCTAACACGCTTTCCTGGTGGGAGTGCTTGTAGGGGTAACAGGTAATTGCTCGTACTCCTGCTCTGGAAGGTCACTCCGGATTGAAACACGGATGCTCCCGTCTTGTCCTTGCTGTAAGTACAGTTACAGCGAGAAGAAAAGGCAGCCTGCTTTAATGGCAGCCTGCTGAAGGAAATTCAGGATAATATCTTTCTGATCGTTCTGCTACTATGAAAAGAAGATTAAAGGATAAGTGGCTTATGCTGTTACATTGACTCGAGCCTACAAAACAAAATGGTAGATTTTTTTTTTTTTTTCTGTGGCAGTTTTGATGTGCTGGTTGTCAGTAGTGGGATAGCTTCCATCTGAGAGTTAAAGGAACAGATGGGAAAATGTATTTTACTCTGCAGGGAGGAAGGTATTCCAGGGCAAGAAGTGTGAGAAACATAGAAATTGGTATTCTAACTAGTTGCTCCATGAGTTCAGGTAAGTCATATTTTCCAGCATTTTCAAACAAAACTGCCTGAAATTAGGTCACTGCAATATTGAAGCTTGCCTAATATACGAAGGAAATGAAGAATGGCCAGAGCCCTGCATACACATGGAACATTTTTCTGGTTGAGAACTTTGCTTGTGGGGAATCCTCACTATTAGAATTTGCTGCTTTCAGAAAAATACGTGGCTGTGTGCTGTTGTCCTCTAAGGAAAGCCTTTTGAATCAGATGTTTGAAGATTCTATCATAAACATGCAGCAAGTCTCCTATGCAAGAGAAATGTGAAGAAATACCAGCTTCTAATCCAGCTCTGTCACCTAAGACGAGTAGGGCTCTACTCAGCCAGAGGGTGGAGGCACACCTAATTGCCCCAAATCACTGCCGATTTACTACACAGGTAAGGGGCATCATGCACAAACGACCTGTAAATGTCGTGGCTAAAAAGCACTTTTGTGATGTGCAGCATCACCTTCTTCTTGCCAGGACACAGGCATGTAATTTCTCTTTTTGCCTGCCTAGTTCTACTCTGCTGGAATCCACTTATAAATCCCTTGCAGAGCCAAGGTGGATTCTTTCTGCTAAGCCACAAACAAGGACTCTCGAGGCTTCATTCTTTGAGATCCAAGCGTGCTTTTATTCCCTTCCCGAAGAACTGATTATATGTGTTTGCTGTCTTCACTTGTCTCACCAGGAATATAAACATAGATTTAACCCTTCAAAGGCACACGAACTTTACTATATTCCCCACGGTTACTGACCAACTTAATGCTAAGTGATTTTGGTGAGACTTGACTTACAGATTCAAGCGAAATTACCTTTGAGGGTCAGGACGGCACAGAATTAAATGCTCGTGCACTGTCAAAATACTGACAGTCACGAAAGGCTCCGGCCAGGAACTCGCTGGAGAGCGAGCAATGGGCAAAATTACTTCAATATGCAGAAGAAATTTACATGCCCCGAGGGAATACTAATTCGGAGAGATGGTAATAGGGATTACTACTTGTTTTATAGTGTGGCTTGAAGGAAATCGACCAGACCAGACCTGCTGCCTGTGTGTGCACTAAGCCGTAGTCACAATTCAGAAAGGAAGATGTTAACCATCCATCTTGCCTTCGTACTGCCTCCTCCTCCTCCTCTGACCTCTTCTGCCCCTCTTCTTTTCTTCCTCTAATTAAACAACTTCTCTGTGACTTCTTCTGTCCCTCCCATTTCCACCTCGTACCTTTCTCTGCCTTACCTGAAAACTTACTGAGTAAATAACCTGCAGGTGTTGCCCCAGGTGCCGCCTCCTCCTGTATAACTTCTATCTGTATAGATATCTATCTATATACAGATATCTATCTATAACTGTATACCTTCTACCTGTATAACTCCCACTTCTATCTGCTTTCTTTTTCCTCTCTTCTGTTTTAACTGCCCTCATTAAGGCCTCGGGAGGTTTCTTTGTAGACAAATCTCCTGTCTTCTTTGCCACTCTGCACCTTTTTGCTTGGGTTTATCATTCCTAAGGAAGTTTTTCTCTGCTCTCTTTTGCAATCCCTCCTTCGCATCTTCCGGTTGCTGTGGAGTTTCTTCTGGCCCACTTAACCTCCGGTTTGGAAAAGGAAATTGCACTTTGACATGTCAGCCTGGAAATACTGCTGACCCCTCATTTAATTTCAGCTGTCTGACATGCTCAGCCTTCTGCTCTATTGCTTTGCAATGTTTCTTCTGCCACATTTTATGGAAGAGAGTCAAAAGATGGAAGGATAATCTGTGAGTCACTTGTGCAGTGACGACTTGCAGATTTTCTTCTTTCCATCCCAATTTTATTCTATCCTGCCAATCTTTTCTTTCAGTTTCTTCTGTAAAAGGGTGAGAATTCGTTTGAAAAGAACATTGGATGCCTCTCATTGCAAAGTATTTTTAAAATATTATCAATACTTAAAGAAGAATTTCTCCACTTTCATCTGCAGAGTGTATCTAAAGGATTTTTTTCTTTTTGTCAGAAAACATAATCTTATCACAGAGATTTTAGAGCCCTATTCATGACAGCTCAGACAGGGAGATTATAGATCCTTTGAGCTCTGCTCCCCTCATTAGAAGCCGACTTTTTGCTTATGTGCTTGTGCTTTTTCTGTCCCACCCCATGCCTCCTTCTCCCCCACCCCCTGCCGTGTTGTTTAAAGTCGATTTGACCATGGAGATACCGTAATCTGGTGATTTAGGATACTGAAGAAACATTAGTTATTGGGGATATAGGATGCCTTGGTGGTGGCTGAGTGGGGGGATATAATTTAGTATTGCCCTGGACACTTTGGTTTTGAAATAAGTATTCTGGAAGGCATCTGAAGTTTCTGATTGTGGCACACACTTGGCTTGTCGTGTGAGTCTATCAGTGGCTGTCTAGGTAGAGAAGAGAAACTCTCAAAAGAGAAATGAGAGAGAATATTATATAGTTTTATTTTAATATGTTTGCTGATAGCATTGTTTTGAATATATCTTTTGGGTTGATTTTTTTTTTTTTTTGATCTGCCCATGAATTAGTTATTACCATATGTTCTATAAGTAGAATTTGTGTCATTGTTCAACACTCATCATTGGACTGTGAGACTTAACAACATTTTCAATTTTTCCTCTCTGACATTTTTAGGATAAATATGTTTTTTGCAGTGGCTTGGTTTATTATGTAGTCAAAGCTGCTGTCAGATAGAGCTACCCAGGCAGCTCATCCCTGGTTTGCGACGTCTCAATAACTGAAAATCGTAATTTAAAATAGGGATGAGGTCACTAAATTAACGTAGTTAGTAAAAGAAAATGGATTGTTTACAGATAATCTCAGAATTTAACATGTAGAGGACCCTCTTTTTAATAAGGTTAAGAAATGGGAAATATCTTAAAATATGGTTTCAGATTTAAAAATTGTTAGATGACTGATCAGCTGACATTTTGTCATTCTTCCTGAGAATACTGGAGCTTTCACAGCTCATAGAGCATAAATCTGAAAGGCTGCACAAGCTTCAACATTTCTTTAAGAAAGCAAGCTACAAATAATAAAGGGCACATGTGGCCTCCTGTTTTGATTTATTTCTGAAATGTAATATATTTCCTGAAATTCCACAATACGTATTGCAACTGGGGTGAGTTACTTCTTCATTTGATTTAATTTTTATAGGCTAAGAGTGTTAGTCACTATAATAAAAATGAAATGTGTAATTTCCAACTAAAGAAGCTTAGCATGTTTATGTTGCTAGCAACATGTGTTTGCATGGAAAAAGTTGTTGAAAGCTGACCCCGTACTGGGAAAATTGCTGATCTCCAAACAGAATCCTAAACAACTTAACAAAAATATTTTACTGCATTTATTTTTGAGGTTATCTTGCACATTCTGAGACAGTATTTTATTGCACGTTGGCAATGTGAATGGCTTGTGCCTCCAAAATGTTATTTTGTTTCCCAAGGAATCTTCTCATCCCTACACCATGCCATGGTTGCCTCATTTTTAATATTTTCTCAAATGAACACGTCAAGCCCAGCCTTTCCTTTTTGTGTTTCTTTGTTGAATTTTGTTAAAGTCTCTTGCAGCCTTCCAGCACTGAGTGAAATCCTGGCTTTGATTGAAATTGGTGGCAGAAGTACTGAGTTCAACACAGTCATGGCTTCCTCACCTGAATGCATTAACTTTATATTCATTAACAATTCTAAAACCAATCATGATCTCTCATGTCTCAAAGGTGTGATGGCTCAGTTCATCATCTTTAAATACCTGAACAGTTTTGGATGAAGTAGATGTGAAGTATTATTCTTACTACTTAAGTGCATATCTTAAAAATATGTCTCAATTCCTTTTGCATTTACCTAAGGGAGTGTGATAATAAAGTCTTACAGCCATGGTGAGCCTTCACTTCTCCCATCTTCCCAAGGCATTCTCCTGAAGGATCTGGCTGCTCGTGTCTCCTTACTGGGTGAAACACTGGCTCTATGGCTTGCCCAATTCTATTTTCTTTCCTTTCTGTATCCACTTGTTTCGATATTTTTGTGAACTGATTCTTTGTGAAGAATCTTTATTCTGTGGTGTGTCATGAAGTGCCTTGACTCCTGAATCTCAGTCCAGGTGAGAATTTACTGTGGATTAGCAATACCACGTTTTACCAAATGTTTCTTTATGTTTCTTTCCTCCTGCTGATCTCCCTGGGCAGGCTGCAGTAGCAGCTGTACCCCTCGGGTCTGATCTTTGAAATGGGAAATATTCTGGTTATAAAATAACTCTCCACTGTCCCGGTGGTCTGCAGCTGGCTGGACACGGAGCTGAGCAGGTTTATCACACTCAGGTTACAGTGGCTCCATGGCTTATCCCCTTTCTTGTTACAACATTGGCTTTGGATTTCTCACACTTTAATTGTCTTTGAACAGAGCTGCTTACATGAAGCCCCAAAATGGAATTGTTTTCCTGTGCTTCTACTTTTTTGCATATTAACATTTAATTAGCAAAAAAGATCCTATTACTTCAGCCCTAAAAGTGAGAATAGCTAAGGGACCTGCTAAATATAAAATTAAATGTGCAGTGAACCTTTAAGTTGGTCATAATGCTGTTACCTAAATATTGTTCTAACTCCAATCATAAACTCCGATTTGATTGATTTTGAAATGTTTATACCCAGAGTGTCTGGCACAACTTGTTTCTGTGAGTATGCTGAAGTCAAAATGTCTGAACTAGAGAGACAACTGCTCCTAACAAGCTTTATTTGGGGTTTTCTTCAGTTCAAGTGTCCTTTCTTCAGAATGGGAACTGAGCTGGAATCCAAGCTGAACTTAAACCAAGAAAAACAATTCTCTAAGCATACTTTAATCACCCATAAATATTCTCATGGCTCTGAGGACTGTCTTTCAGAGGAATCTGTTTCTGAAGGAATAGAAGGCTTTTCCCCCATGGTACTAGAAACTGTGGGTGCAGAACTAAAAGGCAGATGTAGCACAGGTGTGTATATATAGGAAAATACATTATTTTGTTCAGTTTTTGTTTTGGGGTGAGAGGCGAAAATTAGGTGGAAGTTTTCCCAGTGGGACACATAAGGAATGGCAAATGAAAAGGGCTCTTGATATCTGCAGCTTTAAGGATATCTTGGCTATTTATCACAACTATTGCCACAACAGTGATATTTTTTCCACTCAGTTTTGGTTGCTAAGTCCTGTTTCTCCGCATGACATCTTTCTGGTTTGTTTTGTATTATGATGTCTCAGCAGCAATATTTCATCGTGGACACTTGTTTTGATGCTCATCTATTAATGTAGCAATGGGCATCTCACACATCCCTCTATTTTAAATTTGGGTCTCAAATCATGCTTTGAGAGCACATACTGAGGTTGCTGGGATGTTATAAGACGTACATCTGAACTTTTCTGACAGCATATGAAGTATGCTTGATCCAGCTTACAATAAAATTTGAGATATATAACTAAAATTCTGATTATGTTTGCTCTCGCAGCTTCCAATTTGGAAACAGTCTTTGTTAGAGAGAATCACACAAGTGTTTTGTTTTCATGGTTTAGGAACAGGATATCTCTTGAGGGGATTAGGTTTTGCAACAGTTTCAAGCAGTTTGTAAATGAAAGAGGATTTCTTTGGTCTGTGTTATTTTTTATTGCGACATTTTCTAGAAGCATTACTTGAAATAAAACTTGTCTTTTGAAAAACTTACATTTTCCTTCAAAAAACTGTTACCAGTGTTTTGTTTCCCTTGGAAGAGAAAGCAAAATATTTAATTTTGAGTCTGGTTAACCTGAAACAAAAAGTTTCATTGTGTTGAACCGTACAGGAACATCTTCCTTTTGCTGCTAATTTCCAGAGCTGATTTAACGCCTCACAAGAGAAGTAGTTGAGGTATCTGCTGCCTCTCTCCTCTGTAGGGATTAGCCTTGGTCTACAACACACTCACAGCCTGTTCTCTGGTTGTACACTGAGCATCCATCACGGGAGATCTAATCCCTGGAATGTGACATGAAACACCACAAGCACATCTAAGAAGCAATATCTGAGGTTGCAAGGGTTCTCAGTAATACCATATCAAACTTAGAGAGTTTTCTTTGCAATGGATAGTGTCAAACAAAAATAGTGCAACAATTCCGAACGTTTTTTTAACATCTTCTAACAATTGCTGGAAATACTTAATTATTACAGCCTTAACCTTCAGCATGTTTTAGGTACAACAGTGCCAGAGAGGTGGTTCTTGTTTGTCGTTCTGAGCGGATAGATATAGAAAAAAAAATGCAAGGGCAATTGCATTAACTGGTATGAAATCTTGCAACATGGAATAGAATACTTATTAGAAATCTATAAATAAAATTCAAATTCCTTTTACCGCCGTGCCTTGGCAGGTAGTCTGCAATTTCTGAAGCACACAATTGCTGTTAGTGTATTGATTTTTGTGGTTGGTTCACCGACTAGCTACTCGTGGGACTTTTCTCTTTCCTCAGATATTTGCCAATATTATTTTCGGCGTGTATTAATTAGGTTCTCCCGTTTGTTTGAGTCTTTAACTGTGCTGCTGGGACAGCTCTCAAGCTTCTCCACTAGACAACAAAAAGAAAGCTGAAGGAAATTGCTGATTTACTCTCCACAACTCCCTGAAAGGAGGGTTTAGCCAGGTGGGGGTCAGGCTCTTCTCCCAGGCAACAGCCACAGGACAGGAGGACACTGCCTCAAGCTGTGCCAGGGGAAGTTCAGGCTGGACATCAGGAGGAATAACTTCATGGGAAAGGCTTTTTGAACCTTGGAATGGACATCCCAGGGAGGCAGTGTAGCCACCATCTGCGGAGGTGTCCAAGGAACGACTGGATGTGGCACTCAGTGCCAAGGTCTTGCTGACAAGGTGGTGATTGAGGATTGGACTCCATCTCTAAGGTCTTTTCCAACCTAAATGATTCTGTGATTCTGTAATTCCCTGAGAATACGTTTTCCTCTGCATTTTAAGAGCTGTTTATTAGTTCTGGCCTGAAATGAAAAACGCTGACGGAACACTGGAAATGCATTCAAGGTTTGCTTGGGGTTGAACCCACTTGGTATTGAAGGGGGGGAAGGTTGAGCTTGCCACGGTGCATTTTCCTGCTCTGTGCATCAACAGCTGGGGAAAGCTCACTGTTCCTGACTCAAGCAAAGCTCATGTCTCAAGTAACTCCGTGTTTTCTGCCTGTGGTTGTCGTGCTGTAGCACCACTGCGTTACTCATAAAAGATGTCCTGTGGTCATTTTTGAAAAGGCCAGGCTCACCTGCTGCAAGGACAGATGGGATTAGTCAGCAGCCTTATTTGGGCACAAGGAGGCAGATTTGAGGAGAATATGTGACAGCTTCCAGCTGATCCCAACACTAGCCAGCCCAGGCACAGATATGCATAACCTTCATGTTAAAACCATTTAAAATTACTTTTGCACACTGGAGTATTCCTGTGTTGTATATTTGTATATATGTTTATATATTTGTCAAATTTCCTTATCTTCCTTTGGTGTTGTATGCATTTCACTAGTGCTTTCAGTTTGTGCTGTCTGTGCTGGTTGTCCTGATTCCTGCTAGCACAAAGCATGTCCTGTGCACTTGTTTTAACACAGCTCCATGCAATGTGATTCTGTGCACAGAATTCTTATTTTCCCGTTCCCTTGCGTGAGCTCTTGAACAGTTTTCACTATTGTGGTGACCTGATTCCACCCTCAGTGAATTAGATTTATTAGCAAAACTAGAATTTGGGGCCCAGGACTGTATTTTTTCCCAAATAGGTTATTCGGAAAAGAAAAACTTTTTCTACCTCCATAAAAAACTTAAGCAGAACAAACAAATGAAGAATCTCTTTAATCCACAGGCAAGAAATTCTTTTGGTGCTTGTATATGTTATGCAAAGATCAGATTTAATTTATATGTTTGGAATGAGAACATCATCTTTCAAAATAGTTTAGAAACAATGTTCACTTTGGAATTACAGCTCTCCAAATGTTCAAACTGAGCAGGAACACCTGAGAGTGGATGCCAGCTTCTTAGTTACTTTGAACAAAAGAAATTGAGTCATTAGCCCTCCTCCTGAGAGAGACAATTGAAATCTCTGCTCAAGCAAGCAAAGCAGACAGCAAGAGGGAGATTTTTCAAGCTGTCTAAAAGATCTGGAGTCCCAGAACGGGTGGCTTTGAAAAACCCATCTTGAAAGTCGTCAAAATAGAAAAGAAGAAGGGAAAGGAAAAATAATTGTGTGAGAATCCGAGTAGATCTAGTCCTTCGGGGTTCACCTTTACATTCCTGGCATTCTTAACAGATTTTCTGTCCAGACCAGCTCTGCAGCAGGAGAATTGGCACTGGAGGTGAAGGAGAATCCCTTGGTAGGGCCTCTTCTGGCTCATCCTCTCCCCCTCTTGTGCTTCCTAGCTGGGACCTGAGCTGTTGCATGCCAGGAGCTCCCTCACTGTTCTATTCCTAATTTGTGTGCAGAGTTCTAATTACAATTTACCCAAATGTTTTCCCATTTTCCATCTATCATGTTCTGAGTCTATAAAAGAGTGGGTGAGAAGACTTGTCAGTAAGTCACACCTCTTCCATTTTTTAAGCTGTATTTTTAGTTGACTGACTCAGATGGACTTTTGCTGTCAGAATATCAAAAAAGCCTTACCCAGCATGTGTGTCTCCTTCCATGATCAGTCATTTGGAATTCAGGATTTGAGTTCATGAAGAGATGTATTTGTGTCCTCAGTTTACTGGTTGATTTCAGCTTAGATGTTGTTTCAGTCTCCTGAAAGCTGAGGGTGGATTCCTGAGGGTATGAATGTGACATACTCCAATATTACCAGTTGTTTCTTCCAGCAGTCCCAGTAGTGAGCATCTGCATTTTGTGGCCTGCCTGCTGTTGATACATAACCTGAAATTTAGCACTAATTATACTGCATGTACTGATGAGTCTGTGGTCTCTGCAGTGGCAGAGAACTCTTTTTTTATTTAGGAGGGTAAAAGAATTTGGAGATGCAATAGGATATGGAAGAGATCTGTTCCTGCTCGTTTGATTTCTCTCATGATTCCTCCATATCTAGCACTTTTAACACTTCTACTTGCTTTTCATTTTTTCATTAGTATTTTGTTGTGTTCTTTAATAATGATATATGTTACGGAAAAAACATCTGTAAATTGCTTTCCCTAGCAATAATATTATTTTCTTATCTATTTCTTCCCTGCCTGCACATACCCACAGCCACCGTGCATTTTTACACCCACCTGCGTACAGCAAACGCAGCTGCGTGAGCACACACGATTCTTTTTTGTGGGAGATGGAACTGCTAGAAAGTCTTCCTTATCCTTTTTGTGTCAGTCATTCCACACAACAGCGTTCCATCTTTTCCCAAGATGTATTCTAAAGAGCTGCTTCAAGTTCAAAGCCCTGAACGCCCTGGAGCTGCAAAAACTCTGTTTCTGATCTGAAAATTTGCAGTTTTATGTGGTCGTCGACACAGAGGCTCGGGGTGAGTCTGTGGTGTGAGGAACTGCTGCTTCCCCGAGTGTACGTCAGTCTTCATTTCAGTCACTTCCATTATGGTCGGAGTGCTTCAAATGTAAACATCCCCAACAGGAAACAATTCATTCCTCATTGATCTTTCCTGGCAGCTTGCTTCCTCCCTCCCTCCAGTGGAGTGGAGCAGAGCACCTTTGGGTTTTCCTGCCACATAGCTGGCTGTTTCAAGCCAGTATTGACTTTACTGAGGCTTTATGGAGCCTCTCCACCGTGGGGAGTTAAGGCCTGAGTGTTTCATGTCTGCTCAGTGGTTGTCACAAAGAGGAACAAAACACTGCTTGAGAGATTACAGGGACAGACCTGACCCAGCTGTCCCAGAGAAGGTAACGGGAGCTGTGCAATGTCACCGTACCAGCTTTGTTCCTTTGATCTAATCTTTCCAAGACCTCTTACGGGAGACAGCAAAATTCCCCCTTTTCTCTTGTTCTGGCTTTGCTGTCAAAGCTGTAGCAAATTTCTGCCCAGCTCTGTACTCTCTCCTCTATGTGTACTTTTTCTTGCATTCACACGTGCTAAGAAATGCCTGTTACTGAAGCCTTTGAGGTTATCTTTGTTTCGCAAGGTTTCTCCAAGTGCATCACCAGGAAAATATGAAAGTGCAGGTCCACTTGCTGCCATCTGTGGCACAGTGTGGAAAACAGCAAAAGAACTGAAAACCAGGGTGAAGAAACCTCTGTCCTCAGTTCTCTGGTTCTAGGAATCACAGAGATCACTGGGGTGACCTTGAGAGAGGTGTTACCTGCAAAACCTGTCTCGTTGCTAAGCTGAAAAGAGCACAGGTGTTGATTTGGCCAGCACAGGTTGCTCTCCTTAGAGCAAATCACCTCTAAGAGGGTGCTCCTGTGCAGGACAGGGAACCCAGAGAGCCGTGCTGAGGATCAGAGGGCTGCCCAGGTGTCCTTCATCACCCCCAATTAGGGGTGTGAAGGAGCCCCTCCTCGCTGGGGCAGTGTGGGACATAAAGCTGGGCTCTCTGGGGAGGCTGAGCTTGCTTCCCTTCAGACAGGCACCTGCTGAGCAGCAGCTCCCAGCCCTCTGTGACCCTTCTGCACCAGCAGCCATGTGAGTACGGCGCCTGACTCGCCTGCATTTCTTTTATTGAGATTGCTGATGCCTGTTAGCAACTGTTGCATCACATATGTGTTTCCAGTGTATGTGTGGTTTATGGAAAGCCCGTGGTTTTTTCCTGTGCGGTGTTCCTTTGCAGGGGCTGCACGGTGCATGCTAAGAGCACAGCTGAATGCAGAGAATGGGTGGGGGAGAGGGCACTGCACATGCTGAAGAACACACGGCTCGGTTTGCTGCTATCTAGTGGCTCTTGCAGCCTGTGTCGAGTCATATTTAGTGTGCTTGGTTGGGAGAGCTGTGGCTGTCAAAAGGTAGTACTGATAGGTGCATCTGACCTGAAAATTGTACTGTAAACTGCAGGGCAGTGTATGTAGTATAGCTAATTTTAATTAAACTCTGTTCAAAAGCTATGTAACGCATTAAAGTGATGGGGCGCCAAATTGTCAGCTTGCCAGTCAAGCTAAAGGGGTTTCCACCTAACAGAGCGGACTGGTTTGAAAAATATGGTTTATTAAAATTTGGCACCTTTGAATAATCGTGTACTAAAAGTGCCTGCCCTGTAGAGCAGCACCACAATGGATGGAGCTGTGCCTGGCAGACAGAAGAAGCTTCCTGAGCAATAAGGAGGCTGTGAGATGAGAACAGCTTGTGCATTGGGTGTGCTGAGGGCAAGGAGAGGATGCACAGTGGCCTGGCTGCAGGACCATCCTTGTCTGGATCTCTGCTGGTTTAAAGAAGTATTTTCAGCCTGTAAGTTTTGTGATTTGTCATAGAAATCAGGGATTTTAGGCCATTTGAGATCATGGCTACCTAATGTTTCTTGCTAAGTCACTGGCATGACTAAATCTGTACTAACTAATTAGACTAAGTTAACGAGATGCAGGTGTCTCTAGTTGTAGATGTATTTTAATTGTGGTGTGAAACTGCAAGTTGGGTCCGTTACCAATTATTTTAGGTTTGCTAATTGAGCTCTATGCAAAATACTATTACAGATGTTTTGCAAAGAAGGAATTCAACACCATTTCTGAATTTATTTAACCCATTAGTAACTGCAAACACATTAGTTCTGTCTTGCTTTTCCAAGATCAGGGTCATTCATAGGTTCCATGTTACGAGTGGTATTCAGAATTCTAAACATTTTGATGTGTTTTATCCTTACTTGAGGAAGAATAGTATTGATAATTTCCAAGAGGAGTGGGCTCTGGAATACTCTTGATACCAATAACTCAGAAATAAAAGTGGAAAATATCTGTTGTATTTTGATAACAACTCTTGCTGTTGATGTTTTGTGTAAAGAATATCCTCAGGTTTGGAAAAGTCTACTGTTCATTTGACAGCCAGAAGGGAAAGCAAATGAGCAGAGGTGAACAGGAAGGCCCTGGTGTAGCAGACAAATGTCTTTGATGCCCTTGATTCCTGACTTGCACTGTAAATGCTGGACCTTTTTTCTTTGACAGTGCAGACACCAGCCTGTTTTCAGGGCTTTGGTCTGGAAGTGCTGCTCAAACAGCTTCAGGCTATGAAGAACATCTTCAAGGTGTCAGCCCACTTGGCATAAGAAAGGCAGAGCCATTACAGCTCTGCAAATAATGAAGTATGGAACAAACCAAGAGCAGTATACGTTGAATTTGCCTCGGCATTTCTTGCATCCATTGATTTCCCACTTGTGACAAGTAGGAGTGGGTTATGTTTTTCCATAAAAAAAAAAAAATCTGGTATCTTTAAAATTAAGAAAAAACAACCCCAAACTGGGAACGCTTAAGGCAATGAAACTGTTTCAATTTGACAACTGCAGGATTTTCACCAACGTACACCTTGAATTGCATAATATTGTTGGGTTTTACTTCCTGTGTGTGCAAGCTAGGTCAGATTCTTGTATGAACTATGATACTTGCGTGAACTGTTCGTGGCTATAAGGCAGTTCCTTTGCTCCTTGAGGTGCTGGAGACTTGTTACCACCTCCCAGAAGTGAGCATGTAGGTGCTCAGCAGCTGGGGAGTGCAGCAGAAATAAACAGGTGTTTTTCTAGAACAGTGCAGCCTCGTCAGAGTGTGCCGCAATCTTGAAGAAATGCGGAACAAAAACCAATAACATTCAGGATGCTGGGGCTATGGAGAGGCTGAATATTGCAGGGCTTTTGTTTTCTTTGAAGATAATGGGCAAATAAAAGCAAAACTGTGGTTCAATTATCGTTTGTGGACCTTGCCAAAGAGGCGCGTTTGCATTTTTCTTGCCTTTAATTGTGAATTTCTGCCACACCTCTTGTGTGGCTCTGTGGTGAGGCAGATCAGGGTGAAGGATAAACCTGCAGGAGAGCCACGGCTGGTTTTCAGTGGAGCTGAGGGGAATGGGGAGTGTCCAG
This sequence comes from Cnemophilus loriae, assembly GCA_013397755.1. Taxonomy (NCBI): domain Eukaryota; kingdom Metazoa; phylum Chordata; class Aves; order Passeriformes; family Corvidae; genus Cnemophilus; species Cnemophilus loriae. The sequence goes on from VZTF01005583.1 coordinate 1,400,219, forward strand.
GGGTGAGGAGTTAAGTTAGCAGAGTGCCCCTTTGGACCCCAGCGTGTGCTTAAACACGGGCATCGAGCCTCATGAACAGTAGCTCGAACACTACAGCATTTGACCTATTTATGGTCATGAGCTGTGCTTCTTTGCAAGGTTTGGGGTGTCAACCTCTCTAAAGCCAGGAAATGCATTCCACCCTTCTAAATCACTCTTTTGGCTGGGTAGGACAAGCTTCATGTGTTGTCTTTCAGTGTTGCTCTTCTCCCTGAATTGAGGTGGGGAAGGCTTCAGCAATGGGTGCAATACAGATTTATTTATTTATTTAAATTATTTTTTTAATCTCTTCCCTGCTTCTCAGGGGGTGTTGTGATGCCAATGACTCAAAGATATTCAGAAACAGGTGAATCTAAAGCAGTGTAGGAAGCCAGAGTGCTCTTAAAAGATGCAAGATACCTTAGCAATCCAATTTTTGTTTATTTGCCCACAGAAAAATGGTGGTTTCCCTGCCACTTAGCAGAAATTCAACAGCAGAGTGCTACAGCGAAGTCTTTCAGAAGCAAAGAAGTCTTAAGTAATAAAAAATATGCCCAAGGGCATTTACTATTACCATAAGAAATATTATCATAAATGACTTTTGGGAAATAAATTATCAAAGTACTTTGTGCGATGTGCATTGTGCTTGCTTTTGTATTAGTGCCATTCATTACTTAATTCCTGAATTTTCTTATGTATTTTCCTCATTTTGTGGTGAAAGAGCTGAAAAATGGCAATTTAATGTATAAATTTAGCATCTGCAGGCTATAGTTTAGTCACACAGACAAAGAAGGTCAGTGACTTCTGTGAAGTTGCACTTTGTGTCCAACGAATATTGAAAAAATGATAAAAATGGGCAAAAATAGGAAGAATGTTGTTTTCTGTATGGTAAATAATGACTAGATCAAAAAGCAAAAAGAAATGTTTTGGGACCTGAAAATATTTTAAATCTAAAAATATTGCATTGTATTTTAGACTTAGTATTTTTTTTAAATTAAATGGTTTTTTTGAAATTTAATGACAAGCCGAAATATTCTGAATGCAAGTATTTTGATATCATCAATTTATTTTTTTTTTATTCTTCCATCGAAGTTTGGGGTGGCTTGGTGTTTTAATCCAATCATTCACAGAGTATTTTGCCACAAACTGGCTCTACCTTGATCTTCTATCATCTCTTTCTCATTTAATGAAAACCAGAGTTAGTTTTTCCAGTTGTGGTACAGAGCTCACATGAAAATGCACCTTAGGCTTGGCCTTGTACCTGAATAAATGTGAACCCTTCATCTCTGGAAGGGAAGATGAACATAGTGAGAAGACATCTAAAAACAGGTGATTTGGATCCTGGTTTTCATGTGTTCCTCAAGAAGCCAGTTCCTGTGTTCAATACCGTGTTACAATTGGAAGATCAGAAAAAAATCTGGTGCCTTGAAAGAGAGAATATAATATCACTATCAAATTTTGTAGGGGTATTAAATCCCCTTTCACTTTAAGGAATGATGGGCATACGAAGCAGAGCAGAAATGTGAAAGTAGAGTGGCTGGTCTCTGGTGTTGTGCAGCCTCACACGAGCTGGTGTTATCAGATGCAGCTTTGACGAGAATATTGGAGAAATTTTTAAATGAAAGAAACTCGATCATTTCAGAGGAAAGCAACGATCCTAAGACAGTAAATATAAGTGTACTTTAGAAGCCTGCTATTGACAGAATATTGGGTTTGGTTCTTCTTAGTGGGTTTCATCTGGGAGTTTTTCCCTGTGTATTTTCTTTTTTTAGAAATACTTATATCAGCTATTTAGATAACTGGAGAACTTGCTAGCACCACCTATTGGATGAGAAATTTTCCTTAAATCTAAATAGCTCCCGCTAATTTTTGTACAAAAAAAGCACCATGTAGCTGAAATATCTCCAAGCAGTCAGCTTTCAAAAGCGCATTTTGTTTTGTCAGTCTTTCAATAAATACAGTAATTTAATAATTAGTTGCGGGGACCGAGACATTTCAGCGTTTCACTGGTGCAGCATGAGGGCTTTCGTGTGCTGGGAGTGCACCTAAAGCTGCTGGTTGTTCAGAGGCTGAGCACACTGATACTACAGCCGTCGCTCTGGGGACAGGAGGAAGCGCTGGGAGCTCCAGGCATGCGTTATTTTTGTCAAAAATTGCTTTTTGTTGAACCGTTTGTACTCATCTTCTCATAAATAAAAGGTGTTCGGGGAGGTGCAGAACAAACAAAACAACCCTCCTGCCTGAGCTGTTTGCTTTGACAAACCCTTACACCGAGCTAAAGCTTCAGCTCTGCAGTAACTATATTTAAAACAGAGCCATGCTTTTCGCTGCTTCTTAAAAATAGATTATTTATCCTTCCATATACACGAACACAACTGACTCGACAGGCAGAAAGAATAGTTACTTAATTCCACTCCTACTCTCTTGTTTCTTCCCTATTAACATTATCTCCTTGGTAACACATCCCATGAATTGTGTCTGTGATATGCCAGCTACTGCAGTTTGTTTAGTGTCTTGCTACTTAAATGTATTTGGATTTTGTCTCTCAGGTCCCACCCTAAATGGTGGAATTTTTAAATTATCTTTCCTGAGTGTGTTCAGGGTTTTTTTTTTTTTTGTGTTCATTGACCCCAAGTGTAACATGACCCCTGCCACTGAAATGAATGGCATGAGCTTAATTGAGCCTGAATTTCTCAGAAGTTTTTCTCTTTTAATCCTGTTGTAATAGCTACAACTGCTCAGATGCATATTTTTAGTACACTAAGTAATATCTCGCCCAAATGTATGTTTGTGTATAAACTTAAAAGGAAAGACTGTCATCTTCTCCCCTCTCTTTACTTTTGCCTACAGTCTTTTGTTTTAAATATTTGATAATGTGTAATCAGAATCCATCTGAGCCTAAAGCATTACCACTTTTAATATCAATTATATTCTCCTTTGCAGGGGGCTGATCAGACATGTTTATATAGAATTTTTTTAAGATTATGGAGTCTGCTATATTTCTCAAGTGTGTATGTTCTGTATGGGGCTCCTCACAGCTGCTGAAAAACTGGTTAACTATTTGGGATGGGATAATATTAATCTCTGCAAATCTCTATGGTGACTTTGACACGACGCTGCTCAAAGTTACTGGTTTCAGTGTCACAGAGAGAACCTCTTTAACTTCCACGGCTGAATAAAATTAATTTGCATCCTGGAGATCTTCCACCTATTAAAATGTTATTAAATGGCTTCCCAAAGAAATACAGGGACATAGAAGTTATGTCGAGGTCGTAAAAACTCTCCATTGGGAACAAGCTCTCTTTTCTATGAAAAATTTTAGCTTCGTTGATTCAGAATTTTCTAGCAATAAGGAGCACTACATTGGCTAGTTAAAAATTGACTCAACTCTGCTGAAAAATCTGTCTCTTACTTCCTTTTAAAGTAATGAATGCAAAGATACTTTAGTATGGGCTCTGTGGAGTAGGAGCTCACCTCCTTGGGTGTGCCCTGTCCAGCACTGGAAGGCAGAGGTCTCTCGGATACCTTTGCAAAAAGGAGATCCCAAAATCGCTGGTTGCTGGCAGCAGAGCTGCTTTTATGTTTTATATTAGAAAAACGAGATAGTGCTGGAAGTCATCTTTGTAAAATATATAAACACGAATAGCCACAAAGTGAAACTCTATCCAGTGCATGCCCCAGAAATGCCAAGTGCCCGAAATCAGCGAGCTGGAGACTTCGCAGAGGGCAGCAGCTGTAATTTAATGCGGAGATAATCCCGGTGAGATAACGGGGTAATGGCCGTGTTAGGGGAAAGGGCTCGGCGTGAATAACCTGCTAATAGCGCAGGTGTGTCTCAGGTGCTAAAAGCAGTTTAACAACCTGCAGCTGAGCGTGTGCGGCTGTTCCGTGCGGGCACGTCCAGGAGCGTGCGTGTCCTGGTGACAGCCAAGGCGTCGCAAATACAAATGAGGAGTCAAACACCTCCTTTGTCACCGGGAAGGCTGGATCGTGTTGAGCTACTCCATTTGTCTTACCTGATTTATTCGCTGGTGGGAAAACTGACACTTGTCTGGATGTGAAGCATCCAGGAAACAGCAATAGTTTCTTGGCAAATAGATGAAGACATCACTCCAGCGTTAAAAGGCTGGGAGTAGTGTTGTCAGGAGTAAAGATGTGCTTAAAAGAACACTTTATAAGGCTTATGCATTTATTTGCTTTGTCATTGTCAACACTTTCCATGCCAGGTGGTGAGAAGATCCCTTATTCCAGTAACTTGTACACCTGTGAACGCTTTTTTAAAGTAATCCTTATTTGCTTAGTAAAAGAGGGGTTTGCTTTCGAGTTAGCAGAAATATCCTCAAGGTACGAGTGCTTTGGTATGTAAATCTGATATTCAACTATCTTTATGCTTTGTGGCTGGCAAGGTGGTCTGTGTGCATGGGAACCAGAGAAAGTGGGAAGAGAAGGATGGAGCGAGAGAAGAAAGAATTTTTAGCTTTTTTAATAATTAGCTGAAAGAAGATTAATAAACCATCCTGGGGATAGGTATTTAGGAAACCCATGGATCTGCACCCTTAAATAGCTAGGGAGGCCAATATTTTCGCTGGGAAGAGGAACGTCAGATTCTTTTGTTCTCTGAGGATTTTTAAGATGTATAAACCAGGCTCATGCAACTTGGCCACTCTGAACTTCGAGGAAGGAGCATTTGTCGAGCAGGGTGCCCAAAAATCTGTGTCAATGCTTCTCAGGAATGACTTGTGAATGACCCTGTGATCTCACAAGTAGGAAAGGAATGGGAATGGAAAGAGACATGATCGCTGCTGGGAGAAAAAAATGTTGATAATGTGATGTAGGCAAGTTGAATTTTATCTGCAAATTTTCTGAACTCGCGGTTGACAAGTCTAAATTCTTTATGTCAATTACCCACAATGAGGAGGAGAGGGAGAAGGGGAAATTGCCCCCCGTGCTGTCAGCACTGAGAGCTGCACTATTGACAAGGAGCATTTACCAGCTGTGTTTAAAGGTTGTTTGCTTTATCAGCCACCTTGGCTGTGTTATAAACGAGATACAGAAATCGTTCACACGAGCTCAACCTGACAAACATAAAGCCTTTGACGGAAACGCTGTTATTAGGCTACACATTCGTAGCAGGGTTTTCTCGTTATGATATCACCTATTTGGAGAGCAGGAGGGCTGCGCAGACGGCAGGCTCGGGTTCCGGGCTGCGCTGCCTCTCCCCTGCCAGGGCAGGAAGGTGGTGAGCCCCGAGGAGCTGGGGTTTGGCTGACGAGGAGCACTGATGTAATGTGCTACTTCAGTCCGCCTTCTGGGAACGAGGGGAAGCTGACCCCACAGCTCTGTAGGAGCCTTTTGCGTGGTTTCTCTCCTTATTTTGCCTTTTTTCCTAAGGATAAATCGCCTTCAAATTTCAGGAGGCCCTTTTGGTACAAGATACGATTTTGGCATTTTATGGCAAAAGCCATTTTGGCGTTATTATGGTATTAGCTGCAAGGGAAGCTACAAATGCGCCTTTCTAATGTCACATGTGCAAAAGGCTTGCTGAGCTGTGATATTTTCAAAAGTTCCCAGACTGTTTTGTGCTAGGCTTAATTTAAACCTCAGCACAAGCATTCCAGCTGAGCTGGTGGGTGTTATCACCGAGGCCACAAGTTTGACCTGTTATAATTTTGCCAGTGCTCGGTAGGAAATGTCCTGTAGGCTTGGGTGTCATGAATCAGGCAAACACCATGACATCCATACCTGCAGGATTTAACCTGTGAGCACATCTAAATCTGGCAAGCTGTGTGTGTGTGTGTTATGTGCATTTTGCATCTGTTTTTATGTTAGTCTGGAGCTGTTTGGATGAGTGGAAAAAGCAGAAGCCTGGGAGAGCTTACAGGGATACCGTAAGATTATAGTTTGCTTGAGTGGCAAGCGAAAGGGCTCATCCAGGTGTCAAGGAGGATTTGAAGAGCATTAACAGGAATGGAGAAACTGGGTCAGACAATCTGCAGCCCAGGCAACAAGGACAAGACATTTTGCTGCCTTCCAGCTTCAGGAGCTATTCTGAAGGGTAGTGCTTTTTGAATCAGAGATTTAATCTGGGCAATGTAGTTACTGTTTTTCCTCAGGAGTCTCACCAACGTGAATGCACAAACCTGTTTCCCTGACAGAAATTGCAAGAAAATACTTAACAAAGGGTGACAATGGAAGCTTCATAGGAACCTGCTGACAAAACTACTTGAGGGACAATTTGGATCAAGTGCAAAATTGCATTTGAAAAAGGAATATAAAAGAAAAAATAGTGCAAGTTAATGTAAGCCAGAATATGTACTGTTTTCTTTTTTGGTTATAAGAAATTCCTAGCCGTGTACAGTAAAACATTCCTTACTCCTGTTATGCTCAATTCTCTGTTTGAGGGGATTTCCCCTGTTACGTGGCTATGACTGAACAGAATAAATTGCCCAAGGTGGCATCCTTAATGGACTAAAATACTTGGTTTTTGTAGATATTTTAAATACAAGTAGAAAGTGCCCTTTGGTTTACAAATTGTCCCCAGATTGCCATCAGCACATGTAAAATAAATGTCCAAAACATTCAGAAATTGTAATGAATACTTAAGGTATGTCATGAAGGGGAATGCAGGCTGGCAATCAGTCCTCTTCAGCAGAATAAGAAAATGCATAAGAACTTGATTCCAAGTTTTTCACAGGGGATAGCAAAATAAAATACTGCACTGTTCACCTCTCAGTGCGTTGGCTACAGATGTGTCAATGACAGCTTTCTTAGGTTCAAGCTAATATTGAATTGATGCCTCTTGAATTTGGACCTCCTGAGTTAGGCTGGAGACCTAACAGAACACAGGATCGATTTCTGGCTGTCAGCAATACCTCTGAGCAGTTCACGGGGATAGGAACCATGTACACACACTCATATATATATATGCCAATCACGTTCTAATTCAGGAAAGTGAATTTCCCTGCTTCGTTTTATGGGAAGTTACAGCTGCATTCACTTCTAGTCCTAAAATTCCCTGCAGCACTTGTTCCTGGTGGTGTCTTTGTGCAGCAGGACCTCTATTCTGAGTCCATGCCCTTACTGGGAAGGCTCCCATGTGCAGAACCTTGCAGTTCCCCTCTGCCCAGGCTCAGCACAGTATGGCTGGTTTTGCTCCATTTCCCAAATTTCCCACCTTTCTAATCCCTCTGTTCACAAGATGCTCCTGAAATGAATAATTTTATGAAAAAATTGAAGAACTGAATTGAATAAGAGGAAAATGTTTTTAATAAATTAAGGTGTGCACATTGAATTTTCCAGCATTCTTAAAGCCCCTTTTCCCAAAGGAAGCACATGTTTCTCAAGAATTCTCATGGGATTTCTGGGGACTCTTCCATGTGAACGTGTGCTGGAAAATGCTATCTGCCAAGATGAAGTTTTTTGTGTTAAAACTACAGCAGCTTTTGTTGGCTCTTCCTATTTCTTTTGGTAGCTGAGCAGGACATAGGTTAGCTCCACTCAGGGTTAAACCATGACCAGGGGTTTTGGTTAATTTATATTTTATATTGCAATAATATCTCAGGTATTTTTGGAGAGAACATTGTTGACTTCCTTCCTACCTGTGTGCAGCTCAGTCTGCCTTGAACCAAGTCCTCGTTTACCTACAGCTGGTCGCTTTACTATGGTCACTTTGCATCCCAGAGGTGGTAGATTTCGAGGAAGAAGGCAATGATTTCTGGAAATATGTTTCGTAAAGCAATTTAAAAAATTTGAAGCAAAAGCTGCTGTTTACTCTGCAGCAAGTGTTACTAACATAAGCTATTAGAAAATTTTCTTCTCTTTCACAACTTTTCCATGTAGGCATTACATCACATCAATTTGTAAGCAATGCAATTACTGTTTTCTAGGGGAACATAAATTCCTCATCTTATGTTTTTTCTGTTTTGTTTTTTATTTTTTTATTTTTACTTTTGAGTACGCTGCAAATCAATTCTGTATGAACACTACTTACCTGAAAATATGCAAGATCTTCTGAGAATGTCTATAAATCCTCTTCTTCCCAGCATTGCTAGAAATAGAAACAGAGAAGATGAGGAGTGTGGTCTGCTAATGCCTTTGTCACTTTGAGAATAGCCTGCTTTGATGAGCTCTAGGTGAGGCTGCATCTTAAAGCTGTTTGGAGGTTGCAGTGATTTGTGGGCAGGGAGAGCTTTTGGTATCTCTTTAATGAACGTGTTGGCCCGGTCCTCCTCAATCCAAACTCTCTGGTTATTTGTTTGTTTTCTGGGCAAACTTTCTCGAGTTTGGATCTGCTCTTTGAGAAAAAAACCTCACTTATCATAATGTTTGGATATTATAGGTAGCAATGGTATGGAAAGGAGGAGGAGGTGAAGGATCTTGGCTGGCCAGATTTTCTTGGGTCCCTTACTCTTTCCTCATTTGCTCAAGAAATGCAGTGATGAGACAATAAGGAGAAGATTATGTATATCTCCTTCTGCAAGTGCCAAATGCCTCCTTGTGGAGCTTATTGAACTGAATTGTGGTATGCTTTGGTAAGGTTCTCCGGTGGGCTTGGTTTTGTTTAAAATAAACGGAAATAATTCCGTTATTGTTGCACGACAACAAGACACCGAGGTGTAGATCTCTAGCCTAGGATTCTGCTTAAATCCTTGGAGATATTGGTGTTTCCCAGACTGCTGGAGGGAAACAAAAGCTGCAGGAAGTAGGCAAAACACATAGCCTTTAATGGGTTAAAAATAAAACTCGAAGAAATATTGTGAATTTGCTCACTAAAGTTTTTCAGGCCTATTTTTGGCTGTTTGAACATGTTGAGTCTTACATAAGATTCATTCAGAATGTACAAACTGTTCGGTAAATATTCCCAAATGTGAAAACTCAGATTTTCACCCATTTTGTTTGTGTCTTTCATATTTGAGAAGAGGCCATGGGAGGCTTTCAGATCCATTTCTGCAATAGCTGCATGAAGTTCTAGCATGGACTCACAAGCACACGCCACATATTAATAATATTGCAGTGAAATTAGGACTTGGGCAAGGAGAGAGAGAGAATTTGATGTGTGTGTATTTAAGTTCTGTATCTTGATAAATACATGTGGTACTTTTTTTTAAATTTTATTTTTGTGTCGTGTCTGCTGCACTGCAAAGCTGGGGCTGTGCTGATGAGCTTTGCAATACAGCTGCTTGATCACAGAGCTGCTCCACGATGTATTTAACCACGGGCATGTCTGATTTCCTGCTGTGCTTGGAGATCAGACTTTGCACAGAGCAAAGCTGGCTTTTAGCCAGCTGCCCGGAGAGGCAGAGGTTGCACTTGAGCCCAGCCTTCTGTTCCTGAGTTTCTCTGCCAGTAGAGGAAAAACCAGAATCTGATTAAAACCTGTTGAGGAGCCCTGGTCTCCAGTGCAAGCCTGAGCTCTCTGGTAGCATAAGATAACCACGTTATCTCTCTGTTCTTACAGCATGCTGAGGGTGCCTTTAACTGCATAAGTGCAGCTCAGGCCCCTTTCATATGGGCAAAGTTACACCTTCCAAAAAAAGGAACTTTTTCCCCCCCTCTCCCCACTGAAAACTACCTAATACTTAAAAAGATAAATTGTCTTTTATTCGGTTTGCCACTTCTTGGCTCCTACCAATTTTTAGGTATAAATTCAGTATGAATATGAAGATTCTAGGAAAAACCACGGTGTCGATCTGAGGAGGTCTGATGTTGAGGCAACACATTTCACCCTATGCTTTAATGGCTTTTTATGTCTGAAACACTGCAGTGCAGTTAGGATTAGCTTGGTCTATTTAGGTTAAAGAAACCTCTTTTGCTGTAGTTTTTCCTGTTGAAGTTCTACATGCTAAAGTTTGACTGAACTTCCTCTTGTTCATGAAAAAAATTCTCTGGAACTGTTTGGTGACAACCCCAAAGAAGGATAAAATGAATGCCCTGACACTTATACCTTCCATTTGACCACTATCTGTTAAATTCTGGAGCACTATGTAAGGGTTGTTGCTGTCTCCAGTAAGAAAAAGGAGATGAAATCTCAGATTCTGTACAACTTGCCTCACCTTCTGCTTCCTCCATGCAGAACTAACAGCCAGCCAAAGTGCTTCCAAGTGTACACAGAATAAATAATAGTGAAGGGGAAGTGCTGGAGAGATTTAAAACAAAACAAAGCTTTTCCAGCCCCGCCAAGTTAAATAATTTTAAATACTTTTTCCTTTCAAGAAACAGAGTTAAAGACCAGCATTGCAAATGAGCAAGTATCTCCTGAATATTAATCCCTGCTCCCATTCAAGATTTGTTCAGTCTGTGGGCTGATACGATATGAGATTACTTAAGGGGATCATGACTGGGCAAAAAGCACGAAAGCTAACTCTGGCATCAGAGAGAGAGGGCTCCCACCCTCCTCTTAGGTAAGCTGGAGATGAGTGACGTGTACAATCCCAACAAGTAGTGTGTTGCAGGTTTTCCTCGGAAAAGAAACATGGAAAATCTTCCGGGGGAAAAAAAGATTAAAAATCTGAAGGTCCAGGATAAAACAGCATCTAGTGAAAACAAATGTTGACCAAAAACAAGGCTTAATGCTAATAACAAACATCTGAAACTTGAGGAAACGTAGGCTTCTGGGTGACTCACAGTATGCATCAGAGGGAGCCGATTCCAAACCCATTTTCCTGGTGTCTGGAGAGGGATTTTAAAATCGTTTTAATTGTTTAAAAGATGATGATTTTGGCAATGGCAGTTTTGGAGTCACACTCCTGGGGAAAGGAGGGAGCCACTTCTTGGGGAGATGCTGTGCCTGGACCTGGCAGCAGCTGTGGTTTGGGTTAAGGCTGCACAGTGATGCTCCTCTCCTGTTTAAGGTGAATTGGGAATTCCATGGGCAGTGCAGCAGGGAAGGAGGAAGCAACAGCCCCCTTTATGTGCCAGCCCTGCCTGATCCTTCCCTGCCACCTGCTTCCTTTGCAGTCAGGAAACTGTTCTGCTGTATAGTTTTTTAAGAAAATGATTATGTATGGAGATTTTTATTATAAAGTGCATATTAAATATGTAAATACACCGGTATGTATATACAAACACACTTTCTTTTCCCGAAGCATTAGTAATTTTCTAATCTGTTTTCTCAAGGAGGAAAGGACAGGTTTGCCTCTACTCCTTGATTTTTGTTTTTGGAATTGAAAATGTCATTTTACTTTAGAGGTACAAGCTGCTGAACCAAAAGGTTTTAGGTCAATGTGATGCTAATCCTTGTTCACCCAAATTGCTGGGCTCCCTTGTGAGGGTTCCTATTGAGATGGTGCATGTCCCTGTTCCCTTCCTGGTTAGACCCTTCCTTTGGGCTTTTTCTGTTGTGATACCCTTTGTCTGACCATTACAGTACATTAAAATACTCATAAATTCCATGCAAAACAAGATGCTTTTTATTCAAAGTATAGCTTTGTGTTTCAATTTGACATTAATGACAAAAAAAAATATATTGCCTTTGAAATTTTCTGCTACTTCATGTTCTACAAAGCATGCATGATGTTTTGGCTTTTTGACTGAGTTTTGGCACGCTACTTGCGTAAAAATGCCAGTGCTGAAATATCAAGTGATGTGCTGAACTTCCCATTTTTGACTAGTTCTTGTCTGTTTACACTATCCCAGCCTCGGTGTACTCAGTCTGCTCTGCAGCATTACAAAACCACATATTTCACACCAATCAAGGCTCCAGCATGTCAATAGTAATTTATATGTGCTCCTACCAGAACAGAAGGAAACCTGAGCTGCCCGACTCGTAGTAAACAGCGAGTAGCACATGGCAGGTGCTGATAGCAATGGCATGACAGCACCCTCAGTGAGGTACCAGCAGTGTGAGTGACTTGCACCACACGTGATCTCTCTTAATCACAAGAGAACCTTTCATAAATGTACCTGTTCCATCAGCTTTATCTGCACCATCTCTCTCAGCTCTCAAACCAAACTACTGCTGCTGCTTTACCTTTCCCCTTTTTTTTCGTTTCCTCCCACCCACCCAATCTCCCCAGGAGCCATAGGACCCCATTTTCTCTTAACCTCTGTGACTGTCACTGTATGTGACTTTCTGTTACTTCTGTGCTGGAGTCACACATTTTCCTGAATATATTTTCCTGAATATTTGCATGTTGTCAAATATTTCAGCCAAGGTCACACATCTCTACTTTAATTGCCACCCCTTTTTTTTGAGAAACAAGAGTTCTGCCCAGATGGTGCTTTTGTGTCTGTGTGTGTGTGGCTAGTACATTTTGTACCTTCCTAATGAGACTTTTAGTAGCAAAATAACATTCAGCTTCTAGGTCCCATGCAAAATACCCTTGAGACACAGCTGCAGAAGCAATAAAATGAGAAATTCACATTGCATTCCTGGTTTCTACGGCATCTCTTTATATGCTGTCAGTTTGACTGTGGCACAGTTGAAAATTGACATATTTTCCTGTGGTCTTTGTGCCATTTTATGAGCTTTAATTGAAATGTAACTTTTTCTTGAAAATCTAAACTGTCTGTTGATGCCAGTTCACAACTCAGTTGACCTAACTCTAATATAACAAGAGACCAGTTTAAAACCAACAAAATCCCAAGTTAATACTTCTAAAAGGTTTTATTCCTGATATCTAGAAAATGAGTCTCGCATAGAACAGTTGTCCAATAAGATAAGACATAAAAATACAATTGTTCTGCTGATCCACTTCAGTTCTTTTCTGGATGATTCCTGAAATCTGAATCTTTTAGCAGCCTTGTTTAAAGAAATAACAGAATTAAGCATGGATGCCTCTCTAATACAATGCATCCATTTGTACTTCCTTGGCCAACTCCTTCAGTGTAGGATTGAGCAGTCTGTCTCTAAAATAAGATTCATCTGCTTCAAGGTAGATGTATCAAATAACTGGTAGAATCTTAGCTTAGAACTGCTTCTTATTTGCTGTCAACCTGGAAAATATTTTTTAAAAATTCTTAGTGACTATTTCAGATGCAGACCTTTAATAAAGATGAATCCTTTCTCTTCTCCACCAAAATGCTGGGGATCTCATGATGCGTTTCACACAATCCCTGACGACAAAATGGAAGAAGAGTTTCTCCTGGAATAAAACACCTATGATCATGTATGCCAGCAGGCCCGATTGCTGGTTGAAAACACTTCCCTCCAACTTATTAAATTTTACTCTAAGGAGGCAGGGAATAGCTATTTGAGCAGAATGTGTTCAGCACCTCTGTGCCTGCCCGAGTGTGCTGTCTGCTCCTCCTGTTGCCGTTTCTGCTGCAGCCTGGAAGATGCCACTGGGGGAAATGACATCCCATGGTGTCACCAAGCATTCCTGACGTCCCCAGCACTGGCAGAAGTGACAGAGCTCTGCAGTGCTGGGAGAAGGGATATGTTTGGTGATCCTTGTGCTTGACACAGGTAGGAATAGATCTTGGGAAGGATGGATTAGGTGCTGTGGGGAGAGACTGTAGATGAAGCAGGGGTGGGTAAGGGTAAAGGAAGGGTCCTTAGATCTGCACTTACATGGCTGGAGGACCCTGCATTGCACTGCAAGTGAAAGGCATGTGGTGGCCTTCTGTGCACAAGAAACAATACTTTTGTGGAAAAGAGGTGCCTTGGATGATTGCAGCTAAGTCAAGGATGAGTTATCTTTCCTTCAACTGAGGCACAGCAAATATTGACAGGTTCCTGCAGGTTGCTTCTGCCCATTCCTGAGCTGTGTCAGGCTGGGATTTGGGAAAGCAGGGCTCTTCCCAAAATGACCTTTGACTGGTGACTGAGTTCCCAAGGGGTGGATTGATCCAGTAATCAGACCACTTGATGAAGTTATCCTCTTCAGCTAAAAGGACAAAGGCTTTCTTCCCTGTCCAAGCATTGTTTTCCTTAAGCTGGTCACAGATGTGTAGTCTCTACTGCAGTTTCTTAAAACTGGTTTGATTTTTTGTTGGTTATTAGGGTTTTCTAGAAGTAGTTAAGGGGTATTATTCAGCTGTATGTGAGGCTACAAAAGTTTGTGTTGGTGATGCAAAAACAAAAATGAAATTGTGAGTAATGTAGCCGTGACCAGTGCTTTGACTGTGTGCCAAGACTAAAATCCAGCCAACATAGCAAAGACTAACAGAACTCTAAAGAAAAAAAATTCCTTTTCTTACATGTATTTTGTGCAGCTACTTTTATAGATTTTTCTCTTGGTTCAAGATAGAGATTATAGTTCTGACTTACACGTTATCCTACCCCTGATGCTGTTTTTTTTTAAATCTCTTTATAAGCACCCTATAACAAAGCAGACAACTTCCTTGAGTGCAGAATTGTAACAAAACAAGACCATATGGACCTAGTCTTGAGTGATAATTGTCTCTCGAAAGAAAATGATGGCCCTCAGGTCTTGAACGTTAGCAGCCTGATTCCACTTTGACTGAAGTCAGTTGCTGAGTTTTTCCACTGAATTCTGTGCAAGAACAGCCAGGCTCCAGGTGAATGACAGCCTGAAGATGAGGGTGAGAGGGAGGGGTTTTCTCTAGTGTGACTTCCTGAGGGTTTTCTTCACTTCTTTTACAGTGTTGTGGGGGTTTTGGCAGAACTCCACTCTGTCTGCTGTGCATCATAGAAATTAATTTTGCTATGTCACCTAATGTTAATGCGACAGCATAAGCCTTTAATGTGTTTTGGGTTTGGTGGTGGGTTTCTTTCCGACTGCAAGTCAGTTTTTCTAAAGGGTTTAAATAGTAGACAACCTAACAGACATTCTAATAGCATAGCTTGCAATTCACTTTTTTATTTTACTAAAAGTGATGGTTATTTCTGGAGATTGGGAAAAACTTAAGGTTTTAATGTAAGAAATAAAATACTTAATCTTCTAACATAAAAAAAAAAATCCAAGTTAAATTTGTTTCAGTGAGTTACAATTTAAATTTGTTTCTCAGTGGCTTTGTTATAATTAGCACATACTGTATCATTTATAGGTAGTATCTATAATATCACTGTTGTGCTAATTACAGGCAGTAAAACTACTCTTTCAGCACTTTCTCTTTGCCTTCTGCAAGTGAGAAATGCAGTCTGGGTGTAGGTATAATCCTAAAGTTTGATGATCAAGACGTGTTTTGGATTTGCAAGCTGGAAATGTGTTAGTTTAAAATTGTTTAGAAGCATCCTTGCCCCTGTTCTTTGAAGTCAGCAAATGCTGAAACTTGTAACCCTACCCCTCGTTAGAAGTAGGCTGTAAGGAAGATGCCTGTGTGCTATTTAAATGTTTGCAGCTGTCTGGGGTGCAGACGAGCCTGAGAGCTCCACAACAGCCCAAAGCCACGCTACCGAAGAGCTTGGGCTGGGAAGTGAGGCTGAAACTGCAGTGAGGATTTCAAATAATCAGCTGTGTGTGCATGCGGTGACTGTGCTGCCATATACAGGGAACACTGCCACGTCCTACGCTGCCCGTGCCACCCGTGTTCTTTGAAGGGCTCCCATTGAGCAGCTGCCCTAACGTGACTCGAGGCCTGAGGATGTGGCAGTGCCAGGGGGGCAGGCTGGAGGCTCTCAGGGTATGCTGAGATACCTGAGTCTGCAGCAGGGCAGGTTCACAAAGGCTTTGCAATGAAAACCCCATGCAGGTGGATGACCCAGGAGATATAAGGCTTGCCAGGGCCCCTGCACACATCAGAGGGGGCAACAGATAAGGAGCCCTTGGCCAGAAAACATTGTACACATTCCCACTGAGACTGTTCTGCCGGTAGCCTTTGTAATTTGGTATTGTTATTTTTGCAATTCATACCCACACAATCAGAAGTAGTTTCTTTTAATGCTGTAGAACATAATTATAGGCCTGACAGGCTCTGACAAGTTGGTTGAGACATTTATTCTTGCAGTCTGCAGATGCTTAAATGATTTTGTATTGGAAAATGCTGTCTGTGAAATGTTCTGTCTTAGTCGCTGTTACTAAACCCAGATTCACAATGAAGTCTAGCATCAAATATTTATGTAAAATTACTTTAATCTGTAAATAGTTTTAGCTATGAAAGCTAAAAACAGCTGAGAAAATTAGTCGGGGGGGGGTTTCAGAAGTATGTGTTGTAAAACAGTGATGTGTTTCTTTTCTGGTCTCTCAAACTTGTTACCCAGCTGGCACTTCACAGAGAAAGAAGTCCACAATATCCATTGCTACGTGAAAGATGTTCATGTTCTAAGGGGTATTAATAGCACTGTGACCTATCCCTCTCGGGTCACTATTATTAAAATCCTCTCACAAGACCCATTTGGAAAAGCAGAAGGCTTTATATCATAACCATGGACCAGTCATAAATAAAACATTTTCCCACGGAGTTGTCCCCAAATCAGATTGGTTCGCATCAGGAGAAGCCAAAATTGCGTACACTGACTTCTACCTCTCCTTCCTACCTCTGAGTTTAAGCTGTGTTTAAGCAAGCAAACCCTCATTTGCCATGAACCAACTTCCAGTACTTGTAAAGCCACAAGGAAGAGAGTGATGACTTCAACTCTTGGAGCTCTTACTCAGAGGTTTTGACAGTGACTGATTTTGTTCTAATGAGTTGAGTCATTATTTGGAAGCTTCAGTAGCTGGCGGTTCATCTGCAGCATGGTTGAGTCTGAAAGTGACTGCAGCCTGATCCTATGGAATTGCATATTCCCTAAATATTTTAATAACAGCACATCTGCCTGGGTCCACTTTTTCTAGCTTACACCCTGATGAAGGGCACTACAGAGGCTCTGCTGATCCCTACCATGAGGGAGGCATAATTCTCAACCACTGACTCTGCTTACAACTTTGTTTTTTGTAAGGTTCCTAAAAGTAATCCCTTTCTAGCCACTAATATGACCTAGTTACTATAAACTGATTTCTCTAGGATGAAAGGGACTGTCTTTCCTCTGGGACTACTGCAGTGGGACTCTCACTTATTACTTAATGGTTTTTGTACTCTTATCTGTGGCTGTAGAATTTGGATACCATCCACTGAAGTGTTTGTATGGTCTATATAGCTGTTATATCTGTATATCTCAGAAATATTTAAAAATTAATGGTCTTGGTCAATTCCTTTCCAGTTTGGAGAAAGGAATTACTTGTTTTAGTCACAGGGTTTTGTTGTTGTTTGTTCATTTTTTTGTGCTTGTGTGTGGGTAAAAATTTGTCAAGGCAAAGCTCAGCAAAAGAAAACCACTGAATTTTGTTCCGAAACTAATGAAATCATGAACGGCTATTGCTCTTGTAAGTGTGATCTTGGCTTAGCTGCTCTGAAAGTTATGATATCATCAGCTGTGTCAGTGAAAATTGGGTGTTGTAGGAAGGCTTGGACAAGGGAAAATGGTAATTCTACTTCGACCAAAAATAATCCCAGGAAAACTCATTTTTCTGGACAGGAACCTTCAGCTCTGTGTCAGGCAGAGGATTGTCATGGAAGCTGAGCATTGCAGGGAAGTGCCTCTGTGATTTGTGCCTCCAACTGCAAAAATCTCTAAGATACCCATGGCAGCATCTACAGGTTCTTGGGTGATATTCTCCTCTCTGGTCCTGTTTCTCTCTGGACGTGGACAGGATTGGGCTTTTCTGGCTACAGTGGCTATTTGGGTGATGTCTCAAGGAATGCAGATGGGGCCAAATAAACCCCAGATAGAAAATCTGAGGACAAATGTCTCTGAGAAGAGAGAAGAAAGCTGCTTCTTACTGCTGTTACTCAGTGGTGTGTAGGTTGCTGAGCTGTAGGTAGGTTCTGTGCCTCCACATGCTGTTTTCATAGAGGCACTGAGAAAGCTGAGGGCTGGTGCTGTTTACATGTGATAGAAAAAAGGAGCCTTGGAGCTGTGGGCTGGCTCACAGACTGCCAGCACCACAGGGTTTCTTATCTCACTGGCTCTCCCAGCAGCTCGCTGCAGACACTGGCTGAAGTGGAGGAAAGATTGGATTCTTGAGGACTCTGGAAGCGAAAGAGCAATTTCCCAGACTACTTCTGCTCAACTGAAGCAAAACTATTCCAATTGATCGTTGCTCGTTCTGCCCAGCAAAGGTCATGGGGTAAATGTGAGATTTAGTGCTTTGATTTCTTTATTGAGTTCTTGGAAGGGTTAAAGCCATCAGGTTCTCCTCTACTGATGACTGTGTTAGAGAGAAGCCCAAACCTTTCCTCTGGAATAGTAACTGTTTTGATTTTGGGGTCCTTCATGTAGCACTTATTATTCATACAGGTCTCATAAAGCTTTTGGTAAAAAATATGTTTTGCCCCAAACTCAGTTAATGGAAACAGTTCCAGCATTGTCCCTAGGATTATACAGGAGAAGAAGAAAGAGGCTTTCTTCTACCCGGGAATAAAAAACAATATCGGAGACTTAAAAGCAGAATTGCAGAATATCACTTCTTGCAGACAGGAATCAAGTGAGTAACTGCCAGACTTACTCTAGATTACCTGTGCACTATAGAAAGGTGTTTTTGTTTTTATGCTTCATTGCTGTACCTATCGGATATCTTGGAGTTCTTATATTTCCATAGGCACCTGTGAATTAGCTCATAAAGAAAGCCTTTTTTCAGGCATCTGCTTTTAGTGTCTATGAAACCCACTGACAGGAAGAGGGCTGGTCAACTCAAGGAGGAACTGTGCAATTATTGTCATGTTTGCTTGTGGAAGGCACTCCTTGGATTCCCACTGTTACTTGCACTGTGTGGATGCTCTTGATGTCACACACTTTTCACTGAACTCCCATGGGAAAGTTTATTTACTGTGCAACTTCTTATTTGGTTTCAGAAACTAAAAAATAATGATGTGGCCATTTCACTGATTGTGTGCGCTGTAAGAAAATTATTCCAGGGTCTGACAGCAGTCATCCTAAAGGCTTGCTTAGGACTACTGAAATATCTCCATTCCTGATGGGAGGTGCAGCTGAACCTCTTAATGTGATAAGAGACATTAAGGATATAAGAGGGCTCCAGCAGGTATTTAAAGCTTTGGAAGGTCTGATTTTTATAGGTCCATAATCACATATTCAAAGTGCTTCATTACTCTAAATTAAAGGGGTGTTAAGCAAAGCAACAGCAACTTTTCACAGAAGTCAAGAGAAGGCTGCCTGCCTCAGCTGGGCAAGTGGCTGTATGGTTCAGAACAACTCAGGACAACACTATTTGTTCCTCCTTCTGGGGAAAAAAAAAGGGGGGAAAGAATTGAGGAGAGACAGATGTCAGGGAGCAAGGACAGGATAAAAAGGAGAATAATATTTACATCTTGCCAAGCTCCTGTTAAGATTCCATAATGGAATACAGCAGGTGAGGAAATGTAGGAGTTTTTGGTTATAACATTGAGCTCCCTGCACTGCACAGCCTAGGTACTACTTTGCATCTTTCACTAGCTTACCACTTATCCAAAAAAAGACACGTGGTTTAGCTCAAAATCCCTTGAAATAACTGTCTGTATTTCCTAGCCAAAGATTGCTTAATATTGAAAAGTAAGATTGTAGCATCCTAGATTTTTGTGTTTAATTTCCTAAAAGAAAATGTAGAAGCACTAAGTGCAGAAAACACTTTTTAACAAGGTTTGCAGTGTTAGTCCTGGGAAGTTACACAATCACTATTCTGGCAGCTCTGTAGCCTGTGTGCATGTGCCTTCTGCAGATATAATAACACAACGAACCCACAGCTGTGTGATTTACCATTTTATTTGCCTCGCAGCTATAGAAATACATTAGAGATTGTCATGGTTTAATCCCAGCCACTAGCTGAGTACTACACAGCTGTTTGCTCCCTTCCCCCCTCCCCAGCCGGTTGGATGGGGAAGGGAATCCAAAAAAAGGTAGAACCTGTGGGTTGAAATAAGAAAAGTTTAATAATTGAAATAAAGTTAAATATTATTATGATAAGAATAGGAAAGGGAGAGAGGAATAAAACCCCAAGACAGGAGAGTGATGCACAGTGAAACTGCTCACTGCCCACTGATGGATGCCCAGCTTGTGCCCCCAGTGACCAGCAGCTCTCTCCAGTTTCTGTATAGAACCTGAAATACTGTGTATGGAATATCCTTTTGGCCAGTTCAGATCAGCTGCCCTGGCCACGCTCCCTCACACCTTCTTGTGCCTCTCCTCACTGGCAGAGCTGAGATGCTGAAAACCTCTTGACTCAGGGTAAGCTCTGCTTAGCACCAATTAAAAACACAGTGTGTTATGGATGCTATTCTCATCCTAAATCCAAACCACAGACCTGTACCAGCTTCTGGGGAGAAAATCAGCTATCCCAGCCAAAACCAGGGCAAGAGTTAATGTATCTAAAAACCTGTTGCCTTTGTGGTACCCATTCAATATTAGGTCTTCCATTGCCTTCTAAACTGTGCTGGCTTGGTGCTCTTGGAGGACACAGCTCTGTTGTGGTGTGGGCTGGGAACTGCTCTAATCCCAGTGCGAGAAGTTCACAGCAGGAGTAAATTATATTCCTGAGGGCTGGGCCCCCAAGTGGCTCTTCTGGCATCCAGGAATTGTTGAGGCAAAGGCAAGATGCATCTCTGACAGGAAAGGCAAGGAGGTGATATTAGGAAGTCAGCGCAGAGCCAAATAGCCCCTTCTGCTTTTTTAAGGAGAGTGGATGCAGTCTCTGGATGTGCAAGCAGGAAAACAGGGTGCAGAAGAAAGGACAGAACCCTCCAATCCTGCTGAGCATTGGTAAGGCTTTAGATGAAGCACTGAGGCAGTTCTGGGTAGGACGTGTGAAGGGAGGTGTGCACCAGCTGCAGAGGGAGAAGGATCAAAGCAGGACTTGCAGCTTAAGAATGTTTAGTCTAGAGACAGGAAGTACAGACTAGATATTAAGAAAGAGATTTGAACAATAAGGATGGTGAAGCTTTGAAATACATTGCCAAAGAAGGCTGTGGAGTCTTATTCATTGGAAGTTTTCCAAAAGACTAAGCAAACATCTGTTAAAAATGATGTAAGTGTATTTGATTCTCCCTTGGAACATGGAGAAGGAGTAAATTATGGTTAAAGAGATGAAATAAACTAGTGATTTTCAAACTCTAGGTCATGCTACTCTTGAATTCAAAGAACCTTAAAGTGTTAGCAGTGGTTATATCTAATAGCATTTGACCTTGATGTTTCTGGCCCCTATTCACATAATTGTTGCATGAAGATATATAACCCAAAAGGGAGTTTTGCTTTTCAGAAGATGAAAATTATTGTAATAAATGGCTTCTGAAGGTTCTTCCTGGCCTTCTGACTCTGTGATCCTGCAGTATTGCTGCTGAAGCAATGTAAAGCAAAGTGGGCAGAGCAGATCTGAAATTCAGATTTCACTTTAGGTTACTCTCTATCACTCACTCTTAATGGATCAAAAAATATGATGGACTTGGGTGTCAGATACTAAGCTAATTGGCCATTGGTGTTTTAAGCTGTAGTAATTTTTTTATAGCTGCTCAAAATGTTTCTGCAGACAGACACAAGAAAATATTCTATTTTTCTCCTTGTGTAATTTATAAAAAGGGCAGAAGTACTAGCTCAGTCCCATGGACAAATAATAATAACAAAATGTTCTCCCCTGCAGACACTTTGCTAAAAAGACATTTGTGTAAGACAGAGCATGGCAAAACACAAGAAGTTTTGAAAGCTGATCATGACCAAATCTCCCTTTTAGTCTCAGTAATAGAGGAAGGCTGCTAATTCTGAGACTTGGACACAAATGAAAACGTCTGTGGAAGTGCAAGAGTGAACCACGAGCCAGTCAGTTTATTTGGTGGAACAATTCCCGAGTGAGACCTGCTGCCCCTACCTTAGGAAGAGACCCTGCCTTTGCATCCTTTACACCTGGGATTTGCAGCAGTGGCTCATCTCTGTTAGTGGCTTTTAATGCACGCACAACAGAAGAAATATAATTTTCTGAGCAGAGAAACAAAAACCACAACACCCCCCTTCCCCCTTCTCTAATTACTGCCAGTTAATTATCTGTTGTGGCTTGTTGTGTGTCCAGGTGATGTGAAGCAATTATTTTAAATTCTCAAGGTAACTGAGGAGTGCTCATGTTTCTTTGCAGAGTTGCCTCTTCTTAGCACCAAACACCAACATCTAGTTGTCAATTTTTACCACGGCAAAAATAATTGATGTTGAGAATCCACTTTCATGGTTAAAAGGGTACAACTCGTGTTTTACACGAGGTGCATGGTTGCAGCTTCTGGTGTTGTCAGAGATTTGGAATTTGAGAGGATGTAGTGACAAGTGTCTTCATAAAAGATAAATGACATCACCACCCCCAACAATGCAGAAGTTGTTCTTTCCATTTGGCTCATAGAGATATTCTTGAATATAGGGCTCGCTATCTCCCAGTATCTCTCCCAGTACCTGGTGAGTAAGATCCAAAAATCTCTATTTTTATGCCCAAAATCAGATTTTTGAGGTTTTTTTCAGCACTTGAGGTGTTTGGATCCACCCTTATTATTTAGGTCTGTGTATTACATTTTCAAATGAGATTTAAATTCATGTTTTACCTTTTTTTCCTCTATTCTTTCTTTTCTCTGTTTAAGAAGTCTCTTGATTTTTTTTATTTTTTTTCTCCTAAGCCCAGCCTGTGTTTCCACAAAAGTGTGTGCAATCTGTGGTCTCTTATCTTAGATGCATTGGTTGAACATTGCTGTAGTCAGTATAATGAATTCATGGGTTTTTTAATATGTATTGATATACAAAATATCCCAGAGAAGCCAGGAGAGATTTTGTATAGAGCTACGGAAGGAATTTTCCTCTCTAGGGGAAAAAATACTCTAAAAAAAGCTGACATGGATAAAACTGATTCAGTTTGGTTTTTTCCCCCTTTTATGCATACCTATCATAAGGTATTTTTGCTTAGCATCTGTGCAAGATATTTGAATAAACTCAGACCCTAGTAATTCCTATTTTGGAACTTATCCTAGAGAAAGGAAAACATTTAGTCCTAGCTGAATCAAAGTTTAAGAACAAGCTCTCCATTTCATTACAGGGCGCTTTTTGTTGGGGGTTTTCTTTAAAACATGTAGATTTTTAGGAAGTTTTTGTCAACGTTCTGTTGCACTGGTAGCTGGGAAATGGAACAAGCAGAGCATCACTGCGCTGCCTGGCTCAGCTTGCTCTCTGTGTGGGCCCCCACGTGCACACGGATCCGGGAAAATGCAGTAATTAATTGCAGCTGGGGCTTTGCCCAGGATAATTACGGGTCGAAGTTTCTAATAGATGTGCTGAGAAGGAGTTGGAGCAGGTGTGGAAGCCGCCCAGGGCTTGTCCCCAGTGGAAGGACTCGCTGAAGTGTGACATGTACTGGTGATGGGATCAGGGCTGTCTTCAATGCAAAATTCATGGTTTTTTTTCTTTTCTCCGAAGCAGAAAAGAGCTAATGATGTGAGATGGCAAAAGAATGATTATCACTTCAGTGCTGTAAAACTGTGGTCCCAGTTAAGATGTTTTAATTGGCTTGGGACCTAGGAAATTCTTAATCATTGCATGTGGAAGTTCTGGTGTGCAGCTATGGACTGATCATATTTTAGGTAGGACCAAGTTAGAGCTATCCAAGCAGGAGCACCTCGAGCTGCATTTGAATCCTGTCAAGAAGAGGTTCTTCATTTCACAGATACATATTTGGATCTTTATTGCTAAGAGTGTGCTTGGCATAATCGTGTCTGGTTTGATTCTATGGCAAAGAGGTTTTCTGGAAAATCTGCTCAACAGTCTGATTTTGTCATTACTTGGAACTGCACTCTAACACAGTGGTAAATACAACAAAGACTTCATTCTAAAGTGACTTCAAAAAAAAAAAAAAGTTGCCTGAAAGGTTAAAATGCACTTGAATAATCTGTTCTGAAGTATGCTTAGTACTACTGCTCTGCTCGAGCTTTTCACACTCAATGTATGCTTTTGGGAGGATGAAGTACGCAACAGTAAATGCTGCCTTGGCATAAATCACAAAGAAATTGTCATTACTGGCCTAATAATTCTGTCTCTTGTGAAGATTGCCAGGAAGGTCATTTGGCAACAGTGGTGCCTATTACATGGATGAGAGTGTGGGGGGAACTGAAAGGAGAATAAGAATTCAGTTTGTTTATAGTAATGTAAAAAAAGCAAAATATACTTGTCTAGACAAACAGTTTGTAGCAGGTTAGAACTCCTTGACACCTCATCCAGACATAGATGGTGACACGAAGTAGCTCAAGTTTCTTCTTTCACCACGAGTACCAGTCATGTTAGAGAATGATGGTGCATCTTGCTGCTCCCATAATTCACTTTTTCTGTGCATCGCCAAGTGAGGATCTTCTGTGGACCTCTGCACCCACTTCTCTTGTTTCCTCCTATCACTTCTTTCAACCAATGTCAAATCAATCAATTTGACAGCACCTAGTAGTTTCTTCAAGTGTTTTCGTGGTTGTAATTTCAGAGTGTACTCAGAAAACAAAACCTGGAGGGAAAGGAAGAGAAGAAAAAAAAAATTTCAAGGTCATTTGATTACAATGCCAGGGAGGCTTCAAAACCTGTGAGGGTGTGCTCTCAAGTGTTAACAAATGCTGTGCTAGAAAAAGCAAGCTTTAATTCCTGCATTTAATTGCTTGACTTTCTGAGAAAATTTTAGGTTAATTCAGAAGGATTATAGTTTCAGCCTAAATTCCACCTAAAGATGATGGGAAGCTGATATTCTAATCAACTATGAATGCTCTTAATGAATGTGATATTCTTGCCTAGGGTAGACCAAGAGTTTAAGAAGGAGCACCTCATTTTTGTTACTTGTGACATAAATACAATAACTTCTGCTCTTGTTAAAGATTCCATGTCCATGTAGCTGTCTACTTACACCTCTCAAGAGCCAGTTCAATGGTGCATGGAATAGAGGCTGTTTCAGCCTGTTAGTCAATCTTGGATAATTTTTGGCATCCACGCTGAGTTTTTACCACTCTTTTACAAAGCACTGTTGCCTAGACTTGACAGGAGTTAAGAAAGAAGTCAAAGACCGGACAGCTTGGGCTGCAGAACTGTTTTCTGGCATTGGATCACTTTAATCCTTGCTAGTCTTATTTCATTTTCCAGAGTTCTATGGATTTTTTTTCCCCACCTCTACTTCAATATCTATTTAGCAGCTTTACTGGCTGTGCGTGACCACGTCCTTTCTGTCTCACCCTGGCCTAGCCTCTTTTAAAATGCTGCTCCAGGGACCAACAAAAATGGATTGCCAGATAAAGCAGCATCTCTAATTACAGCCAAAAAGTACACCTTGAAACAATGTGGAATAAGTATTTTTAAAAGAAGGTTGCCCAGGAGAAGCAGTTGTGAGCACAAGTGCAAGTAATTAGGGTAAGAAAAAGTTTTAAAGTGTTTAGAGACCCACTTTCTCCTCTACATGTTGGGTTGGGGTTTTTATTTGCGGGTTTTTTTGGGGTTTTTTTGTTATACTTGGGTTGTTTTGTTGCTTTAGTTCTGTATTTTGTTAGGTTTTCTTTTTTTTTTCCAAAGTTGCATCTCATAATCTAGAGCCTGATTAAAGCACTGCTGTCTGTTCAGTTGTGACAGTTTTTTAAATCTTTTTCAAGCCTAAAATTTTGCTTTCCAAGGCTTGGCTGGTTGATAGGATTTTTTGGAAGTTCTTATGCTTAATTTTTCTTTGAAGTTAGCAATTCTCTAACCTTCCCAACCATTGAGTTGAGCAGTCAGATGGTGTTTGGCATTGACAATCCTGGTTTCTAGGTAACCCACGTGGGCCATTTCACAAGGTGAGAGTGTTCAGGCAGTGTCAAGGATATTGAAGTTGCTATGCAAGAAAATGTGTTCATGCAGGAGATCAAAAGTTTAAGCTTTAGGAATTCCTGCTGATCACGTGCCCCAGTTCTGTATTTGATCAGAATTCCTTCATCATATCAACTCAGAAGACAGTTGGAGTTTCAATCCTGTGAAATTTTGTCACACAGGTAGGCCAATTTATTTTGTTGGTTTAGTGAATATAATTGAAACACTAACACAAATTCAACATGCTGGTGGACAAGTGAACTGTCAGTCTCAGCATCAACACCAGATCCAGGATAAAAGGCAATGTGAATAATCTCCGCGCCTTTTGTGATGAGTTTTCCTGGAAATTTTGTGGGACTAAATAGCAGATTACGGTCTTTAGGTTACTTTGATACCATATATCCCAATGATCACACCGCTTTAAAGAGTTAGCAGCAACATATGCAAAGTTTTACAGACAGATCACCTTTCCCAGTGTGTCTTTACAGCTCAGAAACACACGTGGTCATCGTTGAGATCTCTTCTGCTGATGTTTGGAAACAGCAGCAGAGGCAGTTTCAGGCCTGGTTTTCCAACAAAACTGAATGCAAAGCAAGTGAAGGAGCAGAATGCAAACACTTTTGTTTGTTTCCCTGATTGCAGGTATTCAGAGGAAATGTGTTTATTTCTGCCCACGTTCAGTCCCAGGGTCTATGGCTCCTATTTTTAGCAGCCATGCACTATTGTTAATCTGAGATTTTTGACTATCCAGTGAGTCAGAAGGTCTGACTGCCCAGAGATACATGAGTCAGACAGGCAGGAATAGTCTGTTCTTCTTCAAGACACCAGGAGACATAGATTTAAAAAAGAGGTTTCATACTTAGTGAACAATACAAATGGAAACATAATACATAAGTAGAAATCCTTTTACCCTTCACATTGGATTCTTTTCCCAGGGAACTCTTGTCCAGAAATTACTTACTACACAATCTGTTTGTATATGAAAATGGGTAGCTTGTCACTCCTTTTATTCCTTTAATATCCCCTGCCTATTGGTTAGCTAATGTATTTCTAGGACAGACAATCCTCTTGCTGTGACACAGCTATTCCCACGGTAAAACATGTAATATGTAAGAAGCTTAGAGAAGGGGTGTGGGCCAGGGAGGAGAATTTCATAATAATTTAAATTTATCTTCTGAAGTGGTTTCTCTGCAAAGGGCAAATTGCATTAAAATAGCAAAGACAGTGGCGTATGTGGTCCTGAAGTTTCTCTCTGCAACAAATTTTGGGTTTTATTTTCAAATGCTGATACCTTTCTCACTCTCCTCATGACAGTGGCAAATTATTAGCAGCTATAGAGCTGCACATAACATGTAATTGAGGTATGTAAGAGGATGAGTGTCTCACATTGACGTTCAGCCCCAGCCTCTGCAGAAGGCAGAAATGTCCCACCAGCTATAAAATTTCATGGGTTCTGAGCTGGGGATTGAGTAAATGCAAGGTACAAATGCAGACTGGAATGCTTAGTAATGGAATAACAGTGCTTTGGCAGCTCAGCAGTTCAGGAATGAAACAAGGATATTTTTACTCAAAGGTCATTGGTGTAAAAACTAAATTATGGGAGACCAAAATGCAAGGCAGTATTCAGGGGGACAGACATGGGTGATCTTAGGCCTAATTAGAACAGATGGGTACACAAACAGTTTTGGCTGACTGCCTTTTGGTCACCTGCAGCAGGGAGACATAGGATGAAGATTCAATTTATCTGCTCTTGGGGTAAGAAAGCACATGAATCTCTAGGAATCCAGAAATTCGTTTTCAGAATGAGTTGCTATGTGATGCAAATAAAATGAATTTCCTGATGTGGATGTTTAAGGAGAAGTTCAAAAGACCTCCATGGGCTTCAAAGTTGAGTGAGCTCTTAGTAAGCTCAGAGTACCCTGCAGTTTTGGTTCAAGACAAAGAAGTCCCATGAAGTGATTTGGACAGCTAACTCATGGAGCTTTTTAGATGTAGTGGCCCGTAAATGAAACAGGAGTAAAATATTTCCAGTTAGATTTTTAAAAGTGAAAGCAATTGGTCTTTTATGTAGCCTTTATTTCGATGTCTGTGATATTTGTGTTATCTGTTAAGCTCTCCTAGAACTTGAAGTGGTACATGGATTCTTTTGATCCAGGTATCTTCCACGAGGCCAGGAGGTTAGAGCAGAATAAAAGGGACCTACAATAATCATCTGATCCAACTGTCTGACCACTTTAGGGCTGACCAAAAGTTGAAATCTCTCACTAGTAAGAAAACCTGTCTGAGCCACCTGCATTCTTGGAGCTGTCTGTTCTCAATGTGTCTTCAAGATCCACCTCTTTTTTTCTGCCCTGTGGCCACTTGGGTGCTATTTCCAGCAGTGTTTTCAGCTCTGCAGTTGACAATGCAGGAATGTCCAAACACAAAGGCTGCCTGAAAAAGGACATTGTCTTGTAAACACTAATGAGCACACCAGCTTTTCATTGCTGGAGGTATTAAGATGTATGACAAAACTCATCCAAGTTTAGTACTTTCCCACACAACAATAGGGAACACGCATCCAGGCTTCGCTGGATACCACTCATCTGAATTTCAATTGTCTCTTCTCCCTCAGCGAAAGTTCTAGAAAGCATTGGCTTTGTCAAGAATGACGGATCAGAGCCAGCATTTCCACAAAGATGTTGCTGAGTGTGCCGAGGGCAACAGAAAATCTGTACAGCAGTCACTGAGGGATGTCTATATTCTCCCCAAAAATGGAGTTAAAATTAAATTTAAATGGAATTTAATTTAAAGTGGCAGTTGTTTGAGTCTTTGAGTGATGGATGCCAATTTTTGGTGACTGGTCAACATGTGATGTGCAGTGATTAATGAAAGGAAATCAAGTTTGCATAATTGAATGCTCATTTCTTCAAGTCAGTGGTCAACCAGTCTATCATTTTACCACAAGTGTCATCTGACTTCACATTCCAATGAACTGGATAAAAGAAATATTAAAAGTTCCCTGCAGCTTTTACACTAAGGCTGGTCCTTGTTTTGTTTAACATATAATTATTTGGACAATTCGAACATTGTTGCATTCATGTGACTTCCTGATTGTTCTCCTTTTTATCTGTCATTCAGTCTCAAGCCAAAGCTACTTAAATCATTACAATTCCCATATCAAAGCCAGCCTTAAGAAAAAACAGTCATTGAAGGCAGGAAGACTACAAGAAATAGCATTTGAAAGTTCTTTTGTGGAATCTATTTGATTTTGATTAGTGCAGTTTCTCTCCTAAGCTGTGCCTGTTTATAAATTCATTAAGCCATACTGATACTACTCTTTTAGTAGAGAGATGAGGCATCACTGTCCAGCACTACACCTGGATGAAGGCAACAACGTGGCCCCTTTGTTTTCACAGGGGGGAAAGTCCCCCAGATCCACATGCACAAAAGAAAAAAGGAAAAAAAACCCCAAAACAACCAAATAAACCAAAACCAGGGAAGGAGAACACCCATGAGAGGTGAAAAAGAGAATGAATGTGGCCTGGAAAAATGAGGGAAAAAAAAAAAAAGGCGGGGATGCCAACTCAAGAAATGGAGAGAGGATGTGTGGTTAGGGCTCACTTCTTGTCCCTTGGGACCCCATTAGCTGGATCCTTTGGTCTTGTCAGCTCTGATGCATGACTGCTGCCTGCTCCTTCAGTAGAAGGCAGCCTGCATCCATCCCTGGACAAAACTCTTCTCCATCCCAAAGGAAGGAATTTGAATACTGATTATTGCAGGAACCAGTACGTCTGTGAAGGAAGAGATGACCTAATAGATTATTTTCAAATATTGGAAGAGTAGAGGATTCCTTGCTATTAAATATTATCACTTCCATCTCTTCTCTTCTGTCCATCAAGCGTTACTTTGTGACAATCTGTAGCTCGGAGATAATTGTTAAGTTTTATTCAAATTACATTACTAACCCTGTAACTCATACTGTGCATAATCTTAGCTATCTAAAATGATTCTGTGGGAGGGCTGGCTTTCAATTTAAGCCAACATTTTTAGCATTTCTTTCCCCTCCATTGTGCAAAAATTAGCAGCGAGTTCTAACACAATGATATGAATTGTGATGATAAAAATGATTGCTAAAAAATTTTATACTTTTCCTCTTAAATATGCTGTGCTACTATTCTTTAGAGTTTAACTAATCTGATTTGGCAAAAGCATCTTCTGGAAGTTTCATTATCCCTTCGCTGATGTTAAGTTAGTCTTTAACTACAAAAAGCGTCTCCTTTCCATAAGGTTTATCATGATAAAATTATTTTCTTTTCCATGCTAAAAGAGATGAAAGGTTTTAGAATTTACAGTTTTGACCATTAATACTATTTTCTTTGTTGAAGCTGCAGTCTGCTACATGAGCAAAAGAAACTGTTGCTAAATTTCTCTTGCTATCTGCTTGCCAAAAAGTTATAGTCTCCAGCTGGAGTTACTCCAGATTTTCACTAACATACACGGAACTGGAGTGAATTGCAAATTTTTCAAGATGGAAAAATCTTCAGACTTTAAACCTGAAATATAAGGTTCTTATTTTTATCTACAAGGATGAAGATTAGGAATGCTCCTAATAAAGCTAGCAGAATCAGCACTAGTGAAAAGTCAATGCAAATGAGATTAGAATCAGGTGGAATGGAAATGATCTTTTCCTGTCAGATTCAAAATCTGGTTCAGGCTTAATTTATGAGCGGGCTAAGGGCCAACATGATCTTTCTCATGAATATACAGGCTGTGGTTATGGGTTAAGGCAAGCAGAGGCTTTGCTGTTGACTGACAGCAGCTACCTTGATCCTGAATAGTTGCTGTCAGCCTATTTCATAAATTTGACCAAATAGGACAATTCCTATGGTGAAGGACAATGTGTATCAATAAATACGATTTTTATTCAGTTGCTAATCTGGAGAGAATGAGACACAAGCTGCAGGCTATAAGGAGGTATGAAAGAAGCACCTTCCACGTTTCATATTCAATCCTCACAGAGAGGGAGTGAATAGAACCAACAAATTTATAAGAAGTATGTGATGAAAGGAGCAGGATGAAAGCTTTCAGCCCTCAAAACTGGATTGACTCTTGTTACTGAGGTTGGCTCTGCCACTGATGAGGTGAAAATCAGAGTGGGACAATCCTCTGTTTTCTTCCCTTTCCACTGTAGGAAGGTAAATCACAGCATTGTTTAAAAAGTGAAATTTTGTTGTAAACCTTCATAAATCTCAGCATGAAACAATGTCTAGAGCATTAAAATAATTGAATAGCAAAACCACTTAGGGTAATTTGATAAGGTGCTCTGATTCCAGAGCAGTAAAAGTCCTCTGTGTTGATTCCTAGCTGCTCCTGAATAAAAATCTCAGAAAAAGAGAGAGAGTCTGGGAAAGAATTCATATGGGATGTATCTACCATGCTTTATTTTAGAATCCACTTCAGTGGTCTGACTTGCAGACGTTGTTCATAAATCCTGATAGCCACATGGTCTACATTTATAGAAGGATTGGTACCATATGGAGAAGATATAAAAGCGTGTGTTAAACGCATAGTCTTGCATGATATTTCATAACAAAAAATGTAAGGCTTTTCCAGGTAAAGCAGAAGCAGCACTACCCAAGGGTCTCTTGGAATATCAATATATAATATTATAACATATTATATATATAGTATAATATATATATTAAATTATATATTGATATTATGTGCTTCTACCACAGTCAGCAACTGGGTACCACTTCAATTGAAGTCCTTTATTTGGGTGTTTTTTAGACCCATTTGAAGGCAAAAATTGGAAAGAATTCTAAGATTCCACTTAGTTTTTCCTTCTTTTGTTTCTCCTTATTAATGAGAATGTGTGTCAAATATCTAATTTTAATTCATCTATTTTGGCTTATCTTCAATATCTAAAATTTGTAAGGTATTTACCATAGGCTTTTGAAATTAATTTGTTATCCCAAAAGTTTCTGATTGTAGCGAGGATAAGCACGATTAAAGAAGCTCTTGAAGAGTCAAATGATAATTTTTTCAACAAATAAGCTACATACAGATCTCTTAAAGTCAGTGTTGTTAGTTGTCTAGAAATTTGATTTGAAGATGTAAATTTAAAATTGTATTACAACCAGGAAAGCCTAGTTGCCAGTTATATAATTAATCCACTAGATCATGCTGCCACTTAGCTCTGCTATTAAGAAATGTGTGTCTATGTAGCCTCTCTGAAATGGGGCCTCCTGATGAGATAATGTATTAGGGAACAATGATGGGTTGTTATGTAATGAAACCAAACTCCTTATAATCTACGGCTGTGCTGGTTAAACAGGGAAAAAAAATGCTGTTCAGCCTATTCTTTCGAGAGGTATTATTCTGTGTTTAGTCCCTCCTTCAAAGAACACTCCATAAAAAAGCTTTCCAGGATCCCTTTTCCAAGGTCAAAAGCCTACTGCATCTCGTGAGAACCTAGATGTAAGGAAGAATAGGCAAAAAGCAGGTTAAAAGGTTGAACTGTAGAGGAAAGAAACCAGAGTTTGAAGCAGACAGGTATCTGAAGATGCAGATCTGTGCCTAATGAGATTTTCTGAAGTGCATAAGCAGGTTAGGGCTGGGGAGATGGATGCCTGACCTGGTTAGTTGTGTCTGAAAATCTTCCTTGGCTCTATTAGCCCCTTCAGTCTTCTCAATAGCTCTGAAAATTTGGCTAAGGGAACCGAAAATCTGTTTTCTCTGTTCTAGAAACCTGGCAAGTCCTGTGTGTCCTGGGTGTTGGGGAAGTTCCAGTGATTTCCAACGGACAGATTTTGCTATCTGTCCTCTCGGTTTATAGGCAGTGTGTTCCAGACAGCGCAGGCCGTCACGACAGCCAAGAATTCCTCTTTCTTTTGTGGGGGTTTTATAGTATCTGCTCAACGTGGTGGACTTATTTGTGAGGCACACGTGCTGCCACACGAACTAATCTGCCAGCACAAGAAAATAAAGTATGTTCCTTGTTCAGGAATGCTCAGCAAGTGTGATACACTTGAATTTGCTTTCACTTGATCTGCACCTCAGCAATTCACGGGGAGTCTAAAACCTGGACCTTCCCAAGCTGTTCCTGCCTTGGCTCCCACCCACTCTAGGCAGAAAAGGCAATTGTGTTCCTTTGTTTGCCTTCTCCAGTTCTGAGGTTGCTACCTGGTATAAATTAGTTCTTTTTCTTATTTTTCCATGTGACGGATTAAATTCTGCCTTTCATTCTTAGCACAGGTTTGTGGTTGTCTCTATGTCTTTATATATGAAGGAGACCATCTTTTTTTCTATTTTTTTTTCTTTTCTTTTTTTTTTCTCTCTTTATTCTACCTGTTAATAAGGCCAGGCGCTGCAGGCTCCTGGTCTGGGAGAACCAGCCAGGGATATACCCCTTTATAAAAGGGAATTTACACGGATGACACGAGTGCTTAATCATTCAAAATAAAAGCCACTAAATAGCGGATGAGAACCGGAAGATAACACAAAATCGCTTTTCCTTGGCCTTTCCATGAGTTTGCAAGTCAGCAAAATTAATGTAGCAGCCGCAGAAGGCGCAGTGATAAGGCAAGGCCTCAAACCCCCCGTGCTGTTTCATTGTGCCCTGTGTCTCTGGTGCCGAGGATGTGCTTCTCCATAAAACGCAACTGATCAAAGGAGGCACAGGGAAAGACATGGAAGGTAATCCAGAGCTGACCCTGCTTTATGCAGGATTTTCTAGCTGATTGGATTCGTAGTAAAGAGGCCTAGAAAAAAAAAAAAAAAAGAAAACATTTAGTAGCAATTAGTTTTAAAACATTTTATGGTGGGGTGGAGATTATCGAGGCAATAACTCTATAAAATTCAAATGGAAAAAAAAAAAACAAACCACCAAACAGAGAACAAGGCACTTGATTTGTTAGGGCTGAATGTAATTATAAAAATTCTGATCAATTCTAGCCCTGAGATGGTAATCATGTTACCATAGATGCAGAGGCCTGAAGCAAGAAGGTAACAAGAAGAATATATCTGTTATTTTACCCCACTTTTAAAATCAAAACATGTGGCTTAAATAGGTCTTTGGTTGTTTATAATTAAATTTTCCTGAACAATACATGAGTTGGCCATTTCTCAGCTGTCTGGTGCATCTGTTTTCACATACTTCAAATACAACAAAGATTTTTGGTGTGTGCTGGGTTTGTAATTTTTTGTTTTTTTTGGACTTCCTGTACAACAAAAGTAGGAATGGATGTAAACTTATAATTTGGATATGCCTTTTGGGTACAGACAGCTGGAATAAAAACCTGCATGAACTCAATTTTGTCCTTAGTTACTCTTAGATAATCTTACAGAGCTTAAATACTACAGGTGTAGAAAAGAGACAAAACTGCCTTTAATTGTTCTGCGGAGAGCAGCTGTGTCCTCTAAGGAAGCACTATTATATTAGCAACCCTTAACCAAAACAACCTGGGCTCAGAGTTTTTTCTCTCTCTGTCCCTGGCATTTGTCAGAGCTGATGTCAAAATGTTTGATTTTCATGATTTTTAATACCGCTTCTGGAACCTGAATTTTTTGAATGCTTTAATAAATCGCAAATGGCTTTGGTAACACGAAAAACACCCACGATGCTGGGCCACTGGGCCGTTCACGATCCAAGGAGCTAAAAGCTCTTAAACTTTTGTTACACATGAACTCATCCTGGCTTGGTGTCACAGGCTCTTTGATTTTTTTATTTTTTAATTTTTTTTCCCCCCCCTGCTGTTTTTCATAAACTTCTGGTGCTGCTTGGAAACAAAGGCTGGTCATTCTTCTCTCAGTAAAGGCATTTAATATCAAGATGTTTATCTCCATTTTGCCAGTGAAATACAGCTACATTTGTTGGCAATTTTACAATAACTTTGAGTTTCTGGTGTTAAATCTATGTGAGGAAAACCCATATCATTTTATTTAAAGCATTTCAGCAGTATTGCAACCTTTTTCTTTTTTCTACTGTGTTGTGAGTGTAATATTTTTATTTATCATATGACTTACAAAACGTATGTTCTTGAGTGAAGCAGATCTGTTACCATTTTAGAAAAAAATGTCCAGTAGCAGTAGAATGCTACCACGGAGTTTTGGGTTTTCTTGTTTGGTTTTCCAAGTATCAGAAATGGTACAACCATAGCAGGGTACAAGCAAATCTTTCTTCAAAGTTACTTATAAGTTCTAAAGTACTTGACTTTGTTGATTTTTTTTTTCCCCCCTAATTTTTCTCTTTTTAAATTTGTGCTATTATTTGATCTGTGGCTTCAAAAAGTAAATTTTGGATTCTGAAGGGAGAATTTTTTCACTTTGTTCCATAATAGTGACAAACTGCGAGGATTTGGGATGCACCTGCAACTCTTCACTTTACACAGCCAGACTCACCAGTAGAATGATGCAAATTATATTATCTGTGTTCCATATGGCTTTTTTCCTTCAGAATTCTGACTTTTCCATCTAAAATTTTGTCAATATTAGATAAAGAATCATTTAAAGTCTCAGGGTTTTTTTTTATGTTTTGTTTGGTTTTTTAAAGCAGTACAACACTTTTAAAAGACAGGTAATATTCAGATAAAGACTTAGCAGGTCTTTTAGAAGAAATAAATGAAGAGTGCAAAGAAGATACCAAAATAGACGAGTGAGTACGTTCAGTACTGGGCTCTTTAGTGCAAGGAATTAAATATTGTTTATATAAAGTCTTTGTGGCCCCACATACAATTAATTCCTCTTTCACTGTGAATTTGTAGAGGAGTTGTCTTTAGAAACACAATAATGGAATCATTTGTTTTCAGCAGAACTGGAGCAAAAAATAGATCATGGAAAGTTTTAATATCAGAAACTTTCCTAGGAGAAGGTGATTGGGCCTGGTATGATCTCTTTTATCTCTTCTTTGCTTCAGTTCCCTGCTGCTTTTATTCTCCTGTTCGTATACATCATTGCTCCAGCTCTGGTTTGAAATTTCTCTTCATAATACAGAATTCCCCTAGGAACAAAAACATCAATATTTCTGTCCAGGAGAATGATCTCTCAGGGTTAGAGACTTCCCCCCCACCCAATCACTTAAGCATCTTTCTGAACCAACAGTTATCTGCTCATGTTTTGCATAATCTTTTAGTTCATTTTGCAGATCTGTGAGCACTGGCACAATTTTGGTAAGCCCTGGAAAAATATGCCCATGTTGTAAGTTTCTCTGAAGCCTATTTTGCTTGCAGGACATTTTGAATATAGTCCAGTGAGTGAAATTTAGTTATGTGAATGGTGCAATAAGTATGGTTAATATTTGCTTTTGTGTCTTTCTGTGCTGAGCTGTAGAATTATTTTTCTGGCTATTTCTAGTTTTTCTCATAATCAGATATTGTAGTGAATTGCATACAGTAGCGATTCTTTCTCTTGATTTGCTGCTATAAGACATTATTTGCCTACACTAATGATTGTTTGTGGCCATTTCCCCTGTCTTTTCCCCCAGTCAGTGAAATCTCTGCTAGCACACAAAAATCTATGCAATTCTTTGTTTTGCTGTACTAAAAAAAAAAGGCACCTAAGAGTTTTGAGATAACAGGTTAGAAAATGATTAAGAGTAGTGTTTGTAGCTTAAAGGATTAGAAGAATTCCAAACAGTCCCGCCATGAAATCTGTTTAGGGATACATAAACCAGTTTAGATAAAATAACAGCTAACTTCAGTCCTCCCACAAACCTCAAATGGAGCTCTTTTTCTAATTCAGAAATGTTTGGCCACTTTTTTGCCTTAATTTTTCATATTTTTCCTGTCTGCACTTTGTGCAGAAGCATCAAGAAACCGCAATAAAGACTCTTGTGCAGACTCAAGGGATTATGATAAGTATCAGACATCGTAAATGCCCATCTGAACCTTCAAGGTATTCGAGCTTTGCCCATGACTAATTTCTGCCTGGCTCTGGAGGGAGCAGCTCAGGATGACAATTTTCCCATGGTAATGTACCTGAAGATGCTATTTTTTCACCAAAGAGGCTTTTAAGAAATTTTTCTTCCCTCTTCCAGGACATCACTTTGCAAAGCACTCCTTTGATTTTTCTACCACAACATGAAGAGAGGGGGGGGGAAAAAAGAACTCCAACCCATAACCTCTGTAATTTCTTTTCTTTTGGCTGGTGCTGCTTATCTCCTTGCTTTAAGTGATGCTAGGGATTGCTAATGCATAACACAGGGTCTGCCAGTTGCCCTTTTGCTGTTGATACAGCTCTCAACGTGCATTTAGTGTAAACAGGTAAAATGTCAGGGTAGCTGGAAAGAAAAGAGCAGCGAAGTCAGTTAATTTGATGAAGCACTACAAGTGGAGTTCTGCCCTTAGCCATACCTGACCGAGTCCAGGGTAGGATTTCGGGTGGGAATGGTGGCAGACTTTACCTGGATATATTCTGGTGAAAAGCCAAATGGTAACAGCATCGAGGAAACTGTAGTTACAGGCTTCTGCCATTGACACTGTGCTCAAAATCTCCAGGGAGCATACTTCCCAGGAGTAACTTGGGAAATTACCTCTTTCCAAGGAGTTTACAGTGTTTTGACTTTTTTCATGATATTTTGAAGATCGGTACGGAAGTGCAGAAACTTGCAAGTACAAGAAACGTGGGGTTCCTGACTGATCAAAAACTAGCTGGGAAAGTTTTGAGATTTGCTTTAGATGAGAACAAAAGTGGAGATAATTCTTTTTGGTTGTGGAATTACACGCCTTTGCTAAAATGACAACTCTTGAAAATGAAGTTTTTGTGTCTTCCAAGTGAGTTCTATTTTCATCCAATTCACATACAATTAGCATTGCATTTAGGCAGGAAAGGAGGAAATGGAGCTGTGAATTCTTTATTGTTATTAATCTTGTTTGTCATTTCTCTTGCATCTGGGAAGCTTCTACTTCTAGAATATTCATAGTAGACAAAGAACTATTTCCCCACGTAGCCACAGCAATTCAGGACACAATATTTTCAGAGGAGTATGTTTGACTTTACAGCACGATAAAGAAGAATGGGTAGCTATTTTCAGAGACAGGCATACTTCATCCATCTCCGCCTGTTATTTAATTCTGAATCTCAAGAAATATAATCTGTGGTAATAAACAAGACTTGGTTTCTGTAGGTTCATTAGTGAAGCACAGATCCACCCTCCCAGCCGATGTTTCAATCTGTACTTCAGTCTGACGTGTGCTTAAATCTCTTATTAACTGTCTGGTTTAAGACAGACTTCACTAGCATCCTAGGCAGATAAAAGGAAAGCCACCCAGGATGACAATTTACTTTTCTTCCAGAACTGAGCACATAGTAACACATACCAGAGGATAAACCACTCAAAGTTGTCCCTGGAGCAACAGAGTACAAATCACTGAGATGAGACTACACTGAAATGTATTGAGGCATTGTGGTTAAATCCTGTGTTTGGAGTGCTTGTCTCTGCAATGTGGAACCTCTTTGAAGAATCTGTTCTAGCACCAAATGCCTATTCCATGATTTTACTTGCAGCGAAGTGTTTAGAAAAGCTTTTCTAAATAAATTGTGCAGCAAATATAAGGCAGGACAGAATATGGGCAGGAGCTGGAAGCACATCCTCAGTTTGCTTTTTCAGCTGGCTTCTTTGTAAATCGCCTCTGTAACACGTTGGGATTTTTCCTCTTTTGTTCTTGCTTCTCCTCAACTAGCTGGCTGGTTTGGCATCTTACACTTGTGGGTATTTTTAGCATCTCTTGAAAAACTCAGAGATGGATTCCTGCTGTTGATCAGCCAATACTGTTCTCCAGTAGCTGCCATCAAAATCTCTCTGATCTGCTTCCTTGGCGCTCCTTATTCACCTATTTTTTTTTTTAATCCAATATCCATAATATTTATTTCCTAGCAAGTGTTCTCTTTTGAGGGAAGGAGACATATGGATTTTAGCTGCTGCTCTGTATGTCTTTTGCTGAGACTCTTGACTTGCTGAGTAAATACCTGTCAAAAACTTTAGGGGTGTATTTCCATGGTGATTGCAACATGTTTACTGTAGTATCTGCCTGGTATTTTTGTGGTGTAAGTGATCTCTTTTCCTCTTTGTGTGGCTTTTTGTGATACTGCAGGAATGTGCCTTACACGAGTTCTGTCAAAATAATAGTTCTTTGTATTTAATGCAATAGAATTTTTTTTTTAATTGAAGAATAACTGAAAATGAGAGAGGAATTGTCTCCTGAACAAAGACTGTAGAGTTGGCTTTGGGTTTTTTTTTTTTTTAGACCTACCCAGTACATGTCCTGATGCAGTAGCTGCCTTATATAGAAACCTGAGTTTGCTCAATCTGAACTCGAAGAAAATGTTTTTAGTTATTACCAGCTATTTATTAGCAATGGCAGTTTTCATATCAAAACTTGCAGAATCAGTATCCTTTTTCCTGGCCCCTCTCAGGACATGTGCTGGGAGCCTTGAGTGGCTGTGCAGTAGCCACTGCTGTGTTCCAGAGACATTTCTTGCTGAAGCTTTTGCTAAGATAAAAATGATCTTGAAATGCAGGCAAGCCTGAAAGGCAAGATTGGGTTCACCTGTCCTTACCTGGAGTGCTGTGTGACTGCCACTGCACCTGCTCAGTTCTCAGTCCACAGTACAGGTATCCTTTCACAACTGGGTCAAACGAGGACAGTCTTCTACGCAATTTCAGTAGGAGAGCTCTGCCACCTACATCCCTGAAATGAACATGTTCCTTATTTCTTTTTAACTCTTCTCGCTTTCGAGGGCCAGATTTCCGACCCCCAAAATACACGAGCTGGATTCAAAGCAGGATTCCGAATTAGCAGACTTTTCTGGGAAGCCCTCGAGGAACCATGGGATGTGGCTGTCTTTGGGAGCTCTCTCCACCTCAGCTCACGAAGACAGCGTTGCAAACAAGGCACGTAGCACTGGCAGGTATTCCCCAGGTGCTGCTCAGCCTTTTCAGCATTACACTGGAGAGAGGATGATTTTAGATTTAATATGTCCCCTGTGCCTGTCCACTTCCAATGTTTCCTACTCACATGGTGAAGATTAAGCAGTGTTGTATTCCTTGCTTACTTGCCTGAAGCAGCAGCACCTGCACGCTGCATGTCTGCCATCAGAGGATGGAGCAGCATCTTGGAAAGTCACGGTTTAGCAGCAGTAGCCTCATGTGCAGAAAGCTCCAGATATCAAGTTTCACAGTAAGGAGCATGTTTGTGATGTATGTGCCCAAAACAGGGAAAAAAACAGATTTGAAATGGCTACTGATGAAGTCTGGGGTTTTTCAGTCCACTGGTATCACAGGCTATTGGGAAGAGAGGGGAAAATTGTGGCTCACTAAAGTGGGGAAACAGAGGCACAGAGAAGCCAGGGCTGATTGAGAGTTTCCATTCTCACAGACCCGGGTCTGCATGTGGCTGATGCTTTGCTGTACCATGTCCAGCTGCCATCACAGTTTTATTATGTTTATCTCAAATATATTACTGAAACCTTATTTATTCTCCTCTAGAAGCTTATTTCTTGTCCATTTAAAACTTCCAGTGATGTCAGGGACTTGGACAAGCAAGGAGTACAGCATGGAAGGGAGGCTGGCTTAGAGCTGCTCAATCCTCTCCTTCTTATTCGGTATAAATATATAAAGATGGAATTTCTTATGTGGAGAAAGATAAGGCTTTTGATTTTCAGAAACAATCAAATGAAGCTTGGTTAATATCCCTAAGGTTTTGTTTCCTTCTATTTGGCTAGGAAAAAAAGACACCAACTAATACGTCTTACATTTTGACAGTGCCTTTCTTTAAACAGCAACTAATTTAACAGAACTCTCAGTTAATTGGTTTAAAAATACGAAACCGCTCAACTAGGGTGTGCAGTCAGCTTTTCATAGCACATCCCAGAGTCAGTTACCATGGCACTGGGAAAGATTTTTGGTCTCCATGGCAACCTCAGGTCGGCTTGTCGCACCTTTTATCTTATGCAGACTGAAAGCAGCAGTGTGTGTGTGGTATCTGGAGTTAATATGTCAAGGAGGAGGCAGATACATTACCAGAGAGGTGCTGGGTTTTTTGGGTTAGTTTGGGGGATTTTTTTTTCCCCCTGCTTCAAACTCAGTGAGTCTGTTAATTATTGCTAATCAGGCTAATGGCAGGAGCAGGCAGTAAAGGGGCAGGTGGAAGCAGCACTGCCTGGTGGGTATATGGATAGGGAGGGGTTCCTGGGGGCTCTGCAGCAGGTGGGAAATCTCCTCCTTTCTTTCCCTCCTGGAGAGCAGCCTGCAGAGCTGGAAAGCCACAGCTCCATGTGCTTTTTGGGTGGGAAGAGACACTTTAAAGGCTGTCTAGTTCAACCTCCCTGCCATGGGCAGGCACGTCTTCAACTAGACCAGGTTCCTCAAAGCCCTATCCGACCTGGCCTTGAACTCTTCCAGGGACTGGGTTTTGGCTCTGGCCAGGGCTGATGCATGGCCTGGACCCTGCGGTTAGGTGCCCTGGTGAGAAGCTGTGTCTCCAGACCACCAGTCCCTCCTCTCTCTGGTGGCACCAGCTCTTGCAGCGTCTGCCATACAGTGCCATGAAGGTCCTCTCCTGCTGCCTGCGTGTGCAGCAAGAGGAGCAGGACAGCCCAGCTCAGGGCCTTCAGGAATGAAGGAGAGAGAGAGAGAGTAGGCACCAACAGGGAAACCATGCTTCAAGTCCACACTTCCTCAAATTGCTCATTGTCTAAGTGTTGGGCAACTTGTGGTCTCCACCAGTGCAGGCTGTGGCCTGTACTCCTGTGGGATTTTTTTTTTTTTTTTTTTTGCTCGTGTTTGCTTATCCCTGTTGAAGGTGTGGAGGCTACACCTCTAGGCCCAGTTATTGCCATTAATATCAGCCCCCTGTAGCTGTGACACCTGGGGCTGGAGGGAAAAGCTGCCTCCTTGGCCTTCTGGCAGAAGGACTGCCTGGCAAAGCAGAGTGCAGGAGCAAGCAGAGTCAGCACTCCTGACCTGCCTCGCTCTCCCTGTCTTTGCTCACACTTCCCAAGCTTTGCTGTGTCTCTCTGCTGGATTGCCATGGTCGGGGGGCTGTTGTTACAGGAGATAGGGTCGGGTCAGAGGCCCCAGTAAAGACCCTCCTCTGTTCATGCATTGGGCTTGCCTTATGAAATCACACTGGTGCTGTTCAGGCCCTGCTGCTGGAAATCACCAAAGAGTTCCTTGAGCTGCAAAGAAAAGGAAGTGTAACTCTGGCAACCTAATGCTTAGAGCTGCTTGAAGTGGTCTTCTGTACACTTACTACTTGTTTTCCTTAAATTTGTAATGGCTGGAGAGAGTAGGCTGGTTAGGGAGATTCCAACGAAAGCAGGAATTAAGGCACTAATTTCTAATTCCAGGACAGACTGAAAACCCTTTATATGCTGATCTTTTCGGGGATTTTGTGTGCTCTCAGGGCAGAGAGGCAGGTGTAACCAGGAGATAGTTGTTTAGCAGTGGGTGTACATGGTGTGAGGTGAAGCCTCTCCAGTTATGCTGCTGACTAAAAATAACCAATGCATAACCCATGTTCGCAGAGATTTTTGGAACGTTTGGTCTACCAGGATCCTCCTTAATGTTCCAACACAGATCTTTCCAACTGCCTGTTTTTAAAGCAGAACATACTACAAATAGCAGGAGCAAATAAGTTTTGGTTTCAATGACGAGTAGACCGTGTTCACATGAAACTGGCAGCCCTGAAAACCTTCAGCAGCTGACAGACAAATGAGCATCACAGTAAATTTAAAATGCCCCTCCATTTTTCACATGTATTATCTTGCATTCACACTGATGTCTGTATTGGGTTTGCATGGAAAGGTGGTGGTGGCAGAGGAGCTTCAGGGGTGGCTTCAGTGAGAAGCTCCAGAAGCTTCCCCATGCCCAGCAGAGCTGATCCCAGCCCAGCTCCAACACTGACCCACTGCTCTCCAAGGCCGAGCATGTCAGCAACAGGGATAGCACCACAGGGATAACAGATTTAAAAAGGGGAGAAAAAACATTGCTGGGCAACAGCAACTGTAGCTGGCAAAAGGAGGGAAAATATGTGGCAGGAACAATTCTGCCAACATCAAGGTCACGGATGAAGGAGGGGGGGAGAATTTTCCAGGTGCCAGAGCAGAAATTCTCCTTCAGGCCATGGTGAGGCAGCCATGCCCCTGCAGCCCTCAGAGGTCCACAGTGGAGCAGAAATCCACCTGCAGCCCACTGGGGACCCCACACCAGAGCGAGTGGA
The DNA here is from genome assembly GCA_013397755.1 of Cnemophilus loriae. Taxonomy (NCBI): domain Eukaryota; kingdom Metazoa; phylum Chordata; class Aves; order Passeriformes; family Corvidae; genus Cnemophilus; species Cnemophilus loriae. Next base: position 1,443,125 of record VZTF01005583.1, read on the forward strand.
TGCCTGAGGGAGGCTGTGACCCCATGGGAAGCCCATGCTGGAGCAGGCTCCTGGGAGGAACCCAAGGAGAGAGGAGCCCACCTGGGGCAGGTTTGCTCACAGGATTTGTGCCCCTGCCGGGGACCCACGTCAGAACAGCCTGTTCCCAAAGCATGGAACTCATGTTGGAGCAGTTTGTGAAGACCTGCAGCCCGCTGTGGGAGACGTTCAGGGAGGATTGTCTTCTGTGGGAGGGACTCTGTGCTGGAGCCAGCAGAGAAGAGTGAGGAATTCTATCCCCTAGCAAAAAGGAGTGGCAGGAACCACTGAGTGCATCCCCCATTCCCCATCCCCCTGTGCTGCTGGTGGGGAGGAGGTACAGAAAATCAGGAGTGATGTTAAGCCCGGAAGAAAGGAGGGGTGGGGGGAAGGCGTTTTTAAGATCTGGTTTTATTTCTCATTATCCTACTCTAATTTGATTGGTAGTAAATTAAACTAATTTCCCCAAGTCGAGTCTGTTTTGCCCGTGATGGTAATTGAATGATTTCTCCGTGTCCTTATCTCGACCCATGAGCCTTTTGTTATATTTTCTCTCCCCTGTCTGAGCAGGTGATGAAAAAACCCTCAGGAGGCCCATAGATTTATGCAGGAGGCTTTTGTTAAACCTCATTTGGGCTATACAGTTTTCTGCTCCCTTAATATGGAAAGGAAAACCTTTCCCTCCAAAATCAAATCTTTTCTCAATTTTGTTTCTAGTTCACGACCAATGGAATGAAAATCAAGGCATATGGAATATTTTCAGACCTCAAAATAGATTTTACGTTTCATACGGACACAGGCTTTGGTTGAGTCTTATTTTATCATCTGTTCTTAACTTAATGATGAGGCCAAGGAGCAAAGTTTGGATCCAGCTTTGGAGGAGGAAAGTATGTGTTGCAACGAAGGCTGTATTTGTGATGGTGCTAAGCTTTCTGGCTAAATTTAGCAAGTCTGTTTTAAGATTCAGAAATGACATCTTTTGTATAAAGAATTGATACATAAGTCCGTGTGCTTTTAAATATATGGATTTCATTTAGAAATTTGACAGCCAGAACTGAAAACACTTAGCTGTGACACAGAATTACTCTGTTAAATATCAGGGAGAACAGAGAGAAGAATTAGCAAAGACGGGAACCAGATGCAAAAGCATGTTTTAGATCGATCCCAGCCTTAGAGGGGAGTGCTTCCTCTCTCACCTATGCACTGGCTGCTCTGTGCTGGAGCCGAGCAGCTTTCCTGCAGCTCTCCCAGCAGGCAGCTGCCCTGACAGCATCACACTCCTGCTGCCTCCAGAAGGCAGAGCTGGAAGGATAAAGCTCCTGTTTACATTTCAAATGTTGCTCTGGCCGATACACTGAGAGACAGAAAAACACGCATGTTGAATTTTTAAAAATCCAACAGCTTTTCAAGTTGGTTCTGACGTTGGACGCCTCCTTGTTTATTTCCCCTAGCACATGTGTTTGAGAAAAACCTGTGACTGCCGTAAGGGGCAATTACTTGCTCTGACAGTGGTGGCTTTCAGTGCTTAAAACAAAGCTTAACAAGTGCATAACATCCCTGCACAGTGTTTTCAGGAATTGCTCTGTAGCAACAGAGGGAAGGAACAAGCAAAGGCAGAGCATGTTCTGCCTTCTGCCTGACTTGAGATAAATGACAGTAATCACATAGACAGTAATCTGGCCTTTTCTGCTCTGCCCACCTGCTGCTGCTGTTGTCATGCTCTGCACTCTGCTGCCATCCTCTGTGACAGCAGCGCCTCCAGCTTGGCACTGCTGGGAATAATTAGGGGTGGCACAGCTCTGCAGCTGCTACCGGGGGGAGTGCGGGCAGAGAGGGGGCAAAGAGCTGGGCTGGAGCAAACCTAGCTGGAAATCAGCTGAGCTGTCATGCCTGCGAGCAGGGAGGGGTTTAGCTCCAGCGTGAGCTGAGGGCAGCAGAGGGATGTTTTTCCATCTGGGGAATGAGAGGCTGGAGAGCAGCCCTGCAGACAGAGATCTGGGGGGTCCTGGTCGATGGCAAGTTGAACATGAGTGAGCAGTGCCCTAGCAGCCAGGAGGGCCAACCCTGTCCTGGGGGGCATCAGGCCCAGCATCAGCCAGCAAAGGGATGGCTCGTCCTGCCCTGCTCTGGGCTGGGGTGGCCTCACCTGCAATATTGTGTGCAGTTTGGGGTGCCACAATGTCAGAAAGGCATCGGGCCATTAGACAGTGGCCAAAGGAGGGCAAAGATGGTGAAGGGCCTTGAGGAGAAGCTGTACAAGGAACAGCTGAGGTTACTTGGTCTGTTCAGCCTGGAGGAGACTGAGGGGAGACCTCATTGTGATCTTAAACATCCTCACAAGGGGAAGAGGAGGGGCAGGCACTGATCTCCTCTCTGGGGTGACCAGTGATAGGAGTCGAGGGAATGGCCAGAAGCTGTGTTTGGGGCAGGTTTAGGCTGGATATCAGGAAAAGGTTTTTCACTCAGAGGGTGGTTGGGCACTGGAACAGGGCAGCGGTCACAGCGCCAAGCCTGACAGAGCTCAAGAAGCATTTAGGCAATGCTGTCAGGCACAATGGGATTCTTGGGGTTGTCCTGTGCAGGGCCGGGAGTTGGCCTTGACGGTCGTGATGGATCCCTTCAGATTTGGGACATTCTGTGATTCCATCAAGCTGATGGCTGTGTTACAGGGGAGAGAACGGGACATCATGAGAAGATGGTCTGAAGTGTAGATTGGCAGAATGTAGCTCCGAGGGCAGGCCTTGGCATCTTTCAATACAGTCACTATCCTTTAAAGTCACCTCTGCCCTGTTCAAGGGGAGCCCTTCACAGAGCAGTCACAGCTTCTGTGGAATTGTCCTGTCCAGGGCAGAAATCCTCCTGTGGGCAACAGGCTGTTTGAAAGGGCAGGCACTGTCAGCTTTCAGCCCAGAGCAGATCTTAAAATTCTCCAATATGTCCCAGCTGTAATTAATGAAGAAACACAGGTCTTTAAGTGTGGAGTAATTTTTTAAAATAACTGTTAATAGGGAATTTAAGGATACAAACCCTACCAGATGTAGCTAATTGGAAATGTGATTGGGATATGGAGAATAGGTAATGAATGAGCTGGCAAAGAGAGCAGGGTAGAGTTGCAACTTGTAGGACACGGAGGTCTCCCCAGGCTCTGAGTTCACAGACTGAATATTGAAAGACATTTCTAAGAAATATAAATAGATATGCTTGTTCTGAGGACACACTACATTGTTTTGTGTGTGTGTATATATATTCATATATTTATATGTATTTTTATATATATGTACTTTTACACATATTTAGTGTAAAACTGTACACTGCTATGACAGTGTCCAGTCATTTTGGGCTAATTGATTGAAGCACATGTAAAACAAAAGATTATTATTTCCAGAGTAGATAAGCTGGAGCTGATCTTAAAATGTGAAATAAATAGGGACAGTTACATTTTTCTGTATCTTGATATGATCTTATTGAATCTTGTAATATCATCTTATTGAAGGTGACTATTTGGAGGCTTCTGTCATGGAAGATGCTTAGGATTTATTTATCAGTGCCAGTGCCATGAGTAGGCCTCTGTGGATGGTGGTTTTGAGTCCTCCCATGGTTTGTATTGCTCATTTTGGACTTGCTTTAATTAGTCCTTGCGTGGCACCCAGACCTAAAGCCTTCAATAGAATGGAAAGATAATTTTGCACGTTAACTTTTCTTACACATATCAATATTTCAATATCAGTTATGATTATTTGTGTATTGTGAAGTAATCTCTAAAACAGTGTGCCTACCACTTTAAACCTTTTTTCATCTAAGTCTAGTTTTTCTACATTTGCAGCACATAAGAACACCGTACACCTGTTACTGCAGTCGAGTTGTACGTCTCTTGTCTTTTCTCTCTCTGTTACTAGGTTCTAAAAAGAAATTAGATTGGTGTGAGAGGATTTCTTCCACAATTCTCTGCTGAATGTTGATAATTACCTTCCACATAGTTACAAATATCTCATCATTTGTTCCAGAAATTAAAGTTAAACTGGCTGTTTCTAATTCACTTAATTCTCCTTTAATGTCTTTTAAGAAATAAAAAAAACTAGAGAATGGGTTAAGGTGTTAGACATCACATCTACCTGTCTTGATGAGTTATCAAAATAACTGCTAAAAGCTCTAGATCTCATCAGTCAAACCTTTAGGTTTGGTCTGGAATGGAGCTCATTAGATCAAGGAAATTTGAAAACAATTGAATTTAACTAATACTTTTTAATTGGGGGAGGTTTTTTTTCCATTTGAAGACTTAGCTCTTGCTCTTTTGTGACTGGAATCAGAGCTGATACCCATCTGATGAAGGCTTGTCTTTTGTGACGATCAACATACAAAAAAGCATTAACAACTTGACCTTTTTGACCTCGTACATCAATGACTTTCATGCTCAGTTTCACGGCAGAATACTCTTGAGCCTTCCTTTATTGTTCATGCCTTTACTGAATAACTTCTTAATGTTTCTTGCCGGTTACATCCAACTTTGTGCCCTGAACGCTGTTAGTGAGTAACGCTCTGTATTTTAATGTAATCTTGTTGGGCTTTTGTACATTTTCCTGGTAACCTGATTTGGTTCTCACTTCTGGTTTACTTCCTTCCCGGGCTTCAGGTCAGTGGAGAGCTCATGGTCTAGTCAAGGTTACTGTGTCACTTGCCTTCTCTCCATCGTGAAACAGCTGGCACGCAAGGCAATAAGAATTATTTCATTTAAGAGCTTCTGTCTCTCCTTAATGTCTTTTTTTCCTTAGACCATCCTCTGGAGAGCTTTCCTGACAATCCTCTGGGATTGCTGAAGTGTACTCCCTTGAGATCCATCCATCTGACTTTGCTGTTGTGCTGCCTTCCTATTCTAAGTTGTTAAGAGTGGAAAGACGAATACTTTTTATCTTTTCCCTGTGAGTAGTGCCACCAGATTTTTCTCATCTTGTCCCAGATTTCACATGCAGGAGGGTATTCATTAACATCACCTCCCTTTCTCAAGTGCCCAGGTTCAGAGGTTAGTCTCTGTCAGCTCTAGGAGTAGTTGATGGCAAGTCATGGGATGTGTGTTTGTGTTAGCAGTGTGGATTCACTCTTTGCTTTGGGTTTCAGTCTAGCAGGGTCCCTCGACTGAACACCTAATTTAGGCTTTTAAGTTTGGTACTTTTCCATGTGATGCCTTTGTTCCCTTCCCAAGTCCATTTCAGCTTTACACAGCATTGCAATGTCTCTTTAGGACAGAAGTAGAGGGACCTGAAGGCAAGAAGTGTGATCTGAGAAGTCACAAAGCACTGTGCGATTTTCTGCTTTCTGGCTGATAAATTATTGTGTCTTCAGCGTGCTCTGGCATGCAGTGCAATTTGTCCATGCAGCAGTGATGATAGGTTGTCCTGAGCTAATGATCAGGACCTCCTTTGTTTAGACTCCTCAGCCTTTTAGGGAAGTCTTAAAAAAGGGCTCTTATCTCTTTGTCAGTTTTTATTCGTGTTTTATCATAAATGGAGAAAGCTCTTAGCCTTGAGAGTGGCCACGTTAAGAGGCAATTTAAGAGAAGAAAAATAATCAGCACTGGTTGCAGTGACAGATTGTCCTGTGCATCTCACGAAAACAGCTAATGGAATGTTGCAAAATGCTTAGAAAAGGAAGGCTGCCTTTCCTGTCGTACATCTGAGATCTTTTTGCCACCAAAAAGCAACACCTCTGGCTTTGCACTGGGGTTCTCGCAGCCTTTCTGCATCAGTGTACAATTTCACACTCTGTCTGTACCCTGCTCCTTCCACCTTGCAGTCAGGGCACCACCCGGGACAGGATTCCAGGCTGCTCTCCTGTCTCCCACTCTCCATCTTCTTTGAGTTCCTCACCATACAAACAAAGGTTTCTTTCAAACTAAAAGCTGGCTGGCAGGATCACAGGAGCAGTACAATTGCCTTGCAGGAAAACACTGAAGAGAACGAACGAACTTAGCTCTTCAGCTTTGCACCTGCATTATTAACTACTGAAGTTTGATTATTTGCACCAAAACTATTAACGGATAGCCTCTCATTCTCGAGGGGCTGGGACTGTTTCCTCATGACAGATGGAGCAGGAATTGTTCTATGGCAAAATCAGAGGCTGAAGGTCAGTTGTCTCCTCTTGAACGTTTGGGGTAATAAAATGCTTTCCCTTTCTCAGTATGATCTGTACTTCTGCACCGTCATCTTTCACTGCTAAATGTAAGGTTTCCTGATTGACGTTTTAATTCAATTTAAGAGTTTTCTTGACTTTGTTTAACGGTAGAGATGCTTGAGCTTCAAGATTTGCCTTATTCTTGCTTTGGGGATTTGCTTCATTGTGTCAGTCCATCACGACTGTTTCAAGATCAGTTCTAGGTAATCAAATTAATACAGATGCAATAGAACATCTCACCTACCTAGAACTTCTAAAGAGGTTTTGCAGCTGATTTCAATGAAAGTCTCCTCTCAGTTCATTGGGAGAGGCCAATTTAGCAAAGACTTTTTTTCCCCCAATATATTTTTTTCTGTGTTAACAAGGTATAGCCCAGTGAGATTGGTGACTCCAGCTTTGAGACATTACAGCATGTCCTGTACTACCAGGAACACCAGGGAGATAGTCATTAATATTTCCATGAAAATTATATTTTTAAAGCAAGTGGATTTATCAAAACTGAACCAGTTCACGTCATGAGTTAGTTTTGATTAATTTTTCAAGACAAATATATTTGGGGAAGCAGAAATTTTCCAAATCTGCAATACATCTATTTTGACCTTTTTTAGATTTAAAAATAGTTTTTTTCGCTTCAAGATGACCTTTCCTTTAGAAAGCTAAGCTAATTATCATTAAAAACTTTTCAAAACTAAGAAGTTTAATATTTAACCGCTTAAGCAACCTGAATTGATTTTTATTTTATTTTTATTTTATTTTTTANTAGAAAATTACATTTCTGCGCAGCCACAGATGTTGCCTGCCACTGACTGGCATAAGATCTAAAAGGGACATCATAGGATAAGCATAATATAGGGTTTAGTGGGGGTTTCATGGGAAGAAGCTTCCAGTCTTTTTCTATTCAATTACGTAATCTGGGAAAAAAGAACAAGGTGCTACACAAGAAGATAATTACTGTAGCCTTTTTACAGTTGTATTTACAGTTGTAGATCAGCCACCCTTTTAACACACATAGCAACTCCTTCAGAAACAAACCTGACCCCTAAATTGGGAATTATGTTTGCCATAACTGCAGCACATGCATTCAAGAACCTTTTTACTCCTCTTCCTCCCTTCTCGTGAGATTTTCATGTGTGTTTTGTGAGTGCTTACCAGGCTGTGGACTGAAGTGCTGTACTATTATATTAATGTTTTGAACAATTCCTGTGGGAGATCCACAAGAAGATCTTGTATTCTGCAAAGTAAATAAGTATCAGAAAGATGTGCAAGTGTTTATTGCAGAAAGAGCTTTTCTAAATGGACTCAGCTATCTAACAGCAAATACCACAGCTATTTTTGTTAGGCTCTCCAAAATCTTGTATTTCTCAAGTAACATCTGCCAGGTCAAGGACTGACTTGAGTTTTCCAAAGCACTCTGTCTAGAAAATATAAAGCTTCTTTAGCCCATCAAACCATGGGTATCCAAGTCTTGTATTTTCCTAGCAGGGTATGATACCCACGTTTTGTTTAAGGCTGCTGTGTGTCGATCCCACCACCTAGAGCCTCTCTTTGTTGACACAGAGCTAACTGAAGCTGTAAATTCCGCAATACTTAGCGGGTTGAAGTTCACTGCCAACTGATCCTCCTTGTAGTGTGCGCTTCATTTGCCTTCTCTCTCCAGAATCAGTGCTGACCTATTCCCTACCTTCAACCCTGATGTTTTCTGCCTCTTTTATACCCTTTTCTGTGGCTCTACTTATGATGTGTGTGCGAATTCACAAGGGGATTTTGAGTGGTGCATAACTGAAGCACAGAGATTCTCATAATATCTTTGGATTCTTCACTGTATTTATCTGGTCTCCTTCTGCACAAACTCTCCAGACTCCTCCTTTCTCAGCAGGTTTCTTAGCTCTATGAGACATCTGAGCACTGAATTCGGGTCCAGGTCTGCTCAAGAGCCTTTTTGTTTCTTGCATCTCTCTCAAACTCCATGACATGTAAGATAAAGGCCCAATTTCTGACCTCTTTGTCTCCTTGTGTGCATTGTTCCCCACTATTCATGTCCCAGCATTCTGCACACAGTTTGTGGAAAGCTGCTTTTGGCCATCTCTTCAAGAGAAGCATAGAGGTCTAAAGAAAGGCCACTTTCCTTGACTGGGAGGTACACGATGGTAATGATTGCTCTTGTGTGCTGGAGCATCCCATGGATCACAAACTGCAGAATTAATAATCTCTACATGGGTAGATTCCACTAGGTGTTAAGCCTGAAGCTAAAATTGGTACTCATATAGATAAGAGTCTAAATCTGTGTTTTGGAGGATCCTGGGAGTAGGAGGAAGAGATGGAGGTGCTGAGGAGTGACAATAAAGGTCAAAGCTTGTCAAGAAAAAAAGGTGGAGAGGAAGAGGAGAAAGCAGCTGCTGTGGAGTCTCCCTTTCATAGTTAGAGCTCATGGCTAGAGATTCTAGCTTGTTCCCTCACCCATGCCAGACAAGTCTGACTTTGGGGGTTTAGCCTGCATTTCCTTACGAGCTGTAGTACATTTGAACTCATCTTACAAAGTTAAGACAAAATCAATGTCAGGTAACAACAGGACACACCAAGATTCCAAGTCAGTGTTTATTTACTGGTTTGCATTTTTTTGCATGTGGAGGTCATTGAGGTTCATGCTGTCCCACCAGCTACTCTTCATTTCTCCAGCACTGTGCCTTCACTGATAACCTTGACATACTTGTTACATAAGCAAGCTGAAGTCATGTACTCTATCTTTTTTCCTGTCTAGTCCTTGCCAGTTGTTCCATTTAGGTCTCCCTGCAACTTCCCATGAGATGCTAGATACATTGAGGATCTTTGTCATGGGGCAGACACAACAGCAGATGAAGCCTTGATAATGTTAAAGGAGCTATGGAAATCTTTGGGATGCTTTTGGGTGGTGAAGGCAGAGCAAAAGGAAGCCGATATGTTTCAAGAAGGGACATGAAATAATCCAGTAGAAGTACATTATATCTTACTGGGGAAGAGACTCATTCTGAGTCATGTGGCAGATGATTTAGGAAAATAAGTAGAGGAGGACCTGCTGCAGTGATACATCTTAATGCACAACAGCACGTCCATCAGCAATGCTACCTGTGACAGACCCCTGCATTACTGAGGGGATCCCACAGCTTACCATGTCCAGAAATCATTTCATCACATTTTTATTTCCAAGAGATGTGAGAGTATTGTAGTGGCAAGAGCCCGGCACTGAAAAAACCAGGTGCCAGGTTTGCAATTAGTTGGCTTTGTGTTCTAGGATAAGACATCTAACTTCCCTGAGCCTATGTTTAACCATCCATAAATGAGAATAATTCTCACACATCTTCCAGGCTGCTGAAATGTTTAATTAATTAGTGTTTCAAAACTGTTCTGGATGGTGCAGATATGAGGCACAGTGAAGTGCTGCTATTATTTCTTAACACTACATATACCTTCCTTCTATTTTATTTGTAATTGTAAAAAACCCCTTTGCTGCAAGCTACTGAAGCCACAAGGTGTTTTATTCTATCACCCTACACTAGCCTTCCAGCCAGAAAAAAAGAACTGAGCCAGACATTGAAACGTCTACAGACACTTTTTGGTAATTGCTGCAGTTAATAGAAACTCCAGTTGCTTTAAGAGAGGCTTCAGTTTATGGCTGTGTTTTGAATTTAACGTGCCATGAAACCATTCTGACATGCACAGAGCCTGAAGCTTTTGCTGCTCAAACCTTTCTCCACAAAGCTGAGAATCTTAATGAGAAATGAAGGCCTTGAGCTAAGGGTCTCACAACAGGCTGTTGCTGTAAACAGAGCAGAAAATGCCCCCCAAGGTGAGAAATTCTCTTTAAAAGATTACTCTGCTGTGGAGACAGAGCAATGCCAGAGCGTCCATCAGTGACCAAATCATTTGGAGCCAGGTCGGTGTTTTGGCAGCCACCGCATGATAAAGAAGGAAAACCCCACGGCACTTGGGAATGTTTCTGCAGCAGTGCTACGAGAGTAAAGCTCCTCCACTATTGGAGCTTCTCTTTCCTGACAGTTTGCTTAATTCTCCCACCCACCAACCCCTTTTACCCTTCCTAAGTACACACTGAGCCAAAGGTTGTTGCAGGTATTGGTTTAACAGCGTTTTGCAGAAGAGAGACAGATAAGCATTAACTCTGGTGCACTTCTGATATCAGGGAATGTTTGATATTGAGGTCTGGCCTGCATTTCACCAGGCGTGTTGTGAGAGCCAGCGTGGGCAGCAGCACAGCCGTGTCCTTCCTCTGCCTTCTGGGCAGGCAGGTGAATCCTGCCCCTTGCGTCACCACGTCCAGAGCAACCAAGCTGCGCTCAGGCAAAGTCTATTTCTGGTATTTGGGTTATTTACAAAGAGAGGTTCAGTGCAATGCAGCAAATTTAGCCTGAATTCTTGGTTTGTTAAGCTCCTTCACAAAGCTGGCTCTGGTCTGTGTAGGATGTTTTTAGAGGGGTGGCTGCCACTAACCAGGTGTTCTGGAGTGGTCATGAGCTACCTGTCTCAACAACACCCACTCCATGTTTTCCAGAGGGAGATGTCAGGTTTTCAGACAGATTCAGGAGGAAGAGGGTTAGATGTGAAAGGCTGGTTTCTAATAACCTCAGTTACTTCTGCACAATGTTATCTTGAAATAGATCTACGTAGTAATATCGTGGAATTAAAAATTCATATATAGTTAGAATGTGTCATTTCTCACGGCAATAGCAAAAAAAGTGGACTGGGTGAAGATCTGATTAGAGCTAATTTAATGAGGGTGCAGAACATTTAACTTACCCCTGCTGCTTTACATCAGAAACATTGGGGATGATTCTGGTTTTGCCAAATGAAAATGTTTAACAAAATATACACACATTTAAATATAAAAATACACACAATTATGAACACATGTAAATACATAATTTAACATGTATTAAATACATATGAAAGATCTGGAGAGAGACAATTATTTCATATTTGTGTTGCTGTTGCCAAAACTGAATGAACACAGTAAATTAAACAATGCTCTCTGATCATTATTGTAATCAAATTGAGTGTAAATATTTTAGCAGGGACTCTGATTTATGTCAACAGTTATTAGTAAAAATATATTTCCTCTTTGACTGAAAAGCAATTTTCATGTATGTCACTAAATTTAGCTACCTCAGGGCATGTTTTCAGTGTTAGGTGTGTTTGTGCATTACATCAACTGTAGAAGTCCCAGCTGCCTTTAATAAATTAATGTGAATTATTTAACAGCTGCTTGAATCTTTGTACCTACCCTACCTGGTTGCTCAGTGTGGAAAAGGCCTTCTTGTTCCATAATCTTTTTAATTTCATGCCATGTAGTGGTGGGGTTGGGAGAAGAGAGAGCCATGTGTAATTGTATCTGTCTAGAAAAGGATTTGCAGTCTATTCTGATTGCTTATTTTGGGGATTTATTTGTCCCATATCTTCATGTGCTGTTTGCTTTGAATGCCCATGGCACAAGTGACAGAAAAACTGCCCACTGACATTTTGGCTGATAAAAATTAAAATTTATTAGTGGTAACCTGCAGCCAGAAACTGTCCCTGTATCTGGGGCTTTGGTCTCCTGTTTTACCACCTGCCTGTTCCAGAGCTGCACTGAGAACTTCCTCAGACTGGCCTTGACTGTTTCAGTATTTAGATGGTTTAATTCAGCTGACCATAACATATAATCTCCACCTCTATCCTCCTTGGCTCTCTCTGTTGCTTGTCAGAGCAAGAGAGCTCATCAAAGACATTTGAATTCTCCTTTTCTGGCATAGCTGGCTTATTACAACTGGAAAAAAAATGGGCCCCCCAAAATGTTTGCAGCTGTTTTTGACAAATGTGTTGCAGAAATAAATTCAAATCCCTTTATTTTTGTGAGTTATTTCTTGTCCACAAGGGAAGTTTACAGTTAGACAGTCAGCATTACCAGAGGCTGCGGAGTCATTAGTAACATCTTTATCTTTCTGAGGAGAGAGGAATAAATTCAATAAATCAGATTACCCGTTAGTTGGGTGGAAGATTGGTTTTATAGGTTGTTTTTTTCACCCTTTCTCTCACAAAGGGAGAAAGGGGGTTTGGAAGGTGGTGGCTTTGAATACCTAAGAAAAGAATCATGACTCACCTTGTTATTGCTCCTGCACAAGGTGGGTTGGGTGCTTCGGGAATGTAACTTGGCTATCAGAAAGAATCCTCTCCTGTCAAGACCATTCTAGTAGCAGGACATTCTCCTGGACTCAGTGACAGTGAGTGACAATTTGCCATAAATTCCATGTAATCATGAGGATCCTTTTAGCTTCGTTACAAGGTAGGATAGAAGTTGCAGGAATTCCTTTGGAGGATCTCTGAGTTCATATGCACTACAGTTTCAGGGAGTTGTCAGGGGGCTGGTCTGTCAAGAAACCTTAAAGCGAGTAACGTGACAACTAAGATGGAATGAAAATGCCCTTTTTCTGTTCAGCAATATGAGTTTCTTAACAGATGTGGCAGAGCTGTGCCATAACTGAAGCTGGAAAGTTGCAGCAGTCTTTACAGGCAGAGTACTTCTGTTTTGCCAGGTTTTGTGATGTGAACAAGCACTAACCTGTAGATGTGGAATGGACATCATAAACAATATTAGTAGGACATCTCCAAGAGCAAATAAACCAAATAATTTGACCATCCATCGCTAATTAATGGAACTGGAAGAGTGGTGTTAATTTGGAATACCGTATGGAGAGATCACCGAGCTCTAAAAACCTTTGTTAGCAACAAACACGTAGCAGATGCCACGTTGTTTGTTAGTGGTGACACCTTCAGAAAGCAGAGAATAGTAAACAGATTTTCTCTGTGCCAGTGGGGACCCACATAGCTAAGTGCACATTGGACACGTAAGAGACGAGAAAGGAGTGCTCTTCATGTGCCATCACTGAGAAATGCTGACAGGAGCAGGGTGGAGTCTGTAAGCAAGGAGAAATGGAGGGGGAGCACGTGAGCCTGGGCTCTGGAAAGGAGGAAGAATTGTAAGGTAATTGCAGGAAAGGGGACTTCTGGTTTAAAGCTGTAACAGAACAAATCAGAAGAGAATATGTAGTTGGGGAGATGAAATGTAGGCTGAAAAGTGCACTGTGGAAAATAGAAATGTTGGGGCCCCCTCAATTATTTGTGTAACACACCAAAGGTGTCCTTGCTTATGTGAGACTAATTTTCCAGAGTATCCTGAAAGGGCTGAGCAGTGAGGGATTGGTTTTGGAATCCTTTCTGCTTTGATTGAGCTTAGCCCATCCTCTGGGCCCTGAAACACAGGCTGGCTGCCTGTAACATGTGATGTATCACATGGCAGCATCATCACTGGCAGCCTGAATGAAAAAATACAAGGTTTGGTGTCAGGCTTGAGTTGGATGGCCCGGCTTAGTTGAAAGGAAGGAAATGTAGCATGCTAAAGTAAGATACTTCTCTGTGCAACGTGCAATTCAACCTGTCTTGTAACGGGTAAATAGGTTAGAAGATTGGACTTGTTTGAATAAAAGTAGTGATTAGTCTGGTTTGCATAAAAATATAAATGTCAGCTCCCTGTGTTTTAAGGAACTTGTAGCTGGCATCAGAAAGAAATCGTGCATGCATGCAGCTGGTTTATGTCACCAAGATCTTCAAGGCTTTGTGGAGGTCAAGTACTTAGATTTAGATTTTTCTGTAGCTCTTTTTTGGCCTTTGCATGGGGAGTAGCTGACCTTGTTGCTGGAGTGTTTCTGTCTGTATTAATTGTTGTTCTGGGGAAAGAGAAACTTAAAGGAAAATTTGGGAATAATCACTGAAGCCCAGTCTCCTAGTCCTGCAGTCAAACCACAGAGTAATCCCTTTTATAGGCTGGTCAAACCCCATCTTGCAATAGCTCTCTCTCACTTGAGAGACTATTGTAGGTCTCCGTTCTTTTCCGGTTAGAAATCTTTTTCTAATTCCTGCTCGAGATCATAGGCATGAGCTGCTTCTTGAGCCACGGCGTCCTTTTGGTTAAATAGACCTTTTCTCTCCCTGGTGCATACCGTGACTTGTGTAGAGACAGCCGTGGCATCCCCGTGGTATGATGTTATTGCTCAGATGAAGGGATCACACACCAAACCTGCCTTGGCACCAGTGGGAATGCATTCCCTTACAGGAGAAAACGATGTGGACCTGTGTTTCGGGACTGTTAAAGAATTCAAAGCGGTCCAGCTTTGAGTGTTGACCAAGCCCGTGTTTATTCCGTCCCTCTAATCAGAGGGGGTGAGTCATTCTGCTGTGCAAACCCGGGCCTGGGGCCTGTCAGCAGCTCCGAGGAGAGAAGCGATGCTGGAGGAACAGCGTCACTTCTGTCGTGCTGCTCGTCCTGCCGAGCCCAAAAGCAGTTTGTGTTTGTGAAAGGATCCGTACGCTTGACAGGAAGGTTGTGCGTCCACTCCTGAGGTGAAGCCTCGGCCCTCTGGCATGGGATGCAGCAGTTTCTTAGCAGAACTTCTTATTGCCACCATGAGAACAAAGGAGGTGAAGATTAAATTCACTTGAACCTGCAGGCTAGCCTGAGGTGTGTTGGAGAAGGTGCTGGGCCAGCCGGGGTACCTGCTTTGGCACTGAGGCCTGGGAGGTTTTCTCCATTTTTTTGCCATTTTTTTTCTGTTAACTTTGCACTCCCTCAGTCATGTCTGTCATTCCTGGTGGAGCAGGAAAAAGCCTTAATGGCAGGGCTGGGCCTGTTTTCCTTTCTTTTTGATTAATTTAGGCTTTTTGATTAAATGACAGCTTTCATCACTTTCAGCAGTCACTTTGTGACAAGGCAATTTATAGATGCATTGGTGTTATATGATTAGGACAAGCACAGTAAATAACAAATGAGAGCGGTGATTTATTTTGATATTTAGACAGATCCTCCTCCAAATTCAAAGTTCATGCTGTTTTCATATACAGAAATATGTTTTATTTGTTTGCTGAGCAATCTAATACTTGGTGCACCTTTCAAGGATAACTGCTGCCATGCAACACTGAACACAAAAGACAAACTATTCAATATCCCTGTGAAATTTGGTCTGTATTTCTGCAAAACCAGAGCTAACTAGATAAAAAGAAGGAAAGGTTAGAGTTCAAACAGGTTTTGGTGTATCCATCTCACACCAAATCTGCTGATAATTAAATGTCATGCTCTGGTTAACCAACAGCAGTTAATCTCCAGCTACCAGTGTGACCATCTCAAACTCAAGGTTTACAGCCTCTCACTGGGCATCCTAACCCAGCTGTGCAGAGACAGACAAGTGCTAGTGACTGACGCAACTGCTGGACTTGATTAGACATTTTCTGGAAGTATTTCCCTTCTCCAAAAGTAATTTCAGCAAACTTGAAATACTTGAAAGATGTGTGTTAAATTAGACCAAATAAATAAAACAAAGGAAGAACAGAGGCAGAACATCCTACCATTTTCTTTCCAGATTTTTGGAACAGAATATTTTGATTCTTCATTATGAAATGTTTGTTTTTGCATTTAGAAGCTTATGAAGTTGTCAAGGCTGAAGGTAAAACATGTTCACCTACCTAAGGACATGCCATCATCTTTGGGAATATTCTGAGCAGATGCTGCCCCTGCCCTTACTGAAACCACTCCCTCGAATGTGGGATTTCTTTGCCCTCTGATACTTGTATTGCATTTTCAGGGGCAAATGCTGGAGCAGTGTGTCCTTCTCACTTTTTCATTCTCTATCACAACAGTTCTTAGGTCTTGCCTCGTGAGAGACTCTGCAGGAATGTAATTTTCCTGCCCTCGCTTGTGTTTTACATGTCATACTTGGTTTAGAAAAAGGCTGATTGGTCTATTAGTCTTCTGCTGGTTTATTTGTCTCAAAACTTTAAGGATGAGATAAAGAAGCAGGTTTCCCTATTTAATTTAATAAATGGCTGTAAATTTGAACAAGGGCTCAAATAGAAATAAAAGGTTAATGGCAGACTACTACCAATTTAAAAAAAAAAGGCTTTTTAAGGAGTGATTTAAATATACAGTAATAGAAGACTGAAATGTCATGGAAGGGCTAAGACATCACACCCACATGGCTGTCCACGTTTGCTTGCAGATGTCTACAAAGGTCACCCAAACTGTCATGCAAAGATCCAGGGTTCCAGTGTATTTATGCTGATTCATGGATTAGATTAATTTCCCTGAAATTTCTTGAGACCCCTGCTAATGATAAATTCTTTCTTAAAAGCATTCTTTTCATCCTAGATAGCTCTGATATAAGGCTCTCTGGCAGACTGAGCAACATGAAGTTTTAGCCCTTGTTTGGATTGTCCTGATATCTCTCCTGTTCAGTCTTGTTGATAATCTGCCCTTGATTTGCAGCTATAGAACTGGGCAGCAGAACTCATCTTGTTGTTATGGGGAAGTGCACAGTGCACCCTGGAATTACTTAACTGGATACATGCAACTTCTATTGATGGAGAAATAGTACTTTCTCCCCACTGGGGTGGGGGTCCACGCTGTGGAAGTTTACAGTTCCCTGTGGGATTTAGCTCTGATTCACTGGAGGTGAAGGGAGGGACAAAAATCTGCCATGTTAAAAAGTTCCCTGTTGGAGAAAAAGTAGAATTGATGGATAAACCATCTAAACCACAGATATCAGGATTCAATATTGCTGTTAAAGATGAAATACTATGGATGTTAGTACCTGGCTTTCCCAGACTTTAATGCAAGGGATGGTGTTGAAACTTGCCCCTTTTTTGGAACTTGATATTTTGCATGCAGATCTCTTCATCATAAAACATAAATTCCAGCCTAAAGCTCCCTGACAGACTTGGTGATTTCTAGGGAAGATTTACGTAGAGGCTTCCCTGTGGCACACAGAGGAAAGGGACGAGCCTCCCTGGTGCCAGGAGCCAGCGATGCCCTGCAGTGTTCCTGCAGCTTCTGACTCAACAGCCCAGGCAGATAATCCTCCCTCCCCGCTGAGGTGAGGCTGTACCTTGGCTCAGAGCTCTGGCTGTGTCTCCAGGAGTGCTTTTTCCTCTAGCACACACTTCACTGAAGAACTCTGTGTGCTCTAAGAAGCATCAGTGAACCTCATACCCTGACCCTCAGGTTAGTCACTGTGACCAAAAGCCCTCCAGTTTTTCTGGTAGCCCTTTCTAAGAGCTGGCATCGCTCTCCTGCTTGGAAATGTTAACCCCTATAG
Source organism: Cnemophilus loriae (assembly GCA_013397755.1). Lineage (NCBI taxonomy): Eukaryota > Metazoa > Chordata > Aves > Passeriformes > Corvidae > Cnemophilus > Cnemophilus loriae. Next base: position 1,460,476 of record VZTF01005583.1, read on the forward strand.
GTTAAGCATATGTTTATTCAAATTCTCAGGAAGCTGCGAGTTGAAGGATGCATTTTTGTCCTGGTTTCTGTCTGCTTATTTAAGGTTTTTGCTTCTATGCTGCTGCTGGTGGTGCTTTATGTGGTGGTTAGAGACATTCAGGCACTGGGACATCCGTGCTTGAGAGGAGAGTGTGGGTGCGTTGCTGGAACGACCAGGAGGTACTATACATGCTAAATCTCAGGCAGCTGGAATTCAAACATTTTTATTACCACATGAGAGCAAATGAGTTGAAATGGGTGTGCTGCTTATGGAGCTCATGCTGGGATTTCTTATTAACCCTTTGCACATTACTTGTTCCATTATGCTTTTTTCCCTTGTGAAGAGAACAGTTAGGTACAGTTGTAAATACTGATTTCATAGTGGGCATAAATCAAAATCAAATTCAGGCTTGAAAATGCGTACCTGAGGAGTTTTGGATCCATTGTTATCAGTTAGTTCTTTTCCCCTCAATATATATCCACCTCCCAAAATTTAGACAAGCCGTGACATAAAATAAGAGCGTGTGTAAATCTGGACCTTTCCATCCAAGTCTGTTTCTGCTTTTGGCACTGACTCGTTAAATTCAGATTTGCAGTAGTTGCCCAAACTGTGCAGAATGTCAGTGGATGAACACATCTGCAGAGCAGTGCACAAATGCATTCAAGTGTACATTTGCCCGTGAAGAGGCTGTAACTGTCTCTCCAGATACTGGGTAGGTGTAAACAAGTGACAATTTGTGCACACACGAACAGAGAGCATTTATAGATAGCGCAAAAATGGGATTTTCTGGAGGCTGGTAGGAAATACGATCTTCGGATACCTCCTTAAAGCAGCACTGTCTCTAAGCTGAGTTTACATCTCCTGTCTCTGTGAAACCTTATTGCAGATTTCTGCATCTTTTTGCTTCTGCTTAGGAGGCTGTATTGAAAATCTTTCTCTGTTATCCTCTATATTAATTATCCTTAATTGTCAGCCAGAGCAGTGGCTCTACACCTCCCCAGCTCCTGAGGAGAAGCCAGTCCTGGAGCAGGAATATGTAGGCAAGAACAAAGCAGAGACAAACTTTGCCTTGGCTGCTTGATGAGAGGGCTGATCCAAGAGCCAAATCCAGTTCTTACTCTTGGTTTCAGCCCTCCATTAGTAACTGATAATCCCATGCACCTCATTTTCCCTACCACTGACTAGCTTTATAACACTTACTTTGGATAGTATCTACATCTAAAAATGGTTAAAAGTTGCATTGTGAGGGCTCTATACTGTCCCCACTCAAGATAAGATCTTCTGATTCGTAAGTGGAGAAATGTGTGTGGCTTTTCTGTAAATGTGATCTGGGAGCCAAGCTGGGCTGCTCTTGGTTCAAGCTGGTGTATTGTTCTGAGGCACAATTAGACTTTGATTAACAGTTTTATTGCTGGTGCTTATGATACAGAGGAATGCAAATAAATGTCCTTCTCTCTTGTATTTTAACTCAAATATTTAGTTCAGGCTCATCTAGTATTTTTCATTATTGATACACTATTATTATTTTTACTGCATTTCACTTTCAGGCAGCTGTTTTTCACAGTACTTTGCTAGTCCAGCTAGCCTGAGGTGTGGCCTGAGCCTCTGTGCAACCAGCTGCTGTCACTGAAGACGTGATGACCTACAGCTTTGCTAATGTCAGATGAGGTTTCTAAGTGCTTGGGGACATTGTAATCAGGCCAGGGATCTTTCCTTTTCTATTTCCTACCTGATCTGGTAGGTAGACTAGAACAAACTTTGTCTGTTTTGGTCCTTAACTGGGCAGATTTCCTCCCGTGGCTGGAAGCAGCCTAAGCAGCAAAGCCTCCAGCCCTGAGGCTCGGTTTTAGGACAGCTGCAGGTTGCATGCTCCTTCCCTGTCCAAGGAGCTGCTTGTCCCCCTGCCATGCATAGCAACAGCATGTTCCCACATGAGGGAATGCTTTTCTCAGGTGCAGGGCCTGCTCCTGTCTGCAGCCAGCACCTGGCTTTTCACATTGGTGCAAAAGGAGGGAATCTGTGATTTGGGTAGCCAGCTGCCTTCAATCACGGCTGAACTGTGCTTTTGATAGTTGTGCTGCACAAGCTGCTGTGAGATTTCATAGATGCTGCAGGCAACTGAGTGGAAGATGCATTGTGTGTGTTTGTATTGTTTTCTATACTTCTGGAGAAGTTTGGCTCTGTGCATTTGCACTTTCAAAGAGAGCATCTAGCAGTTTGTCACCCATCGGGAAAGGAACAGGTGCCACTCAGGCTGATGCACCTGTGCAGGGAGAGCTCTGACATGGTTTCCTACCAAAAGCACGCATGGCTCATGCGGGTCAGGCTGCTGCCATATAGAGGAATAAACATTGTCCAAGAGCTGTGCAGGAACACTGGCTCAGAATGGGGAGAATCCTTTCCATCCTTACTCTTGTGTGTACAGGTTGGTGTTTGAACCCATGCCATGTGTGGTATATTCATTTTTTCTTCTTGTCACAGCTATTTTAAAGGAGGAATGCTTGGAACAAGCAGCTGTAAGTCCAGGTGGAGTGCACAGGTCTCTAAAAATAATGTCTGTGGAACTGAGCCTGCTATTTTAGCTCAGATAAAAGAGGTTCAAACGTGAGTAGTTGTAGGTTAAGGGCTTCAATGGTAAAAGTAGATCTTCAGGTGCTTTTCTTCATCACTCATATCTTCTACAAATACCATGTGTTTTTTGATTTATACAAGGTTAGCAGCTTTACAAAAAGCCAATAAGCCACATCTTGCCACAACCACATTTCTTGGCTTCTGTGCAGTCAAAATCTAAACTTCATGCCCACATGGATTTTTTTTTAAGCAGTTGCATGCACATGCAATGATTTAAAAAGCTCTCCCACAGAGCATTTCATGTTTGCATTATTGTTTTGTTTATGCTAGTAGTAGTAGGTGACTAAAGATACATCAGTGTCTTCTGGGGAGGCTTGTCTTTTCTGCACATATGTGTTTGTGCATGCATAACAATATACTTTTGTCTTATTTTATAACTCTTAGGCTACTTATGTCATTGCATCTTCACACCCAGCCTTGGTTTAAAAGCATAAAAAATTATTTCCTACTATAATTTTTCAAACTTCGACTATGGGCGTGGAACTCTTGAAGGACATTTCTAAAGTGCTTTAAAATTGTGGATTTCTTTTCTTAGTAGTGCAAAAAACCCAGCCATCAGCTTTCCCAATCCCAAGAAAATCCAGATTCAGTTACAAAATCAGCGACTGTAACTTCAGCTCCAATATGCTGCATACCGTTTGTTTCAGAAAGAGATGGTTTTGCAGATGGAGATGATTAGCAATAAAATGTATCGCAATAATGGAGCATGCTGAGGTTACATAAGTTCAGAAATACACAGTAAAAACAGACTGTCATTTGCCTTCTCATAGAGCTGACCCAATTAAAAATGCTCACTGTGCTGCATCACATGAGCAGCCGTTCTCTCCACTTATCTCCTTTTCTTCATTTCTCCGTTATTTTTCCTCTCCTTGCTTGATCTATCAGTTCTTCCCCCTTCATGTCTGCAGGTCCCATCTGAGCCTCCCCTCTTCTGTTTCCACAGGAGATTCTTTATTCCTTCTCTGTGGTTCTCCGAGAAGGGGATGAGCAGAAAAGACAAAAGCCTGGTGTGACTCACCCCAAAGTGCAATCCACACCGACTTAGGGAGCTGTGCTGCTGTAGGAGCTGGGAACGCGTGTGTGTTGATGTGCTGATAGACATGAAGATTGCCCTTTGTATTTCCTTCAGGAATGTCCAGACAGCAAACGAATCAGTGAGAGCAGAGGGCAGGCTCATTTAACGACAAATCCCACTTTTCCCTTCCCACCCAAGGCACGTAGAAGAACCTTTCTCCCACAGCAGGGAAGAGGCAGGTGCGAATGCTGGGACTGAGGAAGATCTCCTGTGCCTGGCAGTGCTAGGAGCAGCTGCTCCCTCATCCCCCTGTTCAGGATGGCTGCTGGGGACACGAGTGTTCATGTGCCACAGACAAGGCGTTGCATTATAGTGAGCCTGAAAAAGCCATTCTGAATTGGGCTGCATTAGTGAAGGACATAAAAGTCTGTGTGAAGCTGCTCAATGAGGTTTGCAGTTAACAAGGAAGGATCAGCCCACTGAGGAGGAGGGAGATGTAAGAAATTACATTTAGATTGCCTTCCCCCAGCTTGCTTCATCAAGTGTGATTATCTGACTACCCTCTGTCTTGTTAACGATGTACAATAACTATACAGAAGAGAAATAAAAGCTAGCTTGGGAAGCACAAGTAGGATAAACACCAGAGCTTCTGCATGGAATGGCTGTGCTTTGTTTCTACAACTGGCATAAGGTGGGAATATAGGGAAATAGCTGTCTGTATCTTTTCCTGTGCATGAATTCTGACAGGCAAAGGATTACATGAAACTAGCAAGTGACAGGGCAGGTTCAAAGCAGTCACAAGAACTTGGCTTTTAACATGTCCTAGGAGACATCTGTGGAGCTCCTTCATGCAGGGTGTCATGGATATTAAGGAGTTCACAGAGGTTCAAGAAGAGGCCTGATCTAGATATGCCTCTTCTTGGTTTTAGTGACTCTGATCAGTCTGACCACCCTTTGATGGGTTGCCCTGGTTTGTGCAGTAGTGGCTACAAATTTTCAGACAGTTCAGGGATTTTTTTCTCTGATGAGATTGTTGGAGAATGAAAAGACTTGACTCAGCTACTGTTCCTCACAATCCTGGTTCTCTTCTTTTGCCGTTGGACATCTGGCTCTACCTTGTGGTCTTCCACATTTAGGGTGCAATTCACCTGCTTAAGCTTGGGCGTGTGCCCTTTTAGGTTCCCAGAGTATCCTGCCTGGCCTCCAAGGGAGCTTGGCCTCTTCATTAGGATCCATGGCAGATCTGCCAGCCCATCACAGCTGCCTCAGAAAATTTTTCAAAATGTCTCTGTTCAGAAAACTGAAACTTGTCCTTAAAACACGCGTTTTCTTTAGCAGTTTTTAGTAATCAGCATTTGACTGTATGCTTTGAATTTTTTACCTCCTTCCCGTTTTTCCTTCATTCTTTTTTTTCACTTCCTATCAATGTCACCTCCTCTTCATGCCCCTCCCCACCCTTCTCCAGCTCTGTTAATGTGGTTGTTCTCCACGCTCCATCAAAAAGGCATTTTGGAGTATGGGAGGTGCCTTCAATTTTTGTGCTGAAATTAGCCTGTGGATTGTGTAGTGAGCTCTGTGTGCATGTGTGTGGCTGGAAACCGTTGGCTGACACCTCCCAAAGAGCTAAATTACAGAACAAAAGAAAATCACTTCAATTTTAGCCGATGGCTTGGCCTTCCCACATGCCCACTAGCTAAGCTGCAATTGGGATAATTCATTAATGAAATCATCTTCCAATAATAGTTGTTTGGATTGAATCAACTGCATCTCTGTACCTCTTCCTTCTGTTTGCCTTTTGTTGGGAGTGTGACTCAAAGGCTGCACTGCCGGGGCTGCTCCGAGTACCTCGCTAGCCAAGCGTGCAGGCTCTGCTCTGTGGCAAATGTCAGCCCCATCAAGAGAGCTCAGGGCAGCCTGGGCCTTGAGGAGCCAGGAGCCCAACCCTTCTTCTGAGGCATCCCCTTCCCGCTCGCTTCCCTGCCTTATCTCTGGGACCCTGGGCACCAAAATGGCAAAGCAGTTCCCAATCCCCGTCACCGAGGAACGGGTTAAAACATTGAACCGAGAGAGTGGCCGTGTGTGTAATGCCTGCACAGCCACCCACGGCCTGAGCCCCAAAGGGAAAGCCTTGCATCTCCTTATATGGGGATCTCTTTCCTGAGGAAAGTGGTCAGGATTTGGCTGTGCCTGTGTTCGGTCTCTGTGAGCACCGTGCTGTCGCCTCCCGCATCTCGGTGCCGCTTTCTCCGAGGCAGGAGGGAAGTGGTTGGGGTCAGGACAGCTCAAACACTGCTGCTTTTAGTAGTACAGTGAACTTACAAAGAAACCCTGGTGGGTGTGATCTTTCCTTTTGCAGCCTTTTTTTGAGACCCGTAGACCCTGTTTGAATATTGTGCTATTACAGATTTCCTGCTCCAGCTCTCCTGTCCAAAATTATTCTTGTATTCTGCTCTGATTTTTTTTTCTCTTACTGCTTTCCAGGCACGGGCACGTTTGCGCACAACAATGCCCACACATCCACTCAACCCAGTACAGCTGGCCTGCACATGAGTACAAGGATGTCTGAATGTGCAGGGGGCTTGGGATGATTATTTACATTTCCTTTTATGGGGATCTCTGCAAGTGTAGTTTTCTGGTGATTCATGTTTTGGCCAAGGCTTGAGCCTTTTTCAGCTTTTTTCATTAAAAAGGCTGTTGTGTTTAGTGATACTTCACGCTTTTGCCCCGCTGCACTGGTGGGGAAGAGAGAAGGACGAGCAAGCTGGGACACGGGGGTGGCTGGCGAGTGCAGTCAGGACCGTGGGCTGCAGACCTGCCCAGGCATTTCCCAGTGTCCTTCCAGAGAGTGACAAAAACAGTGACTTCCATCTTCCCTGCCTGTCAGCCAGAGCCTCCAGCTTCTTGTTTTGTTTCAGTGCTGTACCCAGGGCGGGCGGGGAAACTGAGGATGAGCACAAGATAAGGGAGAAGCAGCTGTCAAGCTGTGTGGCACAACCAGCGCCAGCCCTGGGCTCTGGTGTGTTAATGACTCCAGCACCTCAGGTGCTTCTTTTTCTCTTTGTTTGATGCACTAGCTGTAAGTGATGCTTCTCCCTCCACTCCCCATCCTTTCAGCCTCACTGTGAGTCCTAAACTGAAGGAAAAGGCAGGTTTTGCAGAGACTGGAAAACCTTCAAGCTCAAGCCTGAAGCTTCTTTCACTGGGAGACCTCAGTTCTCAAAGCAGAGAGATGGGCTCTGGGGAAACTGCAGCATGGTTCAGCCAGTGCATCCACACGTTCCCCTGAAACCTTTCCTCATGCCAGTGAGGGGAGCCAGGGAGCCCTGACTGCCTGTGAGATGGCAGTGTCCCCATCTCCCAGGTGTGGAGGAGTGGCACTGTCCCCACACTGGTGTTTTGACATCTCAGAAAGCCTCATCCCGTGGCAGTGCATGTGAGCAGGCAGTCACTGTGCCAGGTATCCACCAGCAGCATGAACACAGCATCACTTGGCTGTTAGGGATGCAGTCACTGGGTTTTATTTCCTAGATGAGATTACAGTTGGATCTTGTCCACCCTGCCCCCTGTTTTCTTAGGGTCCTGCAGTAAATTCTCTCTGCCTTAAGCTGCCATAGGTTCAGTCTCTTAGCAGAGGTTTAACCCACTGCATGAGAGCTGTGGGCAACTGCAAAGTGATCCAGTGGGATCCAGCTGCTGCCCTTCAGTTCCATCAGTGAGCAGTGACTTTCAGCTGATGCTTTCCTTTTCCTCTGGTGATGCGATTGCTTCATCCCTTTAGAAGGGCTTGAATTAATTTCTGAGGGATTGGGCTCTTCTCATCAGGCTGTCTGTGACCCCTGACAGTACTAATGCTGCAAACCCAGACTTGATTAATCATTAGGCTTTTAAAGAAGATTTCCAAGCCTAGCTGCCTGGATTATCTGCAGCCATTGCCAGCACTGACATGACAACCTTTAGCAGAAAGGGACATGGTTGGTGTTCAGCTATATAAACAAACAAGCATTTCAATTTCTTCTCTGAAACTAAAGCTTGGGAAGGGCTTTATAGTTGCATTGAGTCTGTTTTCAGAACAACAAAGTAAGTACCTTGTTTAAGGTCAGAAAGGTCTCTCTTCAGTTCTCCATTAGATATAAAAATCACCCAAATATTTCAATACCTAAATGAGAACGTGATTTGTGGATTCAAACCTGGCCATGTGTAACAGGTGCAATTCTTTTACTTTTGATCCTTCAGGCTATTAAGTCCCATTCTTTTGAAAGATCCTTGTGGGTCCCTTCCAACTCAGAATATTCTGTGATCTGTAGAAAGTGTTGTTAGTAGTTTTACTATAAAAATGTTTGTACTTCTGCTGTCACATTCCACTAATACAGCTAAATGTGTCCAGTCCACCACATGACTGGTTTGAGCTGAACATCTTTCATTTTCTGTGGTTGCTGGCAGGCTTCTTGGTACCTCTTAGATTAGCCTAGATTTACCTAAAGTACATTTTTTTAGAGGGAAATGAGCCTTTAGTCATGACATAAGCAGGTGCATGTCCCGTTGGTTTAAGGAGGGAATACAGAGTGCCCATCTTTGAGATACCCCTGGAATCAGTTCTTGGCTTCACCATTGCCTCATTCTGGACTCTGAGGAAGCCGTTCAAGCTACCATTTCTTGAGTGTGTTTTCGTATCCGATTCCTTGTGGTTTATACCCTTCAGATATAGAAGAAATATGTCTGTTGAGCTCTCCTTCGTTGTCTCTTTGCCAAGGTCTGCGTATTTCTCTTTTCCTTAGTCCTTCCTTTTAAACGGGTCACGCCGAGTTTCGATGCAGTGATGTCAAACAGTATTCAATAAGTAATGTGTAATCCTTGTGTAATTTGTGGGACCTCTTGAGCAAGAGAAGACAAATTGGCTTTTGCTATCTTCGTGAGCTAGAAAATCTTACGCTAATGGCTTGTTTCAAAATAGATATTCAGAGAAGTCAGAGTAAGGAAAAAACTTACTAAATCATGAAACTTCTCTGGCTCCTAATACAGAATATTTTCCTAATAGAGCACTTTCAATTATTTGTCCAAAATCCTTCTAAATACCCTTAGCAATGGATCTTTTGAACTTGCTGTTGGAAGACTGTTTGATATCGCACTGGAACTACTTGTAAAGACAAATTGATGTTTCAATGAAAGTTTATCTTTTCATAATTTAATGTCATTACTCATAGATTTACTACTTCTTTCGCAACCCAAAATTCCTCTCCTTTCTTGGTGTTTATAGCCTTCAAGTATTTGTCATTTCTGGTTGTATTCTTTTCCTTCCTTGTCTTCGAGCCAAGGGCCTGCGTATTTCATTTTCTTAACATCTCCTTTTAAATCAGCCCCCGGATGTTCTTGTTTCTCGTCTGCTACTGCTTTAGCTCCATTTTTGTTTAAGTTAATAAGATGTCTCAAAGTGAGTGAGATATCCCTGAGTGCTCTAGAAAGAGGGACAGAGTCTTGCAAAGCCATTTTAATTCTTGGGATTTTGAGAAGGTGAAAAGATCAATGTGGGAATTCCCACATATTCTGTTTATTTCAGGATTTCCCATGTAAATAGAATACCTTGGAAAACAATTTTTTTCTCTGTTTCTGGGCAGCCAGCACTCACAGCTTGCAAAGGCTCCTAATGTACCTGTGCAAATAAATTGTGCATGTAGAGCAGATCTGGTGGGTTGAATTAAGTGGGGAGGCCCGTCTGAGCCCTGTCACTCGCTGTGTGAACACAGTCAGACTTGCTGTCCTCACGTGCCTGTGGTTTCCAGTTGTCATGCCAGCCTTTAAATCTACTTTCTCCTATCTTTCTGTTTTCTGATCCAACCTTTCTAACCATTCTTTTTTTCTTTTTTTTTTTTTTTAGTTTATAACCATGCCATTGTATGTTAGTAGACCCTTCATTTTTTTCTGGAGCACTGATGAAGATGTTAGGTAAAAAGTGGACTAACGTACTTTCGTATAATATTCCAGTAAGCTAAGTGTGCAAACTTGATGTAGAGCCAAAAACCAGATTTTGTTTACTGTCATTCAGCCTGCTTTGGCTTTGGTTGATTTTGTTCCTGTTGAGATCCAAGCAAATTAATTCCGTGAGTAATGTTTCCTGAGATGCTCTGTCAAATGCTTGTGCTTCAGATCCATCATGTATGCTACATCCCCTACAGCCACTAATTTTACAATACTGTAAAAGATACTCAGGTTTTTCTGGCAGTCTCTATTCTTTAGAAACTAGTGCAGTTGAAAATTTTGTTCTATCATTCTGTAGACTAGAGCTGACTGACTATGGTCTGCAAACCCTAGTTTTGTGTTTCGTGTGGTCTGCAGAGAATTGTTGGGTCACAAAGTGCAGTCTCTTCCCTCAGACACTAAATTTCATTATAGGCACTTAGAGTACATTAAACACATTTCTTAGTACTAGTCATGTGTATAAGCTGCTCTTCTATTTGCTACAGGACTATGATCACAAATAAAAGGAAAGTAATGTCTATAATAGAATGAAGAAAGGGTGTTGTGTCTTAATTAGTTTGCATCAAGCTATTGACCTCCCTCCAGAACAGAATATACTCTCTGGTAAGAAAGCTCAGCATCTCTTTGGCCTTTGAAGATGTGCACAGCGAGCTGCAAAGGATTTCCACACCTTTTATATCCACTGCTTTTGCTGGGAATCATTGCAGTTCTGTTTATGCATAAAGGAACTTCTCCATCTGTGTGTTGCCAGTCTTGCATATTCTTCTCTGGGTACTGGAGAGTAGAGAAAATTGTAGCACAGACCACTGTCCTGGCCTCTGGGTGGTTGGTCTGGAGCGACCTCCCTCCTCGAGTTCTCCTTGCAGCACGTCTCCTGGTGTTCCCTGGGGAGGTGCCATCCTTGTCCTGGTGACTGTTGCTTCCTCTTCAATTTTAGACTTCCTGTTGTGATCGGTTCCAGGCTGTTGCCAAACAGAACAAACCAGAGTAATCATCAGTGCAGCTTTGTAGGTGTGTAAGTGCATTTCCACTTAAAGGGATTTGTGTGTTTTCCTGCCCTGCTGAGCCACCTGTGTTACTTGTCCGTGTCCTGTGACATTTCTCCCTTCCTGCCACGGGCCCTGTGCATCTTTCTGCGCCTTTGCTTCTTCTGTCTGTAGTTTTGCACCCCTGGTTTCCCTCAGAAGCCAGGTTCTTCCCTTAGTCTGGCTGTGCCAGGGCTCCAGGGTTTCCTCCCTTTTGTGGGGGACCCACAGCTCATTTTTTCCTTTTTCAACGTCTTGTGCTCTCCATTCATCATGGAGAGGATCTTTTATTCTCCCAAACGCTTGCTTCAGACCATTTCCCTCTTTCCTTTTCTCTCATAGAGACTAAAGTGAAGCCTTGCAAAGAGTCAGTGTTATGATCCCTACATTTGTCATTTCAGATACTGGAAGTTTTACTTTCTCATACCTTTCTACACAGTCTGTGCTTTTGGAATGTGTTCAAACCTTTGTCATCTTGACCACAATTGCTCTTTGAATTCTCATATTGCAGAACATAAATATACTCTATATTCTTCCCTCCTCTAATATTCATACTTACATTCAATGTTTTATTCTATTTCACCCAAGTGGGACGGGGTTTTTTGCAAGGTCTATCTCCTGCAAATGAGTAAAATAAGATATGTTTTACTTTGTAATCCCTCATTTTCTTCATTAAATATCGTCACAAAACTGTCAGTGAAGCTCACTGTTGACATTAGTTCTTTAAATCTCTGTTTAGGACAAATATCAGTGCATTATTGACCTAGGAAAACTGTTGTAAAAATAAATTAGATAAGCAAAATAGAATCTTACATCACGATGATAAATTTTGGGGGCAAAAAGAACTATTTCTTAGCATATCTTTGTCTTCCATTATTACAAGTACTGCACAAATTCTTTCACAAGTGGAGGCAGATAAGAGAGCCACATAAAGAATATCTTTAGATGGCTCTGACCCACTTAGCTCTCCTCAGCCAGGAACTAGAATGCCTTTGTCTTATTTTTTGCTGGCCTGTGTTTTTCTGAGTAAATTTTTCACCTGCTGGTATCTCTAATTTTATATTATTGCTCCTATTACTGCAAGCCTGAGATTTATCTAGTGCGTATTAGTGTTCTCTCCTGTTGACCTTTTAACCCCTGCTGAATTCCCACTGATGGAAAGAGCCCCTACTTCCCTGGGTTTCACTTGGCTGGCAGCTGCCCCATTTGCTTAAGCTCCAGGATAGAAAGAAATTGTCCTTACTGCTGTTTCTGCACTGACAAGTGAATTTTCCTAGTTGTTTGATTATGCACCGTTTTCCCACTCTCCCCAGCTTTCACTGAACATATTTCACAGAGCTGTGACTTGCAAGGAGTCAATGGAGTAGGGAGAGATTGATTGGGTAGCTCTTCCATCTGGCTGAAGCCACAGAGCAGGATATTGTAGTGAGGGTCTGCGATACTGTGGGAAGGACAGAGGGAGCAAAAAAGAAGCACATCGATAAGATGATCTCAAAGCAAAAGGACCTTGGTTTTGTTTCTGTGCCACCTCCCGGGATACTTGTGCCCCTGTACCACCATGTCAGTCAGGATTTGGGGAACAGGGGTAACTGATGCTTTCCAAAGTGCTCCTGACTCTGATCAAGCAGCTGCTGGGTCTCCTCTGTCTAAAGACTGATCTGGAACCTTCCAATGTCAGACACGGCCAAGCTGTCTTGGGTGAATCATGAAGGACAAGGTCACACGCTGGTTTTGGATCAGGCAAATGGGAGTTAAACAACTTGGCTCATGAAATGTCCTAGATCTGTTTGAACGGCACTGAGAAAATTCCCCCCGTTAACAAGATTGGCTGCACTCACCCAGCCACCTTGGGACAGCAGAAGGAGAACAGCGTGCCAGCGTGTTCTGCCAGTGCAGCTGCTGGGCTCTGCTAGCTCTCGTTGGGAGTCCTGCCTTGGAGCTTTCCCAGGATTAAATTGCTGGCACACATTGCATCAGCAATGAGCCAGAGGAAAGTCCAGGTTGTCTCTGCTTTGTGCTGCTTTGTTTAGATCACCTGAGCTCCCTCCCTCCAGGCTCTACCTTTCTGGTCTAAAGTTAGAGAGTTTGCGTATTGCATTTTGCTGTCCTTGCACTCAGTTATTTTGTCCTTCCTCCTGCTGGCGTAGGTGAAGGTCGAAGAGGAGTATGCCATTCTCCATGTGGGTCACTTCATGTCATCAGGACCTGTGATGATAAGATGGGGCATTAGAAATAATCTCCCTGCCTTTCAGCTGCCTATTAAGAAATGTTGGTGTGAGTGTGCATGTTTGGGATTTTAGAGAGAACAGCCATGTACTTGTAGCCAGGCCACCTTGGGCAGGGAGCTCATCAGCTGTGAAAGCCCCAGAGGGTCAGTCCAGAGGCTCCAGATCCCCCAAACACACAGTATTTGCCAGTGGGTGCCACCAAAGCCCCTCCTGAAGCTGGTGAGACAGATAATGTGGATGCCTACTTGATGACTGGGTGTCCAGAACAGTCTGTCTTGGAGAGGCTAAAGACAAACCAAATAACTGAGCTTTACCCCTTTTTAGTCTCCTTCCAGTCCAGGAGCAGCAGTTTCCAAATCACAGTGGCTAGTTGTATGACTTTCTCCAATTCCAGAATCTTAAGGTCCCAAATTAAATGGATTTACTATAAATTTATGACTGACAGCTGCATCTTTTATGGTCTGATGTCCTTTTTGTACAACCTGGGAGGTGCATGTACCTGAGACTGATTAAAATGTTGAAAGGCTCCTGCTGCCCACCTCAGAGAATGTCATTTGTCTTCTCCAGACCCAGATTCCTGCAGTCTTTGAGGAGCAGGCTTCGGAAGGAAAAGGTCAATGCACTTATCTGCAAACTACTGTTTTCATCTGCACACGAAAAGATTTGTACATTAACACAGCACCTGTACACATAACAGGCTTCATCTGCAGCTCTATGTATTTTCCACTTAGAATAACCCAAAATAACAAGTTCTAAGCATGCATTAGTAAAAAGAAATATTTCTAGGGTAGCTGTTACTCCAGACTGCACAACAAGCCTTGACCCTGAGGACTCTTGTTCTCTTGGGAATGGGAGGGAGAAGGGAAGTGCACTGGGCAGAATCCCAGTCCTCAAAGGGAAGTGCACTGGGCAGAATCCCAGTCCTCAGGGCATTGCTTAATGCACATCCATCCTTGTGTTTGCTCCAGTTATAAACAAACAGTGAGGGCCGAGTGTGCTTTGCACTGTTTGGGTCTAAATGTATTTCCTGGCTGCTTCCAAATGCTGTGCCTGAAGGCATGCAGTCCTTTCCTGGGGAGGAAATCAGGGATAATGGGGGAACCAGAAGGCTGAGGCATGGAGCACTGCGATTTAGTTAGAGCCCAGTGATTAAGCCTTGTGTGCTGCATCCAGGCTGCTCTTCCATCCTGTCCTGATTGCAGCCCCGTGGCTGGAGGGTGCTCAGCTTCCTCCAGCTGCAGCAGCAAAACCACTTGTGTTTGTTTTGGTTTCGCTTATCCTGTTGCTGATTTCATCCTTAGGCCAGCTGATAAACCTGGGGCAAAGATGCAATCTGTGGGCTTGCTGCTTGGGCAGCACAGAGATCTTCCCTGGGAATGTATAGTTGTGTAATTGGAATCAAGGTGACTTTATCTGAGCCTAATTCACTTTTCAATCTCATTTCTGTTTTGCATACTCTGGGGATGAATCTGTACTCCCTTTCCCACCCTGGCTGCAAACTTCTCTGATCCTATTTTAGTAGACTTTTTTGCTAAGCCCTGAATAAAAAAGGGTTGATTTCTTAGTGCAGAAAAAATGCAACACTTTTGCAGCACATTCTCAAAGGATAACTCCTTGGGTTTGGAAGCTGATTTGGAGAAAAGAGGGTAAAAACTGGTAGTATTTAACAAATAAAATGGTGACTGAAGTATTAGGAAACATTCTAATTGTGAAGGTGCCTGGCTTGTAGAAGAGGCTTGGAAATCAAATAGTGGAAGCTCTATCTGTATAATGTGAGCATAATAAAAGTATTGCAGGGGAGAATATGCTGTGGAGCCCAGCCCTGTTTCTTCGTCTGCCACTGTTAAAATTTTTCTGACTTTGCTGTCTGTGCTGTTGTGTTAGCTTTGCTTCTGCCAAGAAAAGAAGTACATGTCTCTGTGTGGTATTAACCATCAAATGAGAAAAACAGGGTTCCTTCAAGGCTAGGGGTGGAAAAAACCAGTAAATCTCTTCTTTGTTTCTCTGATCATCTCTGAAGGCGTTTTCCCCCTTGTTCTGCCTCGTTCTCCCGTACTCTTTGTCAACAATAGGAGCAGAAATCTAAGTTTTATATGTAGCATTTGTGGGGCCTCTGTGCTCGGCAGCATGTTCTCTTGTGGTTTTGGGGCTGGAAAACAATGGTTAATGGGGTATTGTGGCATTTTTTCCTATCCTTGGCTGCCAGTTAATATCTGCAAAAAATCAGATTTAAGTGAACTCTGCAAATCTTGGGTCATAATGACTGAAATACCTGGGCTGAAACACGAGGGACACTGTGGCTGTATTGATTAGATGTACTAAGAAATTTTCCTAATGAAGGTGGGGCTTTTTAAATTTTATGTCACGAGCTATAAGAGTCTTTCTTGGCTCTTGATCATATACATATGTTGCTGAGAGAGAGTTTACAGCATTTTCCCTGGCTCCAAAGTGATCTTTTAAAACATACAGGTAGCATTGGTGACTTAAAATGCAGCGAGCCTGCATCAGGGCCTCTGCACAAGACAAGTCTTGTTATTTGATTCCAAGAAATCTGAAATTTTGGAGGGTTTTGCTCCAGCTGTAAGCGTGCAGCAGTTTGTCTCTGCAATCTGGCCAGCCTTGGAGTGAACATAACTCCAAATTATTGGATGTACACGTATGTTTTGTATACTTGTCACATTGCTGTACATCTTGATGATCTATGACCTCAAGATGTTTGAAAAAGTATTAGCCCTTAATATTAACTAGTCAGTTCAGATGGGTCATATGACTGAGGGAAGAACAATTACTGATAATTAAAATTTAGATTATGAAAATTGTATCAACTAGATTTTAGAAGTGTTTAGGCAATAATATGTTCATAAAGGTGAGATATTAATTAACAGTGAAATGCTGGACTGCACTCTGCTCTCAATTAGTAATTCCACTCTAGTTTAAAAAAAAATCATACTTGTGAGAAAATGGTGTGAGGCCATGGAGGCTCAAGGCTCATACCTCTAATTTCACTGCTCGCATGTCATTAATAAACTGTGAAGCTGTGAATTGTAGTGATATGAATACCTGAGAGCAACTTTCTTCTCACATGACAGCAAGGCACTTGAAATTCCCTGGAATGCTCTGGCAGTGGCCTCGAGGTTAAGGCAGGATGAAGCTGATGGCAGGTTATATTTAGCCCAGGTCCTTGACTCCAGGACTCTCTCCCCTGCTGGTGCAGCTGGACCCATCTCCAATGACCTTCAGATCACATTGTAAGATGGATTTAATTTTTGGGACCTTTGTAAATAGGAATGGGGTGTGGATGGATTCTGGAGTGCTACAATGGATGTTGCATCTAATCTGCATATCTTGCTAAGTCCTGTGATTTTTACCTCAAGTTTTACAGTGGTTGATTATTTTGTGATAGCCCAGTCTTCTGCAGTTACATTGCTTTCAGCTTTAGTTTTAAAAACTAAATCAACGTTCTAGCCCGCATAGTTTTTGTAGCAAAGTTTGAAAATGCATAGTAAAGCCTCAGAAAATATAAATCAAAGAAAAACATCTACAAACACATTTCTGCTGTTCTTATTAGGCCCTTTTAAGGCAAATTCAGGATTTGTGTATTTATGTGCTGTTCATTATAGTATGTCCTGGTTTGAAACAGATTCAGAGTTCTTAGAAAAAAAAAATCACTTGAAAAGAGCAAGCAGCAGTATGCAAGAAAGTGCAAAATGGAGCGTGGAGGAGCTGATTTATGATTTACCCTAAAATTTCCTTGGAAAGGAACAAAACAGGGGACACATTACTAGGCAGGTTGGTTTGTTTATCCTTCTTATCCATTAATGATGCTGGAAGCAGTGCTGGTGAAAACTGTAGGAGCTGTGCTGGGTTTGTTTTTGTTTTTTTTTAAATAGAAGTCAGCCTTTGGGAGGGAACTGAAGTGTAGATATCCTACAGGCATCTCTCCTTTCTAGACGCTGTCACATAAAGTAGACTGGCAGGAACGTGTTGGTTCTCTCACCCTGAGACAATGCGCTGCACATTTTGCTCCTCTTTTTGCATTATCAGAGACTAAAAAGTCTTCCCAGCTGCCCTTGAAACTGCCAAATGGAGGTCTTAAAACCGTGCTCAGTTAAGCTGGAATGTCTGAGTAATGTGTGTTTCTCAAATTGAGTGAAATGAGGAGGCCAAAGTCTTCACTCTGTATTGTTTCTGCATCATTCGTCTCATTCCATGCTGTCCCCCACTGCAAGGGAAGGATGAGTGCCACAGGTAGGACCTGATCCTGGGAGATTATTACCAATATTCAAGGTACACCATGACCAGGCTAGCATGAGTTTCTTTAGACGTGCTTCATAGCCTGTGCATTCTAAACTCTCCCCGGGATTACATAAATCTGATGGCTTGCCATTCGTGGCAGAGCAGAGCTGCGGCAGACGTGCTCCAGCCTCCCTCTCTCGGGATCCTGCTGGAGCAGAGGGAGGCTCGGTGTGTCTGCCTGCACTGCTCCTGCTCGTCCTTGCCGCCCAGGCCTGCTGGTGTTTGCTGGCAGCCTGTGCTGCTTGTCAGTGTCAGCAGAGCCTTCCTGAGCAGAGAGCAGCCCTGGGGCACACGGGATGAGCGCGGGCTCTCCAATGAGAGCTGCTGCACGCAGGCCACGAGGGTGACCCACTGAGATGCTTCCTTTTGCCTATGCCTTTACAGGGAGAGGAGGGAGTTGGAAGCTGTTTGTTCTGGCTTTGATGGCAGACAGGTGACTTGGGTGTTGTGCAAAACCTCCAAAACGCAGTGGATCTTTCTATCCATCTCCCTTCTTGGCTGTTCTTTCTGCGTCCTAATAAGTACGTCCAGATCGGTTATACCAATGATGATCCACCACAAGCCCAAAGCCTACAGCTGTGGAAATTTACTTCTCCTTTCAGTGTACCAAGATATAAGCAAATAATTAAGTTTTTAATATTTGGTAGCGCCACACAGAAAAATAATATCCGTAAATTTCCCAACACCAAAATCAAATGGAACCCACTTAATTACTAACAAGTAAACAATGATTCTTCCTCCTTAAAATACCCAAACACGTTCATAATTAGCTAATTAAACTACCACATAAATGATTATTCAATATAAAAGAGCGATGGAGAGGCGGGCAGAGGAGGAAAAGCACTGAAATCATTACCCCCAGACACGTCTCTTTCTCCAAGGAAGCCAGCGAATCGTTATAGGAGAGATGATGAGTGGAAAAAAATAAGAACAGCAGCAATAATTAACTTGCTGGCAATAATTAACTTGCCAATATCTGCAGCTTGAAGCCAGCCGGTGTGTTTGTCTTGCCCAGAGAATTCCACATGTGAGGATGCTCACCTGTTTCTGGGCATTTTTCTGCAGTAGGCAGAGGAGTTGCCCTAATTCAGTGCTGCTGAATGTCCCGTGTAAACCATCACTGTGCCTGGTGAGCCTTTGCTCACTGATAGCCCAGGACAGAAGAAATACCTAGATTTCCTCTCTCTCCTTCTTATTGTAACTTGAGAAATCCTTGGGGTTACAAAAGATCTGAATGATTTGCTTAGAGAGGCCAATTAGAGAACTACAATTTGATGTCTCTTCTGCAAATTGGTAAGAATTGGATACAAAAAAAAAGGTTCTCTCTCCCTGGTGATTGGGTGTCAATGCTAAGTTTTTAATGACACTGCTGCTAATATCCATGCAAACCAGCAAACTCCTGCTGGTGTATAATTTCATACAGACAAATTCGTTCATTCAGGTAATGCTGACATACCCAAACAAAAGTGTTTTGTAAGGAGATCCATTTGCTTTAAAAAAAAGTTATGGAATCATGGAATGGTTTGGTTGTAAGGGGCCTTAAAGATCCAACCTTGAAGTTCCAACCCCTCCACCACGGGCAGACACCTTCCACTAGACCGGGCTGTTCAGAGCCCCATCCAACCTGTCCTTGAACACTTCCAGGGATGGGGCATCCACGGCTTCTCTGGGCAACCTGCGTCTCACCACCCACACAGTGAAGAATTTCTTCAAGTACCTAATCTAAACCTGCCCTCTCTCAGTTTAAAGCCATGACCCCTTGTCCTGTCACTACACGCTCCTGTAAAAAGCCCCTCTCCAGGGCTCTCGTAGACCCATGTTGTGTAGGTTGAATTTGTATTTCCAAAAAGCTTACCAAAAATGATTGGCATTCCTTAATTTCCACATCTTTTCAGTGTTTCCACTGCCCTTGTCACTCTTGTACCTGAACTTGTCTTTCAGCTTCGAGGCAGTAGGGTTCTTCTTTCCCTGCAGGGATCAGGCTGAGGGGCTTTCAGTGTCTTCCCTCCATCATCTGCCCTATATAGCAAATATCCTACATAGACAATCTGGTTATTCAATGCTTAGGTTATTTTTTGCCTTTAGTTTTTTTGGTTTGTTTTTCTTTCAGTTGAATAACAGTTAAAAAGCAACAAGACTAAAAAGGCCATTTGTTAACCAGGCAAAGAAAAAAAGTTGGAAATACTGTTCAACAGGATGAAAAATGAAGTTGCCTACTGGGTTATGGAGACAAATGTCCTTTAGTAATTGTATGAGTCAGATTAATTCTTTTCCAATGTTGTAAATCAGTATGCTTAAATCTTTTTCCTTTAGCAGACTGGTGGACAACATAGATCTGTCGGTTTTCTTTCCTCCCTTGTACCTAAATAATTTTTATAAGGCTCTTCTGTATTTTGGTATCAGAGAGGCTGTTTTCACGATCACTTGTGATGTAATGAACTGGTAATGTTTCTGAACAAGCACTGCAGAGCTGAGGTATGAGTTTTGTGCCCTTCAGATTCTGTTTTCAGAGAGAACTGTGCAGTGTTTTGGGCCTTGATAACTTGAATTGGGCAATAAATTGAGGTGATATCTTAATCGCTCTGTGTTTTAGCTTTTCTGCCATGTCACTGAGGTGTTTGTGCTGTTGGAAGGAGAATTTTTGTTCAGAGGCTACTTAACAAGAAAACTGCTCAGTGGCTAAGGGTGAAAAACAGAGGAAAAACAAAAATGAAGCCTAGGGAGAGGGACTAGACATGAGGGATCCCTGCAGAATTGATCAGTCTTGCCCAGAGGACCCAGCAAGAAGCAGCTTCTGGGCGGGCAGGTGAACAACTGGACTGAAGACCAAGTGGACTAATTTTGGACAGCTCCTGGCAATGAGACCCAAGGGAGAACTGAAAAGAATAAGATGCATATCTGCCACAAAGACAACTAGTTGTAAAATTTTGTGTACAAAGAACAAAGCTCCTTGCTTACTTGGAAAAGACAACTCTCTTTTTCCATGAAAGACAGAGCTGCTGAATAGCTCAGGAAATGTTGGGAGGTGCTTTGATACAGACAGGGAACCCAGACTTTGGATGGGTGGCTTTTGAAATATTGGCTCTGATTCGCTGCTGTGCCCTTTGCAGGACTAACAAATGCACGGCAAATGTGGCTGTGGGATTTTGGGAGTTTCTGGGAAGTAATTTTGTCCATAATACAGGTTAAAAGTTTAGCAGCCCTTGCCTCCAAAGGTCTAGACCAACAGTTGGGATTTTTTGTTCAGAGGCTACTTAACAACAAAACTGCTTAGTGGCTAAGGGTAAAAAATAGAGGAAAAACAGAAATGAAGCCTAGGGAGAGGGACTAGGCATAAGGGATCCCTGCAGAATTGATCATTCTTGTCCAGAGCACACAGCAAGAAGCAGCTTCTGGTGCTGTCCTGTTTGGACTTCTCCCGCCTCCCTGTCAGCTTCTGCTGACTCCCAAGGAACACATTTTTCTTGTAAGCCTCCATTAAAAAAAACTAGCCTAGGGATTAAAAACTTTGTTACTATAGGGTGCTTGCAGTGTTTTACCAGGAGCTTGGGAACCCTGTCAGAGTGTGACAGAGGTAAAAAAAAAAAGTATCTAAATAGGGGTGATAAAGTGGGATGAAAATGGGAGAAGTCACAGGTAGGAGGACAAGAGACAAAAGCCATCAAATGCGAGGAAGAAAAACAAAGAAGAATTGAAGTAACAAGCAATTAATTTGTGCAACAGTTTGCAAGTTAAGCTCTATTTCTGTGGCTGCGCTTGCTGCAGTGCTCCATGTTGCCTTATATCCACGACGAGGGCCCCTGGAGACAGCAAACCATCTCCCTAAAAAAGGCATCTGTCCTGTGTGCCTTGCAGAATGCCATTGTCCTCTCTCCTGCAAAGCTGCCTTGACTCAGTCTCTGTGGTAAACTGCCTTCAGGCCCTTCAAAACCACATTCAGCTGGCAAGTGCCTCCAGGAGAATTCCATAGAATTTTTTTTTTTTTTCATTTTGCATATTCCTTACCTTTCTTAAGTATTCTGAGTTCAAATATCCTTGCTTATGTTGAGCACATCTTATTTCTGTTCCCTTCTTCCATCTTGTCTGTGCAGCTTTGTTATTCTGCATATATTATTTGTGAAACTGGGTGAGTTTCACAGCCAAGTCATCTTTTTTAGTTATTGTTTTTACCCATGAAAAAACGGTACTCACTCTTTAGAGGGGAATCCTTGGGCTAACTTGCTTCCAGCACCATTCATGGCCCACGAACACGGTGCTGTGATCCTCTGCTTCACCTTGAGACAGCCTGGCTTCTTTCTGTGTACTCTTTTGAAGGCTGTCTGATGTGCTGACTGAGAGCTAAAGGAGAGGGGGAGAGGAGAAAAAAAAATAGTTTTTGGATATAAGATGTCCTTTTCCTTTCCTTAAGTGATTAGAGGCAGATGTCAACACTTCAAAACAGGCAGCAAAAGTCATTATTTGGTGCACAGGTGGCTTTCCTCATATACTGAAGTTTTAGGGGCGTTTGGGAGTTAGGTATTTTTGAGGAAAATCTGAGCTATGGAAAGGTTGTCTGCTTTTAGGGTAAAACCAGACATTCACCATGAAAAGGAAAGTACCTTGAGCTTTAATTGGTATAATGGAGAGAAGACCTGTAAGTGGCCCAACCAAAAAAAAAAAAAAAATGGAATGTGAATCCTTTCTTCCCATGCCCTGGAAGTCTGTTTCCTATTGTGCTTTGGTTTATCTTTTCTTTCTCCCTCTTTATTTGCTTGTATCATTTTTGTTTATCGTTCTTTGTCCATTCTAGTTTTAACATCCTAAGTTAACACAGCCCAATGTAAATACCATGCACAAGTCTCTTACCTAGTAAACAAGTGTACATGTTAGATATTAGAACATGATTAAGCAACTCTGAACACATCCTGTGTCCTAGATCCTGTGTGACTCATATGTCATGGCAGTTAATCAGCTATAATTGAGAAATGCAGGAAAAAAGGATAATACCAAAAAAGAGGGGGCTTGGTTGATTTTTGTTTTTTTTAAAATAGTACGGGAATTCTTTTCCATTAATAAAAGAAAGGAGGTTTTTGTGTTGCCTCCATTTAAAGATCTGGGAATGCTCTGTGTGTTCCTTGCAGGCAGATTGGGAGTATACAGAGGGATTAAGCAACTCTCCACAGGAATGCAGGCACGCTGAGCAGAGATACAGATTTTAAACGAGGCAAAGCCACTGAAGAGCTCAGGCTGCCGAGTAAAGAAAGCCTCAGCAGTCAAATAAAAAGTGCAGAACATGGGAATTTCTCTAATCGAGGTAGACCTTATTTATCTAGCAGAAATTAGTCAAAACAGAGAGAGTGACACTTCTAATTCATGAAGGGAAAACTGTTGGGATGTAAATATCACATCATATTAAATTGTTCTGAAAGGAAAGTCTCCTTAGGAGACTTGGGATTTTGGGTTACAGAGCAATACAGATGATGTGGTGCATTTTCAGGTCTTGCTTAGAAGCTGGAAAACTCAGAAGGTGGATATAAGAGAAAAATGTATCCATTAAAACATGCTGATGCTCATAGACTTGCATACATGACAGCACTTCTTTTTCTCCGTCTAATTTTGAAGGGTGAAAATCAGAAATAATAGCACCTGTTATTCTTGGGTTCTTTTTTTACCTAAACACCAACATATTCTTAAAGAGTTAAGAATAACAGCTAAAGCTGCAGTATTTCTCTCACAAATTACTGCCTGGTAAAATGCAGACCCATAAAAATTATTTTAGAGGGCTGTAAAGCTCCTCTTGGGAGAGCTCAGAGTAGGAGTCCTGGTGAAGGGAAGGGTATTGAGGGCATAGCTGGGGCTGGAAGAATGCCACCTCCCTCCTTCTGGGGCTCCACCAGTGTTCCTGGTTGTTAGAGCCCTGATCTCCCTCCTTGGGGAGGTGTTTCTTGCTCACACTGCAATGCTCTAGAGCAGCACCAGCCTTACCCAAAGTGTGCCAGCAGGGATTTCTGAGGAGCGTGGTGACTTTACAGGAGGGAAGAATGCTTACTGTCAATAGAAATCCAATATTCTCTCTTTTTACTGACGACTTGCTCAGAATTTGATCTCGAATCTCCATTTTCATCAATCTACCCACAGCATGAATTCTTTTGATTGCCTTTAAGGAGGAGTGCTGTGGCAGTGAGCTGTACTGTGCCTTTTTTACAGGAGACACCTAGAGATGTACCCCTTGTTGTGCACTCACTAGGTGCACCATCTCTTAAGATAATTGGTTTTTGTTCTGTGTTTTAAAGAGCAGAGGCCTTCTGCGTTTCTCTTTTGCAGTCCTGGAGAGTTCATCCTGTCAGGTACTGTTTTACTCGAACTGAATCACAATTTTGTGATGGAAGTTTTGGTTCTGCACAGGAAAAAAAAAAAAGGATGGCAACAGGTAGGAGGGAGCAGCAGGTTGATGCACAGGGCGTAACAACTTCACTGGGGCCCTGGCAGCTGGTCCAAGTCAGGGTTTATAGAGAAGACGAAAATTATGTTGTGAAGATAAATATTGCAACTCTCTCTCTGGTGGGTGCAGCCTGTCTCTACCGTGCAAGGCAGCCTCTGCACCCCAGCCAGCAATCAACTGTGGGTTAAACAGCTAAAACTGAGCTTTTAGCAAATGAACGTTCATACCAGCTGCCATGCAATGAATCCATCATGCTGTGATATATCATATCCTTCCAGTAAGCACAGCATAACAAAAGGCTGCTGAACTGTTTTTGGTAACTTCTTGTTCAGTTCTCCTGCTGAGAGAGAATTCTGGTGCTTCTGGTCCCCGTTGGCACTGCAGTTGCATCTGTGAGGTCCTGGTGTCATTTTGATGTTACAGTGCAAATGTCACCAAATAACAGGTGTGTTCCTAGAGCACTGTGCGTTAGTCTGCAAAAGGGAGCCAAAAAAACATCCTCCTGGATAAAGCAATTTCTTTGGCACCTCACAAATATTGCCTGATCCGTACACCGTATCTATGGTGTGGAACAGCAAAGTATCCCCCCAGGATTCCACCACCCCTCTCCTGATTCTGTCCTGAGGTGGTAATCAGGTAGATCTGATTTCCAAACTTGTCTCTCAGTTTTGAGCAGCTTTTGTTTTTGAGATGGAGATGCAGACACTTGCACTTCCAGCTGAACCTCTGGAAATCCATGTATACAAAAAGAAAAGTGGAGTGCAAAACAAAGCAACACAAGAGACAAAAGGTCAGAAAGATGGCAGAAACGTGAGGCACGAGGTGGAGTCTAAGCAACAAAGGGGGCAGAGACAGCAGCATCTCAGTGTTCATCCACCAGGAATTAATCAAAGATTTCTAAACATTTAGACAAGGTCTTTTCATGCTTGTCAGAGGTTTGTCTTCTGTAAATTGCTATTAGCTTGTTAACTGGTTAAATCAGTCAAGTCACTGTGCCAAGCTCCTATCCCTAGAGGCATCATCACTCCAATTAGTCAACAAACCACTTGGTGTCTCTGGGAAAAAAAAAAAAAAAAAGAATAAAAAATGGCTGTCATTGTCCTGAAATGAGTACTTACAAATTGGAAGACCTCAAACCTTCAAATACCTTCATCCTATGTATTTCTCAATTTTCCCAATTGTGAAACAGAGACAGTTTCTCTTTTGCCCATGGGGTATGATTTATATTTTAATTCATTCATCACTGTCTGTGAAGTCTATGCAACCTTTGAATGAAGGAGACTGTATTTATTCAAGCTGGTAGTATTGCTGCTTTGAAGACTTTTCTGATCTATGGAAATCAGTAGGTCCAGTGGCCTAAGCCAAATTCTCAGTGAACTCTGACTCTTTCTCTGCTGCTTGTAACAAGGAAACTCCAGCACTGCTCCAGAGATGTAAGGAGTTCAGCAATCCCCTAATCCCCACGTTTCTCTAAGTCTAGGATTAATTACAAATATGCTCAGCAAAGCTCATAGATTTCTGCTGGAGGGACTCTGCGGACCCAAGGCAGAAGAGATCAGAAGAAGGCTAAACATTCACAAGGTCGTGTTCCTGAATGCCCTTCAGAACCAGATCCACTGAGGAAGAGAAACTCCTGTGATAAATATCACCAGCCTAGATGAAAATCAGTGAGAACGATGGTGCTTGAGAGCCTTCTCAGGGACGGGAAAATCCCTCTTCTTAACTTGGGCTCTGCAGCGTAATCTTCGAAAACCCTGAAACTGCAACACAGGAACAGAAAAACTGACTCCATCCCAGGGCAATTGCAGTGACATTTCCAAACTGATCAGCCCTGGGGAGAAGCCTGAATTCTGTTTCCTGCAAGAGAGACATTGAGCTCCTTTTTCAAATGATGACACTTAGAGGCATTCCTTGAAATCCCAAATGACTAATAGATTTCTTGCCTCGCTCTGCCTTAGCTGCATGGGTGTCAGAAACATTTTGAAAGGCTTTTCATTTGTGAATAGAGAAGGACTGTCCCCTGGAGTCTTCCTGTCCAAACCCAACAGACAGCTGCCTCCCCAATGAGACAAATCTGGCTGGATCTTGAGGCCATGGACATCTATTAGAGCCTCAGGAATACAAAAGTTAGGGCTAGAAGATACCCTGGAAGGCCATTTAGTCATCCTACCCCACAGGAGAATCTGACCTCTAGGGATTTAAAGTGTGCAAGTTCCCAGCCAGTGTGCTCTGTCATAGGCCTCTCACCAATACTGGCATCCCAAGGAAAGGTTTCCCTAATGTCCATCCTGAACCTTCTTTACGCCAGTGTAAAGCCATTTCTTCCTGCCATATCCAAAGTGAAAGCAGGCAGATGGATTATTCACCACCTCCCTGCAGTCTAGAGCCTTGTCTTGATTTACCTTCTCTGTGCTGAACGGTCTCACCACAGCGTTTCCTCTCAGGTAATTTTTGCACACTCCAGGAGATCCCTGTCGATCTCTCTTGGATCATTCCCAGTCCATCCGTGCATCCTTCCATTCACAGAATTTCAGCCCAGCTTTCACCCCTGCTGCGTGGAGCAGAAGGAATTCCTCTTGCGTCTTGTGGTTCCTACGTTTGTTTATGCATCCTGGCGCGACGTTTGCCCTTTTTGTTGTGCAATAGCGTGACTCTGAGTCACATTCAGTATGTGACTGACTGTATAACCCCTGCAGCCTTCTCTGAAGATCTAAAGCACTTACATGATGAGACAAACTTGTCCTTTCAGCCGGGCAATCTCGTGCTTTCAGGCAGCTCCAGAAGACTTGTGGGATAACTCAGCCCTATTAGTTTCATAGTCTGGCAAGCTGTACAAGAGATTTCACTGTCACTTCCCATTTCTGTGTAACAGCCTAGCTAACTATAATATAGAGCAGTGAATCTAACAGCACTGGTTCTTGGTAATTGAACTTTTCATGAAGGGAACGATTGCAGAAGGGAAGCTAATTAAAATTAAAGAATTTCTCTTAATTATTTTATTTTATGGCATTTGCCATAGGCCAGTGGTTTCACAGTCCTCATTGCTTATGTTTTGGGGTTTTTTTATCTCTTTGTGAAAACAAATTGGGTTTGAAATAAAGCAGGGTGAGACAGCATAGGAGAGTGAAAGAGAGGACATGCAAGTGACAGAGTTGTTTGGAATATAAGTTGTGGAAAGTAGCTTGTGGAATCATGCTCAGGGACTTGAGACAGATCCTTGTTGCATGCTATCCTATGAATGTTTGCCCACATCTTCATGAATCCTGATGGATCCTATAAGGAAGAAATTCTTAGGAGAGAAAAAAGTATTTTGGAAAATTTCACTTTAGTCCAATTGACTAAAATGAGAAGACTTCAGCAAAACACAAAAGCATTTGTGAAAATTTCATCATCGGCTCCTTTTACACCCATAAAATATTCTATGAACAAATTTTAGGTTGCTGTGTTTGTTCTTGCGGTCTGTCAAAGGATCAGGATAAACTGTGGACTGAGCAATGCTTAATACCTGCAAAACTGGTTGGTTCCCCTTCCATCTGTGTGTTACTAACAGTACTAAAGGCAGTCAAAACAGAATGAAGGAGCAATATCAAAATTATTTTTTCCATGTCTATGTTTGTTCTTTTAACACCCTTTGCTGTTTCGTAAATAATAGCAGCTTATTACATTTAATTACAGTTTTTAATTAGTTCTCCCATTGAACTCAACCATTAGCAGAGCACTGCCTTAGCACAATTTATAGACAACTAAAATAAAATGCTAAAATCCCCCAAGTCTGTGCAATTTGATTTTGTGTTACTGTAGAATATTTTTGGTGGTACTAGGCCAAAGTTTACTGTCCTATGTTTTTTCTCAGTTATGGCTTGTGCAGACCTTTTAGAGATTGGTGGAAATTATGGCCATGTAAGGACTTAATTTAAAATCTTTTTTCAAAATCAGATCTTTGTTTCATGAGAAATTGCACCATGTTTGTCAAATTTATATTTTTCTATTTTTCTGTGCTGGGAGCTGTGTCTTGGGCAGCAGCAAGGCAAGTGATGGGTTTAGTGTGTTGCAGATCAGTCAGAACAACTAGTCAGGATGAAAAACTTGGAAGATGTCCATTACAGCAGCCTATAATGTTAATAGCATTAAAAATAATTTTCAGACAGATCAATATGAATCCTGTTTGCTCTGAGCCTGAGGGTGATTGAGAAGAGAAAGGGAGCCTTGGGAACGGAGGCAGTGAAAACATAGAGTGTAGCATCTTATTTTCATCAAGTGAACACGAAATCTTTGAAATTCAAGTCCATTTGGCAGGATGTTTGCCAGCCCTGAGCAGCTGAGTTCTTAGAGATCTTTTCACTGGGATTGCCCCCCACCCCGAGTGATGGGTGCCATAAGAATTTGACTTAAATGATAAAAGGGAATTCTGGTTGTGGATGGGATTTAGATCTCTTTTTTTTATTTTTTTCAGACGGGCCAGCTGAAATCTGATTTTCCTTTTAGACAGAGATCCCACAGCCTGCAATGCTTGCAGGAGACAGAGCTACTCCTGCAGCCAGGGGACATAGGAAGAGCACACCATTTTGCAAACTAGCCAGAAGCTAATCAAGCTGAGTTTATTTAAAGGACATTATAGGATATTAATAAGATTCTTGGCCTCTCGCTGTCCAGACTCTAATATTTTTCTTAGTTTTTATTTTATCTACATGAGAATAAATATTGTCTTAAGGGTTTTATCACAGTAAAAGAAAACGCAGGTACTTGGGATGCCTCTCCTCTCTTCTGGAATGATAATTAGTGCTTGCTATTGTTATTTACAGACTTTTCAATTGCAAAAAATGGCATGGATGCAATCTTCATTCCTTATTAGTGTCTGAACTTAATTAGAAATCCTTCTTCCTTGTTTTTAATCAATTAAATGCGTTAGCATGTATTAACTCATTTCATAGCTGTTTCTCTTTTTTTTCCAAATTTCTTTCCTGCTGGTTTGCCCACCAGACAGGCTGGTGGAAACCTAAGTATTGTCTGAAAAAATCCAGTATTTCAAAACTCAGTTTAGTTGAATATTAGAAGGAAAAGTTGGAAGTATTCTATATGCAATATTCCCCTTGTCTGTAAAGGGAAATTCTCAGAGAGTCTCAGTGCAGAAACAGCAGAGCCTCATGTTTAAACGTTTTTATTGAACAAAAACGTTTTAACATTCCCAGATCCGTGCGTTTGGCTTGTTTGAAGCGGATCCAAATATTTTGTTACGACACGACCTCGCGTTACTCTGCACCCACCCCAGCACTGCTGCGGGGGCCCTGTGAGGTCGGTGGAGTGTCCTGCAGGCTGAGGGTACCCCAGCCTGGCTGGATGGATGCTGGTGGCATCTCTTAAGAGTGTTGGTTTGTCCCTTTACCCCTACAATACTCACACCTAGGAGGATGAAGCACACACTTGTCTCACAAGAAATGAAAATTCGTGCCCTGGTTTGACTGGGGGAGGCCAGGCAAGAATCCGAATTCCATTTTCCTGCTCCTTGTCCCTGGGTCTGTTTTAACATCAGCAGCAGTATCAGTGAGAGGTCAACAGAGTGGCTCTTGGGAGCCAGCCAAGGGACTGAAGAACTGGCAAAGTTCTCTGGGTTGTTTTTTTTGCTTTACCTAAATTAACAAAACCTGCTAAAAACTAAAGCACTTCTTTCACTTCTCCTTGCCCAGAAAGTCTTGCTGCAGCCCTTTTGAGCTTTATCTGTTTAAAATGAAATCAATTTCTATTCTCTGGGTACTGCACAGGTCACAGTCATGTTTTTAATTACCAATTAGCCTTCCATTAAGGAAATAAAATGAGTTTTATGTGCTGGTTGTCAAAGGTCCTTATAGCTGCCTCATTTCATGTGTCCTGTCTGCTCAATCAGCAAGCAACCAAAGAGAAACTTACTCGGGGTAGTAAACAAAACCTGAAAACCTTTGTCCCACAAAAGGAAGGATGGAGCCTGAGATGGAGAAGCTGCAAGGGCTTTTCATTTTTCATCCCCTTCAGTTGTGTTTTTCCTGTCTGCTGTGAGCACTGTGAACAGAATGTTAAATATGGCCTTAAGTTACTCATGGAAAGAAAAGGTCACACACACATACGCACTCCGTCTCTGTCCCTTTCTCTCTTCCCTTCATGCATGCACGTTGTGTGTTAGTATGACTGTGTACAGAGAAACCCCAACCCTAGAAGACTGAACTGTGCGACCAATTTATTTGCTGAGAAATTTCAAGAGGGAGAGGTTATAAATAGTCATAAATTCAATTTATTTATAAAGCATTCCCTGTCAGGCGTCACTGCACAAACAATTATAAAAGAATTGTAGTAGATTAAAAACATAAATTAGAGCATCCTAAAACGTGCAAGAGTGCTTGGATTAAAATGCATTTGACAGAGATGTTTTAAAAGTGGGATTTGATGAGCTGCTCTGGGTGGTCAGTCAGCGAACAGCCTGTGCTCAGTGGCCTGTTCAAACAGAGGCCAGATTTCTGCAGGGGCTCGCTTGCAGCTCTAGCTCTTAGCTCAGTGGCTGAGAGTGATCCACCGAGGGTCTAAATAGTGCTGGGTGTGTCCATGGTTCATCGAGGAGCCCGTGTTCGCTGAGATCTCGCCCTGTGCGAGCTGCCCAAATCCTCCTTCCTTTGGCTGCTGCTCTCCTCTGAAAATGTGCTCCGTGCCAAGGCTCGTGGGGGAGAGGCAGCACCATCCCTTCTGTCAGCTCAGCACATGGGCGTGCCACCTGCAGGTTTGGGTTCCCCTTGCAAGGCAGTTTAGGGGAAGTTTGTAATTATTTAGTGTCACCTGAGAAGTCACGAAGACAAAGAGGAGTGGGCAATTCAGCCTAAAGACAAATAAAATTAGTAGCAAAATTCTCCCTCATTAAGTCTCTATTTTAGTGTAACCGGGCATGCACTAGAATTATTCAAAACTCTGTAGGATCAGAGATTTTTTAAAAAGTAAAAAAAACCACACCAAAAACAAACAAACAAAACCCCCACCCAAACCAACAAACAAAAAAAACACAACCAAAAAACCAAAACAAAACCCAACTTTCTGAGAGAAATTATTCTTTATTCAGTTAAGGGTATGGAATACAACTCTTCCACACCTCTTATGTATGAGGGGATTGTAAAAAATGCTTGGCACACAGAAAGTCTTATTATGGGTATATTTTCAAATATCCTTGCTATCCCCATGTTGAGCTCTGTTCGGGATTCAGTCCTTCATTTTGGGGCCAAATTTTGGGTCCTATTTTTGGAAAGACGACAGAATACAACCATGAACGTTTCCCAGTGTGCCTGTAAATGTGGCAGTTCTAGGTTTATATGGCAGACAAACCATAGTTGCCATAATGTCGATTGCAGGCAGTTAAATCACCAGCTCCTGAAATCACGTAATTGATTGGAAATTAATAAATCTCACGGAGGCAGGATTACTTCTTTTTAGCAGTCAGATGGTTGGGGTTCACCTTTGTTAAGCTTCGTGCCTACCACTAAGAATTTGAGAGACTCATTGAAAAATTACATAAAATACTGAAAGCACTGACTGTGGGATGATGATCAGATTAAAGTGATATCACAATAAGAACTCCAGACCTGCCACTTTGGGACTCAGCTCATAGGTGGTGCAAAACACTAAAATCATTAGAACTGTTGTTGCTGAGGTCGTGTAGGTTGTTTCCAAAAGCAAGTGTGCCTGTGTATCCTGCTTAGATGATGCACTGTGGAGAAGACCTTTTAGAAACTGTCCCAATGAATCATTATTTAATTAGTTCTGTAGAATCCCTCTTAAAGTGGAGAAGCACACACACACACATATATATATATATATATACACACACTCACACACAGTTCTGTCCGGCAACAAAGTACTCAATATTTAACACTAGCATGTTTTTTTTAAATTAATAATGACTTTAAAAATTAATAAAGCGGAGCACTGGAATGCTTTGTGGCTGCTGGACTTGTGTATTTTATTGCATATGTGATTGAGTGCAGACACCTGAGCATGGTGAGTAGCCAATTTCTCACTTATCTGAGTCATTTTGGGAGCTGGATGAGACATATATGCCTTGTGATGATCTATTAGGTACAGCTGTTGTACCAGGGCTGCTCTGATCTAAATGGATGCTTCTGGTACCCTGTTCTTGATCAATGGTTGGTAGATGGAAAAACGATGGGGGTGTTTCTAATGGCTGTGTTAACCTTGGGAGAAGACACTGGACTGCCTCACTGCCCCAAAAACGCAGAAAGGAAGCTAGTAAAAGCTTCTTCTAGGGGTGAATTTAATTCCTAGGCATGGTAACAACACAACGCCTAGCCACCTTTTAATTTCCATCCAGAGATCCTAAATGAGGCTCTCCCAGTCATAAACATTATGCTGCCTTCCCTGATTTTGCTTCTTCCTAGAAGGGTAATCTCTTATTGTTCTGATCAGAATATAAAGTGACAGTTCATTTCAGTTTAATCAGAGTAGTGGACCAAAACAAAACAAATTAGGATACAACCTTCTTTGCCTCTTCAGAGCTGTTCAGTTTGGAATATTTGTTTGTGGCCTGTTTGTATGGCTTCAATTCTTGGTCATGCCAAAGAAAAACTGAACCCATAAGGAACATATTCTCTGGATTTGACTCTATATAGGCAGGATCCTATTGTTCTATTTCAGTCAAAAAAAAAAATTAATCTTGAACAAAAACACCCTAGAGATTTCTGCTATTGCTAGACAAAGACAGAAAAGAAAAATCTTATAGATGTTAGACATCGTCTAATTGGCACCAGAGTTCAAGTTTTAAGTTTGAATTACGTGTACCCAGAAAGGTGCTTGCTTGACCATCTCTATTGTGAAGAATGAGGCATCCCACTAGGACTGGATGTACTGATGTACAAAGGAAAGGAAATATCAAGTGTGTTAGATTATTCTGAGGACTAGAGGTGCATTAAGAGTTATAAAACATGCATACAGAGCCTCAGGAAAAATGTAGGTGGAATAGAGATTTTTGTAGGTTGTTTAGTTCAAATTCTATCCCCAAGCAGGACCGTCTTCAAAAATAAATCCAGCTGTTCAGAATCTTCTCTAGTATGAAGGTTTCAAAATAATATTCCTCTTGTACTGCTATCAAAATGTTACTGGCGTGTCACCCCTTTCTGAAATGTGGGACTCCCAATAATTGCATTATTCTGTACACTTAGGGCTTGTTTTCCCACCCTCTTTTAGTGAAAAATGTGAAAAATGTAGGTGAAATGATGACAAATCAGAACAGCAGTGGCATTCATCATCTGTGTTCTGGTTTGGGTGAGTATGAACACGCGGCTGAGTGGAAGGGAAGCTGTGTTTGTACCAGGTAACGAGCACAGGGCACTGACCCCCGTGTGCCCTGGCTCTGCGTTACAATCGGACTCTGACACATGGCATAGTTCCACTAAACCTGTAAGTAAATTCAACCTGATCCTTGCCAAAGTGCTCTAAGAAAAATAAGGACCTTACAGACTAAATTGTGCAAAGGAGTCATGCATGAAGTATTCACTGATTTGCCAAGGAACCCCTGAATATAGGGCATGCGTATGAGGCCTGTAATAATTTAAAACTACTTATGTTCTTTCTTCTATTCATTTCAGAGGAAGTTCTTTAAATACATCGTGGGCACGTTGTGAATTATCATAAAGCACCAAAGGCTGGCTTGCACTATATTCCTGTTTTATAATTGCTTCGTTCAGATTAGTGAGAATTCCATCTTTCGTTTATTCTTTTTGTATTGGACACCTTTAAAGCAGATGTGTGTGAGCCAATCTCACATTTACCAGGGGTTAATTAAAAGCTGGTATTTCTGCAGTTCTTGGTATGAATTTAACTCTTGCTCATTTGGAAACCTGACACTGTCTTTGGCTGGAGTGGAGAAAAGGCAGTGCTGATCATATTTGGAAATCAAACCTTTCAGAAGCCCTTCTGACTTCTGTTTACCAAAATGGTGGGTTAACCTTTAGTTCAGTGGTAGTCACCCACTTTCTTCTTTGGGCTGGTTTTATCAGGTAAAATCAGATAGTGTTCTTCTGCTCTAATTTTGGGAATGTTCTTTTTGGGGAACATGTAGAAGAAGGGATGCTGTGTTTTAGGACCAGAAGTAGCAGCAAATGGAGTTACGTTCAGCAGTATGACATCTTATCATCCCCTTCTCTCTATTAGACGGATATGACCACTTGTTTTTGCAGTGGCAGTAATTTTAAGGAGAAATTTAAAAAAGAATCCAGACATGTTCTTTCCTTTAAGTTTTATTCCCTCCTGTGCTTGTATATTTTCACACGTACTTAGCTGAAAATGTCTCCTGAGTATCTAAGTACACTCAGAAGTAACTCATTGTCAACAAATCTGTCTTAACAACCTCCTTATTAAATTGATCCTTCTAAGTGCACACATGGGGCTCTTCCTCACCAAAGGTCACAGTTTTAGATGTTAGCAGAATTCTCCAGGTTAGCATATTCACCCAGCGAGGATATCCATACCCCAGATGTGACGATAACTTGTAATCCAAGAATCGTGGAACCTTTTTTCATGGAGTCTCTGGGCCGTCTTTCCCAGCGCTGCAGTTCAATCTCCTTACCGACCATCAGAAAAGATTGTTTTCCCTACTAGGGGAAAGTCTGAGTGCTTCCACTCTGATTCCTATCTTTCAGAGCCTATTTATGTAAGCATTGCCAAAACATCCTATATGACAGAGGCCCTTAAAATACTGCTGTTTTCCTTGGATATCTGGCTATTTGCATTACTGAAGAGATGTATTCTCTGATGTTTAAGGGAGCTTTAGGGAATAATAACGCGGACTCAGATGTAACTGAGGTCAAACAGGCAGCCCCATAAAGGTTCTAACTGCACAGTGCTTGTGACTCGTTACTTCAAACATATATGCAGTAGTTTTTGAAACATGGTTTGTAACAAGCTGATCAGAGTGCAAGTAGAGAGAGGCAGCAAAGTCTGAAAAAACATTTAGTAACCGAATTTTAGACTGTAAACTCTTTAGACTGGTGTGCACGAAATGCAAGAACCTGATTGTGATTTAATCTTTCTTGCAAAGAAAATGTTATAGCCAAGCAGTGCTGCTGGATGGATGGAGTTTAGAGGGCTGGGATCAAGAGATAGCGAATCGTTCTGATGACCATTTCTCAGAAACAGTGCTGGTCTACTCACTTGCTGACAGGAGAAAAGCCTTATGGCACCCTACAGTAATTTCCTTGGATTTCCTGTTTTCAGGCTCCTGTTATGAACCCAAGATGACATTAGCCACAGTTTAAAAATTATAAACAAAACCAAACCTAAGACTTCTTTGGAAGACACATGGGATTAGAGGGGTTTCATACATAATACAATAATCCTCATTTGGTAATGTATCTTAGATTCTTAACAGTAACTTAATATTTGTTTCCTTATTAAGAGAAAGACGATGTACAGGTTGTTTCCTGGCAGTGTTAGTGCTGGCTAATCTATCAGCTAGGGTAGCGGATGCTCATGTCCTATATCTACAAAAAAAAATAAAAACAAAACAAATTCAAGCAGGGGTACAGCCAGCCCCAGAACATGTGTGCTCCAGGGACTTTCCTGCTTTCGAAAACTTTTATCCTTCCTCTTCTTCCACTTGTATTTTGTGGGTGTTTTTTCTTCGGTTTTCAAAACATTTATGTCCCTATTGTCCAAGCAGGAAGCTCCTGCTTTGTAATTCTACAGCCTGCAGTATGCTTCATGTGCCTCAGCCACATGATCATAGTTACGATTTCTAAGAGACAAACAAAAAAATACTGTTCTTTCTTTCTTGCAGCTCCAAAGTTCCCTCTCTTTTGATGCTGTGGTTTGGATTGGTGTTTCAAGGGGCAATGCTGTTGCTATCTCCTTTCACTCCTGTAAAAGTAGTGCTCAGCTCCCTCCCTCCTTGTCAGCAGGCAACTCTCTCGGAGAGAAATACCAGTATTTCCCTAGCTTGGTTTCTTCTAAAATTGTACCAAATTAAGTTCTCAGAGGACTTGGGATGATGGATACTTTGCAGTGCTGTGTCCCTCAGGAGATTGAAACACTGGGCCCTGGTTTGCCGAATCTGTGATAGCAAAGCTTCAAATGAGCAGTCAGAAGTGCAGATGCCCGTTTAGCAGAGGCGAATTCATTGTTCTGTGGCTGCTGAGGGTGAGAGACGGTTCTGTCACTTCTAACCTGAGGCATGCAGTGGCTGAGTCACATCTCTGGGCTCACTGGTCAAGGTGGCATCAGAATTGGGACTGCAACCCACATTCTGGGGTACTCAGTTATGCTATGTCATTACTGAGTTATGCTGTGTTCATAAAGCTTTATAGTATAAGAAGAAAAGGGGATACAAAATATTTAGGAGGCTTTTCAAATTCTTCTTGAGTCTAAGCAGGAGTAGCTTTCTGAAATGGTCTTGGAGCAGCTGCAGTGTTTAATCTCAGCAGTATTTTTCCTTCAGTTTTAGACTCTGAAATCATTAATTTAAGTGCAGAGGATCATAAAAATCTATCTTCTGCTCAACATTCTGTATCTTATGTTAATTTCAGAAGCTTTTATAGAATTTTATTTTTTATAGATCTTTCTACCTAAGTTGAAGCACTGTAAGGAATTTATTCAAACAGCTTGTAGTTGTATATATGTATAGATCAATGTATAGGTGTATATACATGCATGTGTGTGCAATACTTTGGCATATTATTACCTCAATAACATGGTTCAACAAGCAGCATTTATTACAATAAAAAAGTGTCTGTATTCCCATAGGAATCTTTAGAGACAGAAAAGGTATGAGGCTCCTAAACCCAGCCAAATGGAACGTGTTATTTGTTGAAATATTGTCTGGTCCGTGCAGCACTAAATATTTTTAAAGCAGTAATTAAAAAAAAAAAAAAAGTTGTTCCAGAATTTTCCCAAGTCTTTACTTTCATGGACTTATTTTGCTGGCATTAGTTCAGGTATTTCAGTGAAATTCGTGGAGTGGAAAGGCTGTGGCAGGCCTGCACAGAGCTGTGGCTGTGCAGCACGCAGCCGGGCAGAGCTGGCAGCAGCGTTTGTCCCTGGAGGCCAGTGATGGTGTTTGCTGTTAAACTGCTGCGCACGGGATCAGCTCTAGGCCTTCCACTTCACCTGCTCTGCCCACCTGCCTCCAATGGGACCCGGAGCTGTTAAAGGAGAGGGTGGGCTCCTCCGCATCCCCTTGTGCCACCTCAGCTGTGGCTACTAAAAGAGGTTTTAGGGGAAGGCTGGTTTTAGTGCCTGCTACACTTTGTCGAGAGCCCGTGTGTGTTTATAGAGGGAGAGGAACTGAGTGTGCAGGGCAGCCTCAAATGCAGATTGAGGAGTAGTTTGACCCTTTTTGTGGGAGGGAAAGAGAGTCTGCCCACAACTGTGGAAAGCCCTTGGCTGAAATATGGAGTGAGAGAGACTCATTATTGGGTTGGGTTGCCATAAGAGAAATCTTTGTTTCCATCCTCAAAGGTGCTCACTTGGCGCTAGTGAGGCCATGTCCATCTCAGGCACAGCGCTCCCTGCTCCCGTCTTCAGTTCAGGGCAGGTTCTTCCCACTCAGAGCCCGTTTTCATCTTTCTTCAGTCTCTACGCAGGCTTTACCTTGTCCTTTCAGATGTGGGGCATTGCTCCCTGAGGCAGAGCTCTCATGAGCTGTTGGTGTGGGGTTGGGCCTTGGGCCATGTTGGTAGAGCCATGCGGCAGCACAGAGGTGCGGGGCAGTTGCATGGACTTCCCTTCACAAGGTCATTTTCCATTTCTTTTGGGTTTTAAGAGATTTCACAGTAGCTGGTCCTACTTTGCTCACGTGTGCACAGAGATTGATCACCTGGGTCTGTTTGCATGTGATTTGTGTATCAGTACTCGTTCAGGTCTCAGCTGCAGTGGAAGGAGAAGGGCCGCTATGCCAGTCCCTTCTAGGGGCGTGCAGGCCATCATGGAGCTCTTTCCCATGCTCAAGCCCCTGGTTGGACTCCTGGTTGCAAGCACTTACTATTTGTAGAGCTGTGAACACAGTATTGTATGCCGTTGTTTCCTTTTCTGAGCTCAAGGGAAGGGAAATCCTTAGTGTGCTGCTGTGTCTCCATCTGGGACAACGACAGACAAATCCTCTGCTGTGGGTGTGTTCAAAAGCTTTACTACTGGATCAGATAGCTGCAGAATGACACTTTTTCTTTTTTTAGGTATTCCTTGTACCAAGCACTGGGGGATACTGCAGGCACTGGGGGAAAGCATTGTCTGAGGGAAGCCAGCAATGTTTTAAAGCACAAACATGTGCCTGCTACTGTCAGATGGAGTCTCTCAGTCGTTTAAAATATCATGTTAATGTAAACATGCAGATGAACTGGCAATTGCTTTTTTTGATCTGCAGGCTTCTAGTGAGTTGTTAATTACCTGGAGCTGAATGGAACATATTCGAATGGGCAGCTGTCAAAGGATGAAATTATTTTTTTTGTAATCCTGCTCATTTTATAGTACTGTATAATATGAAAATGTCATACGTGCATTCAGCTGGACAGAGGAACAGGGCAGTTGCAATTTGGAGCTGAAAAGAAAATTAGTGACCTGTCTGACTGTTGTGCTGGGTATCCTTTAAGATATGACAGGAATGCCTAGGATGTTTTAATTTGTATTTATCCTGGATTTTATTTCTTCAGTGTGAACTTTTAATAACTTTGTAGTTTAACCTTGTAGAGACTTGGTCTCCTTTTGCTGTCATCCAGTTTTCATGTTCTTACCTCCCACTCAGCTTGCCGCGCAGCACTTGTGTAGTGATTACCTAATGCTGCAGTTTCCTCCTACTTAGGTGGAGATCCCTACACTTTCTGCAATATTGCTATTCTTATTCCACACTGGGGCTAAAAGCCCCAAGGATGAGAGATGGCGAGCCTGTGTCCTGACTCCAAAAGCCTGCTTGCTTGTCCTAAATCAAGCTGTACTGTAACTGGAAGTGCCTTTGTTTGGATATGCTTAATTGCAGCCTGCATTTCACAGGGATACGTACAATTCTGACAGAATGACTAAAAGCCTCTAGCGTTAGTCAGCCTGATCTGTGAATCACGTATCACCAATATTCAGCCTACTTATTCCCCAGCAAAAGAAAAGGGAATCCCAAAGAAGGCTCAATTTGACATGTGCATCAGTCTCAGGTGGGCTCCTCTTATTTTTTCCCCCCATCTCTCTCCACATTATCGCATGCAGCAATGTTTCCTCTCCAGAGGCAGAAAAGGACTGGGTGCAGTTCATTCTGATGGCTGACAATATTTGCCCACGTACGCCGCAGAGAGCTGGGGGCTGGGAAGTTCCTGTGGACCCTCTCCCCTCCTGCTTTGCACGGGCCTGTGCAGGGGTCAGTCCCTGCCAAGGCGAGGGCAGCACACTTCAGAATCTAACTAAAATTTACTGCCACTTGTACTGTCAGAGTGACCGCAGGCCGTGCAAGGCTGAGGAGCAAAGCCCTCTGGCCAGCAAGCTGCGAGTGGGAGGTGTGCCCAGGTGGCAGTCAGCGAGCTGGAGGCTGCAGGGGGGGACTAGGACAAAAGGAAACATCCCGATCCGTGATTTGTCACTCACACTAACCATTGTCTCTCTTGTTCTCTTGTCTTCCCCAGGAACGAGTGGAATATCTCTTTCTCATAATTTTTACAGTGGAAGCATTTTTAAAAGTAATAGCATACGGACTTCTCTTTCACCCCAACGCTTACCTCCGCAATGGCTGGAATTTACTAGATTTTATAATTGTGGTAGTAGGGTGAGTACCAACAGCTTGTTTTTCAAGGCACTGTCCACGTGGGGATACTGGCAACCTTTGGGAGCGTGGGGGTGGGTGAATGCTTAGGACATGGCATATGGGTGATGTTAGGCGTTGCTGTCCATCGTGTTCCTCCAACGCTGTTTTAATGGCTTGCAAGACAGGGAAATTAAACTGCTGTTTAATGAACAGGGATGAAAAGAGAAAGCAGTCCAAAGCTGCTGGATAAAGTTAATTGCCTGAATATGTTTAACTGCAAGAAAATGCATTTGTTTTTGAATCTGTATGAATATTAAAAAATAATATTTAGGCAATCCCTTAATTAAGATTAAGAGTTTGGTGACAGATAAACTCTGCTACCTTGTGAACTTTTACTGATGTTTCTCATTCTGACAGATGGGAGAAAAATTTAAATCCCAGGTTTTCCTACTTTCCAACAAAATCAAGTTCCTTGATTCAATTGCACTGCTTAGCTGGTGATTTCAACACTTTTAATTTTGACCCTTTTAATCTTTTAACCTTTTTAAAGACTAGTTTTACTATTGTAGATTAAATTGCCACTTTGTGCTGCAACCTTTCTAATTCTCTTATTCCTCTCCATGTTTTTCGAGTTTGGCATTTAGTTTATTTGAATAAAAGCAACATAATACACCTTCTGCTTTTTCTACCTGAGGGTTAGAGGTAAGCAAGAGATTGGAATTGTGGTTGTTGAAGGGAAGAGGTGAAGGATAAACTACTGCTGAATACAAAGGGAACAAGTATTTCTTTGCCGGAATAATTTGTCCCATCCTCCCACCACTCCATTGTTAGAGTGTTTCATCGCCCACAAAAACTTGTAGTCTTTTCACCTCTTTACCAAGGAAACCCTGCATCAGCTCCTAGGGAGAACATCAAAGGGGACACTATTAGTCATCAAAACCCCCTCATAACTTCTGCACCAAACCAATCCGCCTTCCTGACCATTTTTGTGGTGGCCCCAAAATATTTAATCAGCAAACTGCTGTGTGCTTCCCAATACCTCCCACTTCCTGTCACCATGGATAAAAGTGGGTGGAAGGAGAATTCCCAGTGAGGGGGAGGCAGAACAGGCTGAAACCTATTCTTAATCTCAAGACCTCTCTGCCTCCACATGGACATAAAGCTTCTCTTCACAGCAATGCCCACTGTGCTTCTCCTTTGTTCCTACCCGCAGACAGAGGATCCCATAGCATATCAGTACCTGAAAATTGGAAAATCCCCACCCCCTCCCCTGTATTGATGTCCAATTCCATTGTTGGTTCTGCCTTTAAATGCCCTTGGGTATCTCACCTGTTTGGAAATTGCTGCCTAAGTTGGAGAAAGACTGAAGAACAAAATTCCTGTGAATGTGATTATTCCCTTTTCATTTTTATGAGAAAGAGGCATTTTAAAGAGAGGACACGTTACTTCTTCTTTTTCCATTGGATGTGAGAGAGCAGGGTTCCAGAAATCACAGAGCAGCATTATATCTCGTTCAAGTACAGTCCTTTTCAATTTTCCTACTAGGGCAGTTAATCAGCAAGATGATATTCAGGCTGAAATTAATTCCCTTGCCAATGACAGAAGCTGCAGCTCTCGGCTCTTCTATCTGCTTTTGCCTCCAGCAGCTCTTAGTCACTAGATGGGGAACAAAAAATGTAACTGGGGAAGGATTACATGAGTATAATAAACATGGCCAAGACCCCAAGGTCTCTGTTAAATAGTAACAATCTCAAGTGACGGATTCCACTTCAAGGCCAGATGGGTTCCTTTGATGTTTATCTGTTTAAACTCACTCATACAGCACCACAGCCTAGGCTGGTGCACTGCTTTTCCTCTCCACAACCCCTCTGCAAAATCTACGTGGTGATACCATCTGTTCCTCTCCTGCCCTGTCTTCTTTTCCTAGGGGCTGTCTGAAATCCCTCGGTGACATTA
This sequence comes from Cnemophilus loriae, assembly GCA_013397755.1. Lineage (NCBI taxonomy): Eukaryota > Metazoa > Chordata > Aves > Passeriformes > Corvidae > Cnemophilus > Cnemophilus loriae. The sequence goes on from VZTF01005583.1 coordinate 1,501,778, forward strand.
TGTTTAAACCTCAGTGCATTTGAATATTTTGCCAGGAAGGAAGCCCCATGGAAAAAAGTTTAAAATAAATTTTGAAAGGAGAGAGGAAGGAGGAAAGCAAAGTGCTGATAATGACGTTTCCTTGTGGTCCCTTTTTCTGCCTATTAATGGAGCTATTGGAGAAAGCTGAGTAATCTGAACACAGCTGGGGCAAAGGGATTTATTTGGTGTGTGGGGCAAAGGATGATATGACTGTGGTAATTTGCCATTCGTGCTTGCTGTGCCTTAGGAATCATCTTCATTTTTGATGATGAATGCCCTTACTACAAAACATAGGCCAGGTGCGAAGCACTTCTTCAAGTACTGTTGGAAGTTGAAGCGGCAAAAAAATAGACAGGTTTTAGATCTTTCAAATCCACCTACACCCACATATAACTTCAAGAGATAATAGCACATCAGATTTCCTTAAAATGAACTGGCCAGTAGAGTAAGAGGAAAATGGACATGTGTAGGACCAGGTATAAATTTTAGAGGGGAGTCACAGTTCCTGTGAAAAATGTTTATAACAATGTGCCTGTATACTTTGCCCTGCCTTCTGAAGATAGGTCCCCTGGTATCCAAAGGGATTTTAGAGTCAGTGATTCTAACGAGGCCCTGGGAGTATGCAACAGCAGCAGAGGGGAGCACTGAACACAACTGCTCCGTTTTCTGGTGAAAAGATGCACTTCAGACCTGTAGGCTTGTAGCAGCCTATCATTCTTGAAGTGGGAGACCTGCTTATTCATCAGATGCGTCTTTTAGAGCTTGATTCTGGCTTCTCTTTAAACAGCCTCTGACCTCGCTATAGCAGCACTTTAAATGCTGCTTTGAAGAGCGTCTGTGGGAGGGTATCAATCAGAGGCTCTACCAACATTATTAGTGAAGAGTAGAGACCCCTAAGCTGCTCAGTGAGGCACAACCCACAAACAATAATGGTTAGGCAAATTGTCTCCCGCTTCCTTCATTTTTGTTGTTCCTCTTTAGGAAAACACTTAAACTTTCAGATATCACAGCGAGGTCCCTTAATATTAGGAACTTTCTCTTGAGAGAAGACCAGCTTGACAACATTGTGATAGAAGAATATCTGTCTTTCCTGGCAGTGCTGTGGTTTGTCTGCCAAGCACAGTCATTCTCCAAGGACCTGTAACTTCTGCCAGAAAAAAAAGTGGTATAATTTGAAAAGCAGTATTAGAGTCTTACTTGGGAAGGTAAGCAGTGAAGATATTTGGACAAGATCTGAAGTCAGAGCAGACTGGCAAATGTGGTCACGGTTTATGTCTTTCTGAAGACCTGTGGGGAGTTTCTAGAGGGCAGATCCAAATATTTTCACACTCACAAATCACAGGTGAACTGTAAAACACTGTGAAAAAACCCGTTGTATTTTACTTTTTTTTTTTAAATACCTAAGAGGATTTTTTCCAGCTATGTTTTTCTGCTGTTTTTTGGCCTTAAAAATACCAAGCCCTCTGTTTTCTTTTTATATTTTGGAGGCTTTTGACAAGTTCTTTTTTTATGCTATAAAAATCACGGCGTACTTCCTAAAGAGGAAGACATGAAGAGCAGGTTATAGCCTTATCATGCTGCTGTTGGGGTCATCTAGCAAAGTGAAAACCCTTTTGATATTTCAAATGTCAAAAGGGAAATAGAAAAATGTAAGAAAGAAAAACAGTGAAGCTAGCTTCAAACTTTACAGGTAAATGTAAAAAAACCCAAACAAACCATGGAGCGTGTCCATACCTGTGTGTGATAAAAATTTGGTTTTTTGCTCTTACAGTTCATGTCTCTCAGACAAATTTTGTTAAGGTGTAGTCATGTCACAAGTGAAATTCAGAAATCAAGGTGATGTTAGTTGTGCTTCATCAGTGGAAAGTACGACATCCAAATGAAAATGGGGCATGAATTTAGGCTGGCAGAAAGTAGTTAGCTGGAAGGAAATAAGGTTGATGTCTGTTTTTTGGAGGGTTTTTTTAATGGTGAGATTTTCAGCGGCCACAAGAGTTTAGCCCTCTTGCCTTTTTTGTACCACTCAAACTTTGATTTTTCTGTCAGCACGGTGTTCTGTCACCCTGTGCTTGGAGCATGCAGAAGGAACTGCACCTCGCTCCCCCATGCCTACTGAAAACTTTCCCAAAGGTTTTCATCAAAGAGCAGGATTTCCAATATAAATATAAGACAAAAGGGCTCTGGCCTCGTCTTTTGTATCAGTAGTTTGACATCCACCTGGCTGTTTTAGTCTCAGAAAACAATTAGCTGCAAAAACCAAGCGCATTAGGTAGCTGTACGTCATGGATGTCTGCCCATGCCCTGACTGAGGGAGGTGGTGAGGACAAAGAAGAACTGACAAGATGTACTATAAATTTGAAGAGTGGAGTAGAGATTCAGTAGGTCACAGTGGGCACAGTCTAGACCTCAGTACAAAAGGCAAAGAGAGTGAAATAAATGAGAAATAAGAAGTTGTAATGCATTGGTAAAAAGTGGGATTAGTACAGGGGAGATATTAAGCATGGAATAAATGCATTAAACCGGGATTAGCAGGAGTAATGCAATTCAAGTTTAAGTGTAGGTTTTGAAATGAGGAGCAGCAGAATTACTGCGAATTATTCCTGAAGTGCAGTAGGCAGATGGCTGTGGGTACCTCAAAAGTGCACATTTGGCACGTCAGTGCTGAAGCACACAAATAAGGCCAACTGGCCTGCAATGGAGCTGCACTAGTCCAGGAAGGCAGGCTCTATCTCTAGAGGAGTTAGCTGTCCTACTGGTTGTATTTCTGCTCCTCTTGAACTAATTTAGGACATTGCTTGGGCAACAGAATTCGGGAGCAGTCCGGTTTGCTCACTGCACAAGTGGCAGCAGAAACAGCCTTGGTGCCCAGTGCCAAGAGCTGCCCTTTGGGAAAACATGGGGCCAGTGAAAATGGGGACCAGGAAAATGGACCCTCAGTTTTGAACAACTGCTGACTCAGAGTTCCTTGAGGTTCCTAGTCTTGGAGCTGAAAAACTGTATTAGAAGCCTTCCTGCAGTAAGTTCTTTTTCCTTCAGAGGATCCCCGGAGACTGGGACTGTTGCATAGGTATGTCACTCATCACCTACTATGGGAATTCTGTGGACTAGGAAGATAGAAATGTTTGAATGTGAAACAGAGCACATTGCTAGAGCTTAATCAGTCACTTACTGAAAATACATTAGGCCAAATTTGACCTAGAGTGTTTCTATTATGAAGACCAGCAGATAATTGCAACTGTATAATTTGTGTACACGGCTCACGAAGTTCGTACATTGCAATAATTCGTGTTCTTTGCATCAACCCTTGTTTGTCTCTCTCCGTAATAGCTGTAGTCAATGCAGTATTTCCCATAGGCTCTGTTTTTGTCTTCTCTGCATCCTGCTTCTCAGTCTGCAACACCTACAAACTCAGCATCCAACTTCCCCACACACGGTTTTTCCCACGCTCGTTACCTAGTTGTTAAATCTTTCTGTGGTGCTTGAAGTTGAGGCTTTGAATAGATCCAGTTAGGAGTTCCTCAGTCACAGCTGACAAGTTTTATAAGACTCTTAATATGTTTTTTTTTTTTAAAAAAAAACAAACCTGTTTAAGAAAGGAATTTCACGTTTGCAGTCCCCTAATCCACGTTTTTGTGTGGATTTAGTGCTGGGGGAAGGTGTTGATTTAGATGCTTCTGTAAATGAATCTTCATTTTAATATCCAGGGCAAGGTCCCTGTGTCTGCGGCCCCATCAGTAAGATTTATCTGCAGGCTGCAGGCCTTGGAGCTCCTTGTTAAGCCATCAGCCAACTCAGCCTCTGCTTGATCCATGGTCTGGGGGCTCTCTGCGGAATATGCCGGTCGGGATACGGATGAGATCCTGACAGGGGCACCACAGACCACAAAGTCTGCGAGAGAAACCATTGCTGTATCCAGGCGGCCCCGTCTGGACTGGCTCTCGCATCCCAGAAGTTTCTTTCAAGCTGTTTGTGGTACCTCCATGGCACCCTACAGGCCAAGGGGTCTCTGCCACTCCCAGGCAAGCCTTTTTTACAGAGCACCAAACATCCATTTAGGCTGGAACAGCTTTTAACCTCTGCTGAATTTGGCTGGGTTCAAGCAAAGGATTTCAAGGCTGAAAGCAATATCATTAGCAAATTCATGAGGAATCCGTCCTCCCCCAAATGTACTAATGTTTTACCAGAAAAGTGGAAGCTTCTTCCTGAAAGCTAATTTATTAAATCAAGTTCTTATTAACAGATAGGGTGAGTCTTCAGGTTTTTTACAGAAGAACATTGTCTGTTCTTCCTTGCTCTGCCTTTTTAAATGCCTTCTGAGTGAGACATCTTCTCCTTAAAGCAACTACTCCTACTAGCCAAGATAAAACATTAAGGCTGGTATAATAAAACATTCTAATAATAAGACTCCTACAGTTTTGCACTTTCCTTAGCCAGTGCATCAGGGGATTTACAAATGGATCCACAAGCACACCATGCGAGCCTACTCCTTTATCTAAAATCTTGCCCCATGAACGGTCCTCGAGTTCACACCAAGTTCTACCTGCAGTGCCATTGGCGAATCTTAATTCTTTGTAAAATGGGTGACAGATAATCAATGATTGGCTTAATTAAGGGTGGTGATTTTCTCCCCCACGGTTGGTTAATAAAGACAGCAAAGTGTTGGTAGCCTGTAGCTGGCTGCAAGGAGCCATGGAGGAGCGTGAAGGAGGAGCATGTCATGTTTATGTCTGCTCCAGAAACAAGTGTTTTGCAATGGTATAGACATCACCAATAGGCTGCTGCATATGGGAAGAGTCTGTCTCTCCTCCACCATATGTGAACGTCGAGAGAGAGGTGTGACACTCTTCACAGGTCTGTGAGATAGTTTGGGTGATATGATGGTGATGATCTCTGTTCCCGTTTAGCCCAAGCCTTGCTGTCTGCCTACAGATTGTTTCCTCTTTCTTTTCGCAGGCTTTTTAGTGCAATTTTAGAACAAGCAACCAAAGCAGATGGGGGGAATTCAATAGGAGGAAAAGGTGCCGGATTCGATGTTAAAGCACTGCGGGCTTTCCGAGTATTACGTCCACTACGGCTGGTGTCTGGAGTTCCTAGTGAGTAATGCCATTGTTTTCCTTTTAACTATGTCTGTGGTGTGGCATGGGGCAGGGGTAATTTTTATAATAATCTTGAAGACAGAGCACGATACAGGTTATTTTTGGTGTGCGGGGGAAGGCTTTTTTCAAATATATGTATTCGTGATAAACGTGATATTAATCAAAGGATGACCAAAGCAGAGCTGAAGGGGAAGAATGGAAGTCTCGTGGTATGTCAGTGTGATTGTGCAACCTTTTTAAACAATGAAAGGGGAAGATCCAGGATTTTTGTGATTTCAAGCATAAAATCCTTTAAATGATTGTGAAATTATGGTGAAGTTTTGATATTATAAATTCTTGACTTTGATGGAAATTCTCCATGGTCATATGTCTTGATTTTGGAGGGAGAGGAACTTTTTAATTAAAATTGCGTTTTCTTCTTTGCATGTGATATTCAGATTGAGAGCACTGGGAACAATTTAGAAGTAACAGAATACAGGGCAATGACACACTCATGTTCTCTGTTAGCCTGATTTGCTTAAATTATCTGTAATGCCTCTGAGAAAGTCCTCAAGCAGCCTTTGATAGTCTTTCATCCATTTTCTTGTTTACAATGAAGCTGTGAGTAACTAAGTCTGGTAGTTCCGTTGTGGAGGTGGAATATGGACATGACAATGTGGGAAGATTATATTATCTGGCTTGAGAGTTTGTTATGGATGGGACCTGTTTACCTTCTGGAGAGAGAGGTGGTTGAAAACTGTCATTGCATTCCATGATTTCAGCAAAGAGAGATGTAGTGAGCAGAAAAGGAGTTAATCTTCTCCAGAGTAGCTATAGGGAGCACTTTGTTTATTTTTATTTGAGGATCTTGCTAGTCTGGTATCTTAAAGTACTTCTAACTATAGTAATGCAAAAACCTTGAGTCGAGATGCCATAAACTCTGTGATATCAGTTGTTCTGCTACAGACTGAGCTTAGCTGTGTGCTTGGTGCTCCTGGAGGGCTGGAGGAAGCTGAGGGAAAGCTGTTTGACACAGTTCATATCCATACCCATATATGATCTCGATCCCAGCATAGACTTTCTAACAGTGCATTTGTGAGTTCTCTCATCAAGAGAAGGATTTAATTTGTACCAGAACAGAGCCAGGGAGCCTGGTGCAGACTAGCAAATATTTGGTCTAGACAACAAAATGCTAGTGCAGTGTGAAGCAAGCAAACCATCAACTTCACCTGACAGATACCCTCTATTAATCTTTCTGGTTCTGACTAGGGGGACGTATTTGTTAAACCAGGCTTCTTGGGGACTGGCGTGGCTTTAAAAAGCCTACTGAGATCTGTAGCTAATGCAGCCTCAATCTTGACTGGGCATTTTTTAATTGTACAAATGCCTGTTGATTAGCCTAGAATAGATGTTATCGAATCCATATGTATTAGAGAGTAACTTTTCTCATGAGGCCTTTTAGATGAGATTGCCTAAGCTAACCATAAATAGCACATTACAGGATTACGTTCTTACGTAAGTTTAGTGCAGAGGTTTAGAAGTCAAGTCTCGGGTCCCATTCAAGTTCTGTCCCTGAGGCATCATAAACACCAGTGGGTGAGTTACCAACATTGCACTTGCAGTGTTTGGCCATCTATAAAGAAATGTTTTTTGCTTCGTTGCCCTTCCAAAATGCAGAAGACTTTTCCCCTGTAAGGAAAAAACCTGCACGGATTTGCTCTGAAATTACATGAATGTAACATACGCTGCAATTCCTTCTCACTTAACAGACTCTTTATGAAAGCAGCGTCTCTTTAGTAAGAGGGGATCCTCTGGGTCACTGGCAGCCGCCTTCTGCATGGAAATTCCAACATCTGCTGCTTGGCTTGAGGTCCAGATCTAACTACCACTATTTGGAAAAAAGCATGTCAAGCACAATGATTCCTATGAAACAAATTTGTGAAACACACAATGAATTTTTGCATGCAAATCTTAAACTCATTCGCATTGGTCTTGGGAAATAGGTTGTCTGAGGTGGAGAGATTGGCTTGCAGCATGGAATCATTTTTCCTGAGTCACAAGGAATTTATGTGGATTTTTTTTCTCTCTGGCTCAATCCAAAGGAAATAATCCATTTTAAGAGGGACATGTTTTGTATTCAGATTTGTGGATTTAAAGGTCTGTCACAGCATATAGAGAGCTTCCACATAAGTTTGATTTGAGGTGGGGAAAAACATATTAATTGGCCTCTGAAGTAAATCACTGGTGTCCCCATTTTGCGGATCAAGTGCTGGAAACAGAAGTTCAAGATTTAACACTTCCAGAAGTGGCTTCTAATTATTTATGTCTCCTATTGGCTACCAGTGCTAGACATTTAGGAAAACATGACAATCCAACAGCTTCAGATAGATGGATAGAGGACGCTAAGAGCTCACAATCCCTTTTTACCAAGTCCCATGCACGCTGAATTCCTGGAATTGGCTGTCTCTTGCCAGTAAATGTCTCAACCAAGAAATGGGGGACTGTCAAGTGCAATAAGTGGTTCATGTGCAAGCAAAGCTGGTTCACCCGTGGGCAGACAAGCAAAAAAGGTACCTTTGACAGGCTTTGTTAGGATCAAACTGCGCAAGGCCCCAAATTGCTTTAGCACCTCTTAAAATTAAAAGGGTTTGAGGTCATGAATTCAACAAAGTCTGAAGACTACATCTGGATGATGGTTGTGGGCACATCAATATTTCATAATCTTTAAGAGAACAGATGACACCTTTATGCTTTGTGGTTATATGGACATTCACAAGACCACTTGTCATAATGAAGAAAATAGACATTTTGTTCAAAATGTAAGACAGATATTTTTTATCCGTGTCACAAAAAGCAACTGTACCATCTTGGGAGAAGCCTTCAAAGACACTGAATTGAATGTCTTTGGGTTCCTGGTACAGCTCAAAAAAATAGTGTTAAGTATTTACACATTGCCAAGAAATTCAATAGGGATCGATTGGGTTTGGTTTGAGGGGGTTTCTGTGTGTTGGATTTTTTTAAAAGTAGGTTGAGATCTTTTCCAGAAAACTTTTTTTTGAGTGAGAAGTACAGTTCTTATGGCGACTGTGTGAGGTGTACGGCAGCGCAGTAACTTAGATACTTCCCACAGCTCTCATCCCAGTGCTGGCAGTTGCTTTGTGTACAAAACAGAGTTTTGGAGCTAATTAAGCAAACTCCTTTTTTCCCCACCACTCTTTTTGAAGTCTTACTGCTTCTGGAAAAATGGTCCACACTCAGTCCTTCTAGCCTGGCATTAATGTGTAGATCAACGGTGATTATTTTGAAAAGCACATGGATGACTTAAGTTTCGTCATAGCAAAGTCACTTTTGAAAATGAGACGTAAGCACTTGATATCATTGATAAACAGGCCAGATTTCACTGTTCAGCTATTCTGTTACTGTCATATTGACACCGTTCTTGCAGTGCATACTTTATTTCTGTTGCCGAAAGAACTTCACTGCTGGAGTACCAAAGCAGCCTCCTCGCAAGGAAAACTTCACACGTGCGTTAGAGCACCTGTCTTAACGTGTGGCATGAAGATCAATACAATGGTTTGAGAAAGGAGAGACAAGGAAAACAATTCCCTTGATGGACATAAGTAGACAAGTGCAAAATCAGCGTGTCCACCAAAACTTAATCACTTTAGCGTCTTGGAAACTTACCCAGTATCTCCTTTGGCAGGAGTGTAAAGCGCTGTAAAGCTTTCTAGGGACAGAATCGAGTCAGCCCTGTTGCGCTAAGAGTTTTCTGCAGATTGCTCTTCTCTCTCGGTTTTATGTTATTACATATTTTAAAACTTGTGTTAAACATTTTGTGCTTGAGGAGGGCAAAAAGGATCATCCAATTGGGCAATGAAGAAACATGATCCAATTAAAAAAGAAAATCTCTCCTGACTATTGGAAAGGGCAACGAGTTACTCCTACGCATGCTAGCTCATGCCCTTTTAACGTATTAAATTCCATTTCTATCACCTTTATTCATGCTGCTCAATTATACCACCTCATACATTCTGTTTGTTCTCTTTATGTTGTGCTTTGTCTTAATGGAACTGCATTTTTGCCACTGGTTACTGTCTATCTGATATTTGCCAGGCTTAATTGATAAGCTCTTCTAGACTATTTGAAAGTCATATAATTTGAGCAGCTGCTGTGCTCCATATTTGTGTTTTCAATGAGATCCTCTGCTGACAACACAGATTTATGTGGGCAGAAGACCCTACTACCCTTAATGAAGCTGGAGAGGAAACTTGACTATTCCACTAGAATAAAAACTTGCCATAATTTCTCTTTTATTTTTTTATTTTAAAAACACGAAAAGCTAAGCCTCTGATGCATTCAAGCTTCACTGGAGTCTTGTAGCAGGAGAGTTACTCAAAGGCAGTGTAGCACTGGTGCTTACATGGGCTACTGGAGATGCAGCAATTGCATAACAGGAAAAGGGAAGGCATGAGCAAAAGGGCTGAAGCCAAACCCTCCCCATGCCAATGCAATGTCCTTCTGTTAGTGACACAGCAGCGTGGAACTGGCAGACAACATTTTTGGGTTAAAATTAAATAAAACCAGAATTTTCATGTGCGAATGCCGAGAGATTATTACCTTCGTGTGTATTTAAATAATTAACTAGAGCACATACATTTTCAAAATGATGCTTCTGTTTAAGTCCACAATTACTCTGAGTTTACAAGAAAATTTAGCACCTTCAGACAAGGTGGATGAAAAATTTAGACGTTTTTAGATTTCGGGCTGTCTCACTGCAGTTAGCAATCTGCCCAGAAATGCTCTATTAAAATTTATAATGCTTTCTCAGTCCCAGTGGTATTCTCTACCCAATATTTATTGCAGTGTTTCTCATTACCACAGTCATCTTCTATCCTTATCTCAAACTCTGGCATTAATCAAAATATTTCTTTGAACCATGTAGCAGGTAGGAAAGTATCCTGCCTTTCCTTGTGATGTCCTGATAGATCTGAGCCATCCAGGTCTATATATTTGATGCCACATTCACCACGTACAGCAATGAAGATGAGAAATAAAAAACACCCTGAGGGCTCTATGGGGAGAGTAATGAATGAGGAAAGGTTTATTTGTTTGAGAGATGCTGGACTGGCAAAGCCACCCAGTTGTCTTTGTTGTTAATTTGCCATATTATTGCATGTAGATGAAGCAAGGAAATCACAGGTGTGACAGGACTGGATTTTTTTCTGTCTAGGTGTTTTTGTGTGGGGGGCTGCCTAAATACATTGTGTGTGCTAAATTACAATCAGTTTTTTTGTGGAGAAGTAAGAACAAAAGCTTTCAAAGACTTATGAGGTATTGAGGTTATAGTCTGCATTTTCCAATAATGACTGTTCTTAACACTAAGACTGGCAATATTTTTTTCTCCCCTTTTACAAGGAATATGATCTAATCCAGTAATTTGAAATGACAGGGGAATTCTGTCTGTATGATCTCATAATTCAGAGACACGTCCCCCTGAAAGAAAATTATGGAGGGGCTTTTATAGCAAAATACAGAGTAACTTAGAAGTTAAGACAGCAGAGACATGTCAGAACCACCATGGTTATCTTTCTAATGTAAGACTAAGCAACTGCTCTATCTCATCTTCAGTTCCAGGGCTTGGAATTTGCTATTGAATGATTTAAAGCAAAATGGGTGTTTGATGCTTGTTGCCCATAAGAAGAGCTCTTAATGCTCTGAGCTAGAAACTGGCACTATAGCAGAGACTTTGTCTTCCACTACACCTGATTTGGAGGTAGTGTACTTGACCAGGGGGGAACAGATTCAACATTTTCTCTCTTGCATAATCCTTGTAAACCTGAATTATTCTAGAATCCAAACTGAACTTGGTTATAGTTGAAACACCCTTGGAACCCCTGCACTTGGTGTGTGCAGAAGGCTGGGCCAGTGAGGAAGGATCAAACACCCTGCAAAGAGCCCAGTTCCTGCTGCAGGCGCTCTGTTCCTGGAACCTTCCATTCTGCCTGCACTGTGTAAAGCGGGGAGATCAAAATGGTGATGTTTAACTACCCTCAAATGTTCTTTCCCAGGGAAAATACACTATTCTCATCTGTAGCATGATTCCAACTTGGATTTGCCAAACCACTTTGCTGGAGGGTGAGGAGAGGACCTAGAGCAGCCCTAGATGTTGTCAGCTCTCTCTGTCTCTGTATCTCAGTGTGCAGTGGTGACATTCACCCCAGCCCATCCCTGGCACCTGACTGTCTAGCCCGGGATTGCCATCCTCCTCCCCAGCCCCTGAGACAGCACAGCTCAATCCATTGCAATGATTCCATTTTCCAGCTGTCGAAACAAAGCACGTCCGATGCAATTATCTGGTTTGCATTTGGAATTCTTATTTTTTTATTATTATTGGTGCCCAATCAAACTTTTCAACTGTAATTTCTCATTATTTTCTGCACTGTGAAAGAAAATTAACACTACTTTGTAGAATTGAGGAAATAATGTAATTGAAATAATAAACACAGAGAATTCAAGGAATCCAAAATAGCATCTCTTTTGATAACCATGTGTTTTTGGAATATGGCAAAGAAATGTGAGCCATTGACTGTTTCTATATGTTGAACAGCAGGTATTAAGCCTTAAGGAAATGCTAACTGGCAGTAAGGACGTCCACTTTCTTTTAAAATGCATGTGCTTGTATCAAAGTACAGTTGACAGGTGTGTCTTGCAAGCGATTTGCATTTATTCACTGTCACTGATGGAGCAAGGGACTTAAATTTGCCCTCCTGATTCAGGTAAGGTTATGCTATGACCTGCATAGCAGTGGAGGATTGTGGCTTCAGTGGGAGGAGATAGGAGAAGTGGCCTGGTCTGAGCTCCCCAAGCATGAAAGGTTTGTGTGTAGGAGCTAAAGAATACAGTAAGCTGCATAAGGAGGAAACAATATACTTGCCAGTTTACTGACACCAAACCCAGGAGATAAAAGCCCTTGACAACTACTAGGGAACTACTTCAAAAACATTTAGGCAAAATTTGGCTTCCAAATATTAGTTCTGCCTTAAATTTTGCTGTTGTTACATTAAATAATGTCAGGTTTTGCCGAGCCCAGTTCCTTCCTTTTCTCTTGAGGTCCAGGAGCTGCAGCAAACGTGCTCTCAGGCAGATCCCTGACATTCTCCTTTGTTCTTGGACAAGGCTTCTCAACCCTCTCTGCCATCTCTCCAGCACATACAGCACCATGAGAGGACAAGCTGCACCACCTTTCCCATGTCCTTGCCTCGCTGTTTTTAATCTCAAGTGGCCAATTTGTTTTGCTTTCATTTCAAATGGGGAGGGAGTGGATTAGAAAGGATAGAACAGTCTGAACAGTCTGAACCAAATGTCCTCATTAGGCTTGTTTCTTCATAGTTAACTGCAAACTCTACACATGCTCTCAAGCCCTTTGTTTACTTAGGTCACTGTTACTGGAGGGAGTAATTTGATTCCAGCGTAGCATCTCCCTTAGGTAAAGATCGTTCCTGTGAGTAGGGATTACACAATCAGGACCTAAAGCATGCTTCCTTGAGAGGTACAGCCTGCAGAATGATGTAATTTATGGCAGAAGATGTTAACTCTGTGTAGCAGTAGAAAAGAGGGGTTTATCTTGCTGAGGAAGATTACTCACAGAGGCACATTGTTGCTCTAATAAAGATTTCTCTCATATTCAAGGAACGCCAGTGAAAGCAGAGAAATATTTATTTGGTCTTGTAGCTCTTTTAAAAATAACACTGACTACAAATGTACCCAATAACAGCCTTTATCCCACCAATTACTGTGCATGCAGGCATGATTATTCAGCATGTCTTCATAACAGAAAAAAATCCCAATATCGTAATGTGGGACCACATCAGGGTGTAGGCAGACCCTTCCAAATGAAGAAAACAAACCCCATGCTGACATCAAAGAGCAGACAGGGAGATAGTAAAAAAATTCTCTCTTGGCTTAGTAAGAGAATTTCCAGAAGTGCTCTGGATGGGATCAGACATTTCTAGTACCGTTTTTAGCTTCTTCAAGTAATGCCTAGGCTTCTCATTCAGAATAGGTGTAGGGCACAGGTCTGAAAGGGGAGCCCATGCCATCAAGATGCTTGTCCCGAGGCATCTAAAAATCTAAGAATGCCATCTGCTGTCTCCTCAGAACAGTTTGCATTGTATCTGTACAGATTGTAGCTAACTGGTACCAGCAGGAACACCTTGGGTTCCCAGTTGCTCACTTGTAATTGCTGGCTGCTGCTGTCGCCACGCTGGGGAAGGGAAGGTTTGGCTTTTCCACATCAAAGTAGCAAGGGTGTGATCTGCTTTGGGTTTTTCTTATGTTTTCTCCGAGATGACACCTCTACTGCATCTGCTGTCATCCCAAGCTTAAAACAAATGTCATTGCACACTTTGATTTCAACTGGCTGAATTTTGCACTGCTTATTAATTTAAGATCTTGTAAGCAAAAGTCCTTTGTTCATTTTCTCTAAAGTAACTGTGTGTTACTGTGTTGCTCCCCTGATGGGAGTTTTTAACATTCTCTTTCTCATCCTGTCCCAAAGATGTGACTGACACATGCACTGGGTAGCAGTCAGCTCAGAAGTGGGACACAGGAGAGTTCGTAGGTTTTGCTCAGGACACAAGGTGGTATGTGGATGTTCCGTGACTCTGGCATCATTTGAATTACTTCTGTTTGTCCAAGCCTTCCAAAAGCCTGGTTGGATGCCTGTGGTCTTTGTTGTGATTTTCACAAAGTGTTATCAAAATATCAGCACAGCGCAGAGCTGCAGACCAGTCAGATAGTGCTCTCAACCAGTGAATGCATTTTAAATCTGCCAGTGATTATTTTTTTTCAGTGATGATCTGAATTTATATTAATATTGCATCTGTACAACTGCTATAGTAGGAGAAAAAAACAAAGCATGAATTAAGACGAGGCAAAACTGAGGAAATAATATTTTAAAATTTCAATGTCTACATAAATCTATTGGAGACCTTCCCTCTTTCCTTTAATGTAGATTTCTCTGAAATTTGGTACTGCCTTCTGAGTTATGTCTGCTTGCTGTTACTGTGTTATTTGAGAGCACAGGCATGCTGGTATGAACAACTAATAAACTTTTCAATGCTTAAGATGTTCACTGATGGAACAAAGAATTTGCTGTTCTGATCATGGGGAAGTATGGAAGCAACAGCCCACCTAACCTGCCCAGTCTCTTAAAGTTTTATCTAAGTTTTCTTTGTGCCAGGGAAAAGGGAAGGAGATCAGACATCTTTCTTAATCTCCCTTTTTTCCAGAAGCAAATCCAATTCCTGTTTAACACATGTAACAATAACCTATCCCATATGTGTTTTGCCCTTTGTTGCAACTATTTTTTATGAGTTGTTTGAGTAGCTATGCCTCTTATTTTTTCAGTTTTAGATTATCTTCTGATGGTTTGCCCTGCCACATCAATCACAATTCAGAAAACATCTGCTGACCCTCTGCAAGGAATCTTTTTTTTCAGTTTCTGTACTGCTAAAGCTGCTCAACAGTTTTACATCAGAAGCATTTTTGACAGAACGTAGCTCATGGGATAAAAGAAATAGAAGAAATTATAAAAATTCTATTTTTGTCACTTCTTTCCTTATGCCTTACTAAATGTTATTTTCTTTAGCAGTGGAAAGAGCAATAGAAATCCAATTTCTTTACAGGATTACAAAAACATCCTCTCTAAAGTTTCTTCAAGCATCTCATCTTTCAAGCACACACCATCTTTGCAGAGGGCTAAGGCAGTGGTGTGAGAACTGGGAGATATCAAATGCTGCATATCTTAGAAGTGTAATCTGTTGGGGGGGGTTATTTTCTATTATTGCTCAGACATTAAGCTAGCAGCCTGTCTGACATTTCTCTCTTTTTTTGCATTGGTTGTTGGGTTTGGTGATTGGTTGGGTTTCTTTCCTGCAATAAGAGTTGTTCCTTGTTGTTCAGGACATTTCTGCACTTGGCGTTTTCTTGTAGGTTGTTGCTGTACATCAGTTTTTATTTGTATTGGAAATTACCAAAGGATAAAGTTCCTTTTAATCAGGTTTGATGCCTTGGTCAGAAGTCAAACCAATACATTCAGGTATCAATACACACAAACTTTACAAAGACCTGTTCTAAATCTGACAGTTCTAGTTTTTAGTATAAATAGCATCCAATGAAAGAATTTAGCATTGAGCTCACCCTTCCCACCTCTATATAGGTGAAAATTGGAACACAGCCTTAACCCACCTTTTGCTTTTCACATTCCAGTGCTGAGATTATTTCACTTTAAAACTTTACTTTGGAGGGGGTCAAATTCCTCTCAGATTTATATTTGTATTTGGATTACAGCAGGAGAGCCTTATGGTTCCCTCTTGACAGCTTATTATATGTAAAAGGAAATTAAAAATAAATAAATGTTTAATTCCAGTGCATTCTAGCAGCACATACACAATCTGTACAAAAAGCCTTTGAACTGTGCAAGTTGTAAAGAGAATTGCAAAGAAAGTAAATACCAATAAAGAACCATTCTTTCTTCTGACAAATACAACTTTGTGAAAACTACAACCATTAATTTTTCTGTCCAAACATACCGGGGCTGCCTAGTGAGCTAAAGGACATTTTGCTTATTATGTCAGAAAGCTTTTTTTTTTCCCTTAAAGCATTTTATTATCTGATGTTTGCAAGCGGAGTTTTAAGTCTAATCAGGTTTATAAAAATCAAAAGCAACAGTCTTACTAATGTGGAAAAGAAAGAAAGCTGGAGTTTTAGGTATTCCGAGATGGGACTGATTAACCACTGAGTTGATAAGTCCCTAAAATCCACTCTTTGTTCTTAAATCTAAGAGTCAGATTTGCTCAGATTTGTCTGGCCATGTCTTTTTTTTTCAGTTGTTTAGGAAGAGAAAACAAATCCCACGTGTGCATCGAGACAGTAACACAGCAATAATCACACATTGTGAGGTTTGCATAAATTCTTTAATTACCTGATCACGTAGCTTTCTGTTCTTAGGTTCTCAAAATTCTCCTAAAAACCCTCTATGACAGTGATTTGAAAATGTCCCTCTGGGTCTCTCCAGAACTTAGTCCCATCTATGTTCATTAAGCATTATCCCAAGTTAAGAGTGGGGTGAATTTTCTTATCCAGGGCTGTATAGCCTATGTTTGTTGTTTACAGTGCTGCACTTCTACATAGTCATCTAAAGAGACAGTTTTAGACTTTATCCAATATTTTGTTATAATTCTTCTATCATGAGAAGCTCAAACTTCGTGTAGCCATTTGTTATATGCTGGAGCTTTTAACCTGCAAGAAGATCAATTTCTCTCATCAATATATTTTTCTCCATGTACTACAAAACTGTTATCTTATCCGTGGCTGGACTTCTACATTTACAGAATCCCTGTTAGCATTTTTTATTTTTTAAGCTTTTGCCTTTTCTAAACCTGTTCACAAGTGATGAGTTAGAGCATCTGGAGAAGGACATCAATTAAAATACTCTTTATTATTTATAACACAGGAAGGAGACTAATGTCCTGAGGAATTATGATAATAAACTATAAAAAAAATTCAGCACTTTTATAAAGGTGTTTTTAACCCAAAAGTCATTAATCTTCCACTCCAGTGATTGAGACCCAATTGCTTTGAGGCCATTTCTGCTACCATGATGCTTGAGTGCTTCTAGTTTTTCAAAGTTCCTTGTTTGCAAAATCATTTCCTTAGGACATGTGTATTCATTTTTCAGAGCTGCATACAAACAGCGTTTGAAACAAGGCTTTTCCTTGTTTCCTTTCCTTAATTCAGAGGTTATTTACCTCTTGCCTTGGGTTTTGTTTTTTATGTTCACCTGACCAGACTGAAGACAGTACAGCATGCTGACATATTCTTACACAAGTTTTCTGATTGAATCCAGTGGCACAGGACTAGACCAAAATTCCCTCCTGTAAAGACTATTGCCTGTTACAGCTGTGCTTGTGCATGAAGAAATTTTAAAAGTAGAAATGTGATGGGTCATTTCACTGAGAACTGGGGCAGTCTTTGGGTTTGGATAGCTCTGTAGAAAGAGGAGTCAAGAAAAGTTCCTCCTATCTGTGATCCTTCACAGCGGTTAAGAATAGATAAAAGCTTTACAGTGACCCCAAGAATGGCGTTCTCAGTCCATGATCATCCTGTCAGCAGAAAATCAAAGCTATTTCCTGGGAAAGGGTGACAGCTGATCCTTGCTGGCTTAGGAACTGCCAGGGCTCCTGAATGCCGTTACCTGCCTTAACTTTAATCCATCTTGGGAAGTCTCTGTCTGGAAGAGAGTACTTGACCTCATCCTCCCCTCTCTGTGTAAGATTCCTTGGCAGCACACCATGGTCTTTGTTCCAAACAGCTTTGGAGTTTGCTCACTGAACTTCATTTTGGTTTTGTTCAAAATGGCCTTTTTTTCTGTAACGTGCAATTTTCTGTAGGCACTTAGTTGCTGCTTTTCTCTCCATGCTCCTCCTCGATATGCAGGGAGCTGCATGGGAGGGACACTACACCATTTTTGGGTTTGGTTTTTTTAATATTTTTTAACATTTAAAGTCTGAAGATCTTGCCTGGATCTCATCCTCAGCTGAACTGAGCTGAAATCAAATGGCGAGAGAACAAGGCTGAACTTGCAGGAGCTACCTCATGTGTTGGAACTGGAAAGATGAAGAAGGTCTTTTAGTCATCAAGTAACTTTCTAAGAAAGTGGACACTTTTGCATACTTTGAGCAAGAGGCTACTAAAAAAAGTTAAAGCCCTGCAGGAAGAGGGAGGGATGCTTCTATGAGTGGTAGTTGAGGTCTCTTCCAGCAGAGAGTCAAGGAGCCTAAGCCATGTGTACATTTATCCAAGTATCCTCCTCAGGCAGCCAAAATCTGGGGCTGTGTTCACCATGCTCAGGACAAACTGTATTGTCTGCCTAAGTTAGGTCACTCTGGCAGGCAGAGGGTGCTCAAGCTGAACTGCTTCCCAAGAGAAAAGGATCCAGAAAGAAGAGCTGGGTTTTGTTGTGGTTTTTGGTTTTGTTCCGCTGGTCCTTTCTCACCTCAAAGGATGAGGCGAGGGTGGTATTGCAAGACTTGGCAAATATAAAACAATTGTGTTCATGTCCACACGCCCGTTTGTATGAATCTCCTTGCGTGTGAGTATTTCAGTTTGAGAAGTCAGTGAAGACAGGTTTTGAAAATGCAGGAATGAGAACATCGTGAGCAGATGCCAAAACTTTTTTTTCTATTTTTTACAGCACGTGGCTTTGAATTGAGTGCTTGTATATGTTTAAATGGCATTGCCTACCCCAAAGTAGTCACCCTGCAACTTGAAAATTTTCTTTCCTGTTTCTTTTCACATCAGCTAGTTTTCTGTCCTGTGTTGTGTCTTTCCTTGCTATTCCAAGACCTTCCCTATTATTCTTGAAATAGGAATGACATCTGCAGCTGCAAGAATGCTGCACTACACCCACAGAATTTACTTTATCTAGCAATCTGCTACTAATATTTTGAGAATCCAGCAAGACAGAAAAAGACTACCTCCCGAAATTCCTATTGTACAGCTGTCCTTAAATGAACTGTGTCATATGAGTTCCCTTTGCAACACTGGTGAAGAAAGTCCTCAATAGTTTTTCACAAATCATTGTAGATGTACTTATCTAAGATATCTTGCCATGACTGTGGACCTTTTTGTGCTAAAACTGTCTGTTGTTTTCCAGGCTTCCTTTGAAATTGCTATAAAACCTTCCATATTTATGAATATTTAATATTTTTCAATTTTCTTAGCCAATGTCTACGTTTATTAAGTGATAAACATCCACTTTGGGGAATATTACTGGTTATATTGCTTGTGCTTTGGAAATAGAACTTTAGTGGCAGTCTCTCGGTGTATCGTCAGAAATAAATGTGATTTGTGGGTAGGACTCGCTCGTGGCTGGGGATGGTGCATCAGCTCTACCACTTAGGAGTGGTTCCCAGAAGTGATCTGACTCAGGCCCTGTGCTGAGTCACAAATCCTCCCCTGCTTCCTCCTTGCTTGCACAAAGTAGTATTCTTCTGAACTGTATTAGCAGGAAAATAATTGCTTCCCACACCCCTGGCACTGGCTGAAGTACGAAAACGCTTATTTTAGTGTGTATAGGGAGGCAGAGGAGGGATGGTCCTCTCCTTTCCCTTTTATTCCTGATCACTTCTAGGTCATTTATATGAGGCTGTGCCTGCTCATACTCCTGGTTCAGGCAACCCCGTAGTGTAGGCAAAATATATCCCTGCAAAACCAATGGAAGAGTATACTCAGGATATGATTTCTCTGAAGACCTGGACTACTAATATGATTGGAACAGGAACCTACCCCGTCCAGCAAACCAAGTTTGACCCAAAATTGAAGACACGTGAAAATTGTGAGAGAGGACTCTGCTTGGCCAGGCCTGAATGTTAGTTCTGAGACCAGCGTCTTCAGAGTATTTTAAGCTTTGCCTGTGGAACTCAGTCATGACATGCCACTTCCAAAGCAGGCAGCAGGCAGAAGTTTGAGCCCAGAAAATGGAGTCAGATGAAGAGATGGCTCAAACTGAAAGGTGCAGTGTTTGGGTGTCCAAACATGCTGCCTGCAGAGCGTCACGGTGTAGTGTCCCTTTGATAAAAGCTGCTAGCTCCTGATAATTGCCACGGCACTTCTAATGTCCAAAGAGCTCCAAAAAGTGCATTGACTGCTTTAAGAGCAGGGCTCCTGATTATTGAGTATCCTTGCAAATAAAATAAATCATATTTTTAATGATGAGGATGAGATTTTAAAACCCTTCAGGAAGTTAAGAAATCACAGCCCCAGGTGTGGTCAGTGAGGGTGAGGAGGGATGAGGCAGCCCCAGGTGTGGTCAGTGAGGATGAGGAGGGGCAGGCTCTGCCGGGGGCTGCTTTCAGGGGTGTTACTGTATGCTGTGCCCTCAGTGCCACCCAGTCCTTCTCTATTGCATCTCTTTGACCCCAGAAAAAAGAGGGGTTTGATGGAAAAGGGGTTTAAATTGAGGGGAAACCTCCTTTCTCATTATTAGTCTATGTTTAAATTGGAGGGGATCCCCCTTCACTTGTGATTTTAAGGATATCAGTTGAAGGAAGACCTACCTTTTCCATGATTTAAGGGTATCAGTTGATGGGGAATTGTTATTTTCTGGTTTAAATGGAAGGGGAAAACCTTTCTGATGCCATTTTATGGCTTGGAGTTGAAGAGAAATCCCCCATTTTCATTATCTTAAGGTTTAAATTGCAAGGGAATCCTTGTTTTCACTCAGTTTTAAGGGTTTAAAATCAGGGGAAATCCTCCTTTTCCCAACGTTTGAAGCATTTAAATAGTGGGGGAAACGGCAGAAAAAGCGAGAGAAAAATGGCAGGAAGCATGAGGTGAAAAAGGGTGGGAAAAGGGAGAGAAAAAAGTGTAGGAAACATGAGGGGGGACAAAAGGACAGGAAACCTAAGGGAAAAAGGGCGGGAAATGTGAGATAATTGGGCACTCATGCATTAATTAATTGGGAATTTATGAACGCTACTGTGCAACAAAGAGGAGATATTATCTTTTTGAGAAAAAAATCTGGCAGAATCAGTCCGAGAAAGAAGATTTTTTGGGTCTGAAAGTTCACAGTCTTNATGCAACAATGCCAAGTGCATTTTAGCAGCTGGGTCTTTTTCTTGTGCCATCTTGCTAAACATTGGTTGAAATCCAAAGAAGCTTGTAAGTACATAAGGGGATATGTAGGTAATCCCATTGCTTTAGGTGCAGACACTTATGTGCTCTAAGATAAAGCACATTCTTCAATAACTGCCTGAATTGATGAGACACCAACCAGCCCCTCTCATCATCTTCCTGAGAGAAAAACACAGCATCATATAATAGCTCTAAAACACCTGCAGCAGCCCTAAAAGTGCATTTCCCATAGCTTTGAGAAAGATCAATGTTACTTGGTACAAGCTTTTTTCCTTTGTTCTTCCCTAGTCCCTCTTCTTCCCAGTTGTATTCTAAACTTTTGGGTTAATGCAGTCCTCTAGAGGCTAAAAAGGGCTTGACCTGGTATAAAAAGCAATGTTTTTCCCATGTAATAAATATTTAAAATGTTTTATCAGTGTAAATAAATGCTACGTTCTGCGAGCCCAGGGAATGGCATTAACGTGTTTTGCTTGCTGAAACATTTATGGAATCAGTGTCAGCCAACAGAACGCAGCCAAGAGGATTTTTTTTAAAGGTAAACTGAAGTGCTTTTAAAATAAATACTACGAGTCGTTTAAGATCTTCAATTATTAACAGATGAAAAGTGTGGGCTGAAAAAGTGCAAACAATCCCTTTCGTTGCACTTTCCCTAATCCCTGTGCAGTTCTCTGTGTCCAGCCTGGAGTGAGCTCCTCGAGGCAGATGCTGCACCTTCACAGATGTCTGGCGAGAGTCTAGCGTATGAATAAGTAGATTTAGAATGCCAAGTATTTGAAAAGCATTTATTTTTATATTTACTTCTCAGGACTTAAGTTCAAGACCCTGTGTTTATGGTTGGCCAGTGATGATATTGCCAGCCTCTGCAAACAGCACTGTAAAAACTTGGCTCTGCTGTAGAAAGCAGTTATTGGCATCACCTCCTTTAAATCCAGAGGCCAGCGCTGCAGTCTGCTTAGGTCACCAGGCACTCTGATTTAATTATGATTATCATCTGCGCAGCTCATTGCTAGGAGTGCAAGCCCTACCTCCACAAGTGAGAAAAAAAATGCCAAAGATGTGCAATGGGGTGAACACCCGTGTAGAGTGATACGTATGTATTGCACCATGCAAAGGTTAAGAGCATACGTGAGCTGGGACAGAAATCATTCTTTTATAAGCTGAGCTCTCTTTTCTTCCTCTGCACAGAGAAAAAGCCCGTAAAAGAGCGTAGAATTCTCACCACTGGTTAGAAAAGTCTTTGTGACTTCTTATAAGGGGGTGGTTCGCCTTGATTTACTCCTATCAGAAATGCATCTGCACCTCTGGGATTTCAGAACGCAGATTTGATGTGGTTTGAAGTGTGTGAGGTTTTTATTTAAAAAGTGACTCTGTTCCACCTACCCACGGCTCTTGCCCAGTCCTTTAATCCCTCCTCATCCTCCCTCCGTGTTCTCCCCCTTGCCAGTACAATGAGATTTCCGACGGTCTGGGCATGGTTCCCCGCACTGTTCCTTGCAACAGCTCTTTGTGTTTCAAGTGGCTGCCTGACAGAATAAAGCCATTTGCAGGCAGCAGCTGCGTTGCAGCAGTAAGCTCGACAGCAATGTGGGGAGCCTGGTGATGTGCATGGATCTCTTGCCTTTCTGCAGCTAGCGTTCATTACATCTGAGGGCATTTGTAAAGTCGCTGCATAGTCAGTGGTTTGGTTTTTTTTTTAACTTTTAGAAACTCTCTAAATACTTTGATGGCAACGTATTCAAGTTTGCTAATTATTGGAATCATCTGGATTTAAAAGCAGGATGCCCTAAAGGGATACTGCACAGCACACACATCAATTCACGCTAACAGTACTCAGTACCTCGTGTCCTCTTCAAAGCTGGCTTATTATCCTCAAGAAGCTTTTCTCTAATTAAGCTGGCTCAAGGTCCTGTACATCTTCTGGTGGTACATGTTCCCCTTGACCATCTAAACATCATCTCAAGTTTATGGTGCAAAACTTTGTTTTCACAAACACTGCTTTGTTAACACAAAGGGCATTGCTTTGTGCAGATATTATCTTCTCTGGACATCTGTAGTAGGCTGGAGCACTTTCATGGCATGGGTGTTAATGAAGCTGTTTTTAAAATGAGAGAGCTTTTTAGTTCATCTTTTTGTCTGTCCTCAGTACCCTCTCAAGAGTACTGGGTATAACCTACAATGAATGTTAAAATTAATTAATAATCATAATTAAGGGTAAATTACATAAAACCTGGTATTAGAACTCTTAACCTCATAAGCTTGGCTACATTTTGGATTAACAAGACTCCTAAAATCACTAAAAAGTGAGGCCTTTATTTGCTTTTGTGAAGATTTATTTGAAGCAACAAGTATTTCAATCTGCAAAGTTTATGGGGGTTTTTTCAGGTTTGCAGTCATCTGTAGTCTTGTAATTTCTTGTATTGTTGTACCTTGTTTGGGAGAAGGTGAGACATTGTTTTGATTTTCTGGGGAATGTAACATTCCTGATGGATGTAAAGAATTGCAGCGATGGTGGTGTTGGCTGCACTTCATTTTCTGTGCATATTTAGAATTAGTAGACTGCATGACATGGGCATTTAGAGGAAAATGTTGACTGCCTCATGTAAGCACAGCAATCATTTGTCTCCAGAGACATTGCTTATCGAGAAAAGCACCCAGAGGCAACTGAGCAAGCAGAGTGGCCCACTCTTGTAGAGGATGTTTTGATCCTGTCAGTAATGCAGTTCATGTAAGAGTCTCTGTGAGAGCCAGAATGTTCCATGCTGGATGTCACTGCCTTTGGATAGTAGCATGTCCTTTGGATGGAACCTTTGGATAGCAGCGTATCCTTTGGATCGATAACTGATGACAGATAACTGAACCGCCTGCAGACACCTGAAAAAGTGTTCTGACATCTGAGGGATGTTAGAATCCAGCCAGTATTAGCTAGCAGGCAGCGAGGGATGCTGCTGGCCGGGCAGCTGATGCCACATTTGATTGCTTCTGCTGTGTTCCATCATGGCTGTGGAGCAAAGGCAGTCTCAGCCTTAGCTGTGAACTGACAAGTGGATTGCCTACAAGGGAAAGTGCTTGTCAAGAGATGTGTCATCCTCATTAGAAAGTATTTAAATTAGTTTGAAAAAGAAGAAAAAAAAAAAGAAATCTAAGATCTTTGATGATAGATTTTAAAAGTTATTAGTTATCACAAGCTCTCTTGGCAGATGTATAACAGACATTTACAACTTGTGAATCACATTTTTCAAAACTCACAGCTAATACCAACTTCTCTGAGGAGATGACAGCATTTGCAGGAGACATTAATGACTTCTGGCTCTCAGTCATTGCAAAATCATGAGCTTGTAATTGTTCTGATCTGGCTATTTGTAGACTATAGAGTTCTAGAGGTCTCTCAATACTTCCATCATTAATAACTTGCCAGTGACAGTGGTTGCCATAATTCCTACTCAAAGCGATAACTTTGAGATCTTTGTAAATGCAAATCCTTACTAAAGGCTTATGAGGCTGGCTTTATTATTCTGGTTTTACAAAATGAGGGGAAGGAGACAGAGGGAGGCACATGAATCTGCAGCTTGAGTCAAGTGCATCTGAGGGTACAGCTGCTTAGTGATTAAGAAAACTTGGCTACAAGTCACCTTGCCTGAGCCATTCTGGGAATGTTTGGCTTGCTCATGACCAGGACTTTCAACAGTCTCATACTTTAACAATCATGTAATAATATCTTGCTCATACCCATTTCTGGGCAACCTCTGTTGAAAGGTGCTCCACAAATCTTGGGACAAAACCAGCACTGCTGGTTGTGACTCTCCCTCTGTCAAGACTGAAATTAGATGAGGTGGACGTGGGAGCTCTCACTCAGTCTGGGTTTGGTGGTTCTCGAGCAGCTCAGGCTCTGCCTGGGACTGGCTTGACTTCTGAAAGAACCCAGCATCAGAGTAGGGACATGACTCCAGTTTGCCACCCTCCCCATGCTCTGCAGTGCACCTCTGTGCACCCCAGTATTTGCCCTCATGTGTGTGCCATGGTTCTTGTCCTTCTCCAAGCCTGGTTGTTCTTTGTTTGTCCCGTGCTTTAACTCTCCTCAATACCATGTGTGCAACACCTTCGGCCTGTTTGTCAAGAACAAGCAAATATAGCTGATATATTCCCTCCTCGGGGAGGGGGCATTTGGTGATAGGTAAGGTAACACCTGTTTCACTTTGGTCTGTGATTGGGGCAGCAGTGGTAACTTTTGGCAATGTTGGAGATCTTCTGGAGGGAGGTAATCTGTAAATGTTCATCTTTACATCATCAAGATAATGAGTCCAGGTGAGAGGAAAAGAAAGAAAACTGAAACTACTGTGCAATTTACAGCCTCTCTGAATTTTGTTCTCTTGCTGATAAGTGCTTGCTTCTGTTCTCTCTGCAGGTCTCCAGGTGGTTTTAAATTCAATTATCAAGGCCATGGTCCCTTTGTTGCATATTGCCCTGCTGGTGCTGTTTGTCATTATCATCTATGCCATCATTGGACTGGAGTTATTCATGGGGAAGATGCACAAGACCTGCTACCATGTGCAAGGGGGACTGATAGGTAAGGGGAACACACACACACACAAAGATTTTCGGAGGGAGGCTTTTCCCATGTGTAACAGAGCATTTCTTCTGGCACAGGAGACGGGTGCCTGTTGCTCATTGCTTGTGTACTTCTTAGGGGTTTCATCATTTCACCACTGCAA
This sequence comes from Cnemophilus loriae, assembly GCA_013397755.1. NCBI lineage: Eukaryota > Metazoa > Chordata > Aves > Passeriformes > Corvidae > Cnemophilus > Cnemophilus loriae. Next base: position 1,527,279 of record VZTF01005583.1, read on the forward strand.
ACTGAGCTACACAGGAGATGGCATCATAGAAATGAACAACTTAGATATTTTATTATTAATCTCGTACAAAAATGCATCAATGTTTTAAACCAGTATCATTGTAAAGAAATACATAATTCAGGGCAGTACGTTTCTTTTTTTTTTAATCACAGGCTGCAACTTTGGTTAGAAGGGCAACCAGAAAGAAAACAAAATTATATTAATGGGAAGAAACTTTTTTGCATCAAATCCGTCAGGAAAGAACTTTCAAATTATTTGCAGAAAAAAATATTCACATTTCAAAATAATTCAATTGCACTGTCACTCATCTAACCATCTGTTCATTTTCATTTGATTTATTGATCTTGAAGAGCAGCTATTTCTCATGTGGTGGAGGATGCTAATGCCTAGGACCCAGTTCAGCTCATAAGAAAATATTGTACAGCAGAAAATTGTTTCAGAAGTTCTGTATTTTCTGTTTTTTATAACATTGGCAGATTTCATTTTCTGGAAATGATGCTAGAACGATAATGAACTGTCACTCTGGTTTGCATCTTTAAAGTGGGTGTATTTTTCTCCGTTCTGTCTGGAAGTATTTACACTACAGCATCTAATTCTGATATTACTGTTTCTGGCATTCTTTCGTGATCAGAATGTGTTCACAACTTTTGGAAAATTACATTGTTTACCATATAAGATGAGAAATGAATATAATTACCCACTCCCCTCCACATACATACATACCTGCATCTGTTAAAAATGTGGCACTAAGGTCTGGAATCTGTACATTTTAAAAAGTCACATCGCAGAAGTTTTTGTGCTTATAAAAAACGTTTTCTGGAGCATTCTTTATGTGCCAAAGCATTTATTTTGCTTTGTTGTACGGGTTCCCAGGTCTTTGGAAACACCTGTACAGAATAAGGGGTGGATAATCAAGCAGCAGTCTTAGAGTTTCTGAGTGCCACTGGGCTACTGATAAAGTGCCACACAACATCTAAATGCCAAAAGAGACACTCCAATGTCCAATGTGAGCACACAATGCTCCAGACACTCTGTGCTGTAATTCAGCAGTGGCCCAGTGCCACATCACCCTGTCTCCAGAGCACTGAAGCCTGTGTGCTGCAGGGGCTCAGCCTCCTTCAGCGCTGCCAGTCAGCGCTGCGCTTCCAGGATTAACCCGGATGCCAGGTGACTGCAGCAGGAAAACGCTGGCCATGACACGCAGCCTAATGAAACATGATAGGCTTGATCTAATGTTCCCTGTCACATTGAAAGGCCTGATTTCTTCCTCGCAGGAGGGTATGCTTTGGAAAAAAAAGTTCATCTCAGTTTTGACTATAAAATTTGACAGCTTAGCTATTATTTTTTGCATAAAGAAAGCAAAGCGCGACAGTGAGCAGTTGCCTGTGTATTCCTGAGAAATCTGTCAAACTCACTGCAAAATACATTTGTTCAGATCTGATGTCCTTCACTTGCTTATCAGTGTGTCGAATGGTTTCCTTCAGCTGTTTTTTTCCCCCTTCTCTCCTTCAAGATACACCTGCAGAAGATGATCCGTCTCCGTGTGCCCCCCAGTCTGCCCACGGGCGGCAGTGTCAGAACGGCACCGAGTGCAAGGCGGGCTGGGAGGGACCTAAGCACGGCATTACCAACTTTGACAATTTTGCTTTTGCCATGCTCACGGTGTTTCAGTGCATCACCATGGAGGGCTGGACAGATGTGCTGTACTGGGTACGTATCCGAAAATGACAAGCTGAGAGTCCTGCTCGTGCTCACAGCTATGTTGAAACTTGGGGGCTTTAGCTTTCTTGCTTGTTCTCTAGAGTGAAGGCATGGTTGCTAGCATGGAGCTTGAATTAACTCAGCTTACTGTTAGGTAAAATGGAGGGGTTATCTGGTGCAACGAGATCAAATGTAAATGTTGACTTTCCATTGATATTTTAATTTTGAATGATGGCAGATGGCTTATTGAAGGTTTTCAATGTACCTTGGTTGAGCAGAAAGTCATGGAAAGACCCTCTCTGCAGGTGTGAAACATCTCATACATCTCTAGATTACTGATGTAGAAGTATTTGTGACAGACAACCACGTGCTCTACCCATGGCATTTACGTTACAAAGGCACTACACTGATCAGCTCATAGGTTTTATAAGAAAAGCCTCAGAAATTCCACCAGTATTCCTGATTATGACTTTTGTCGTAAAATAATTTATTCTAATGCTATTAGCTCTGATACTGGTGTCAGTCATGGTCATATGTTTAGCTAAAACATTATATTACCTTTAATATAGATGGAGACTCATGTTGTCCTGTACCCTAATTGTGGGCATTTCAGCAGCTTTAGTTTGTACCTTTTAATTCCTAATATATTAGGAAATTCATTGCAATACAATTATACTGTAGGAGTTAATATCACGTTTAGCTTTCACCAGTAAATCCTATATATGAACGTGTTTCTGGATGCAGCTCTGGCCGTCAGCTTTTGCAGCAGTAGGTTATGATCCAGGACCTTCATTCACGCACAGCACAGTCCTCTCTGTGTAAGGCTAACCCAGACTCTCACCAACTTGTAAGTCTGGCACGTCATGACACCTGGCTCTCCAGGATGGTAGGATGTGTTAAAATGCCTGATGCAGTTTAACTCCAGAAGGCTCAAAGCACGCAAAAGGATGATCTGGACTGAGGCAGCTTGCACCATTAGTCAACATCAGCTTTTCTCTTAAACATGAGCTTGAAGCTGCCTTCTACCCACCAGTGATTTAGAGTTTACAAGATTTCCCTTTGAAGATTTAGCTTATCTGCAAAGAATGGTCTCTGTGTAGAACAGCTAGAAGTTGTCTCTTTATCTTCTTAAGCTTAGATTAGAATAGTGACTATAACTTCCTTCTAATGCCTGAGATAAAGGGCAGAGATCAAACCACAAGGGGATTCTGGGTCTCAGAGAAAAAAAATTGCCATTACCAGAAAAGAGGGTATAAATTAATAAAATAATGAAGAGCAGAAGTTAAAGTCAGAAGAGAAACTGGGCAAAACTGCTCCACAGTTCAGCTACAGCTACATATAATATATCTGTCTTTTTACCACCTTTAGCCCTCATTTCTCCATGGTGTGTGTGATTGAGAGGATTTATTTACAGGGGAAATGGGAGAGAGTAAATGGTGTCAGAAAAAGACATGAAAGTAGTTTTGGCCCTGTATACCATTCGGTACTGTGAAACCTCTCCACAAGTGATCATCAGTTTCTCCAAAGACGTGTGCTGTGAAAGACCCTTCCAATTCCTACCCTTTAGAGCCCGTGTGTCATTTCCATGACTGGATATGAATCATGCTTAACTAATTATCAGTTAACTGATAACAGAAGCCAAAAGCATACACTCACTTCCAAATTATTTTCCACCATGACTGTGGCAGACAGTCTGATTTTTATGGTGTCCCTGCATCAAACTGGGTGTTAGTTGTTGGCTTTTGTTTGGTATTCAGCCAGCTTTTTTTTCGCTGATTTCCTGAGCTGTTCTTTTTTTTTCTTTAGAGACAGAATGGTGAACTTAGACCTTAAATTAATACAGATTGATGGTCATTATTTTTAGGGGCATGCATATTGTGAGCGTTTTAGATTATGGCATTGTTAGAATGCTTGCTTTGGAAAGAGCAGAAATATTTGTTATCATCAGTTGCCAGTTGTTCCTAGACAAGACTACAATGATAAGAGTTATCACTGCAGAAAAAAAAAAGTCAGTAATTGAGGAGGAGGAGGAAATTTATTTCATAAAGAAAAACCCATATCACCTGTGTTTAAAGACCATGAAATACGAAGTTTGAGTAAATACCTGAACACCTGAGCTGGCAGACATTCTTGGTTAAGCTGCTGGAAACAATCCTAAGAATACTATTGTCCCATATGACTTTTGCCTCTTTGTGCTGTATTGACAAAGCAGACAGAATTCAGCTCTGATCAGTGTTTGCCATCTGGTAAGGGAGGTGTCTGAGGTGTTTCCTTCTGCAGAGGGGTCTGTGCTGTGCTGGGGGCAGGTGTTGCCTGGGCACCTACTACGCAGCACACCTAGGAGAAACGCTATTGCTTTAAAAACATTTATGTGTTGGAACAGTCTCTAAACACTCACACTGTGATTTCCTGTGATTTCCAACAATTTCTATTATACAGTGAGATTTAGAGTCCATAGCAAGGGCGTTCTATCTTAAGTTAGCCAGATCAAAAGGAAGAGTACTCTGGGTAGTAAAGAATAGAAAATATGCAACATTTCAGTTGCTGAAAGAATAATTTTAGTAAGTGAGATAGGATACAAATATCTAACTCAAACTTACTGTGAGCCACTGTTTCCTTAGTGCAGTCTGACTCATACGTAACTTTATTCCCTGGTCTTTGCCTTTTTGGCTGAGGAAGAGTGAACTTATCATAGACAACTCACTGGGAGCTGCATCTCCACGGGGTGCAGAGATAGGAGGCTATTCTCTTCTCGGCTCTGAAAGATCTCCTGGAACCACAGTGAGGCCACGAAAATTAAAATTTGCTTTATAAGGAAGTAAATCTGCACAGTTGTTTGAATTAGAAATACAGAATTCGTTGTCCATATTCCACTAAAAGTACAGATTAAAAAACTGTAGGAAAATTTTGTCTGCAAATCAGTTTTGCAGACAATAATTTTAGGTAATGATTTACATTCGTTAAACTTAAGAATGTAAGCTAATGGGCTAATATTTAAAAGTGCTGAGCATTCAAAGTTCAAGCAGACTGTTAAGTTCTTAGCTCCTCTGCAATTCAGGGTAGTTAACAAGGTTTGAATCTGGGGTCCTGCTGGGGTCAATGGCAAAATTCTCATTAATTTTGAAAGGTCAGGATCTCACATTGCATTTTGCAAAATCTTGATCATACTATTGAGATTTCCCACATGCAGTCATAGTACAACATGAGGACTCACAGATGCCTAATCAGGGCCTTGGTATCTGTTGAGATTAGTCTTCCAAGGACATACATGTGGATGCAGAGAGTTTTCTTTGCTCCCTTCTTAAATCTGAATATATGTGCCTGACCTAAAACTCAGCAGAACAACAGATAAAGCTCTGGGCTGAATTACTTGGCTGAAAGTGTTGAGATGATGGAGCAATTCCCTTGCTTTGAACTTTTCTGTAAGTGCTTCTCAATTATATCTTCTTATTTTCTAAAAAAAACACCAAAACAAACAAAAACCAGCTTTTGAAAGATAGCTAGATCTCTGCATTCCTCTCAGTGGGAATGGAGGGAGCTTAGCACATTTCAGCATGTTGCCCTGAAAAATACAGTAGTCATTTTGTGAAACCAATGTCTGTCATGTGCCACAGTTTGCAAGGTTAAAGCTGCATGTTTAAAAGTCAGAAAGCTGTGTGACCCCCCACAAGCCCTAGGCTCCTAATCCACTTAATAGCTCTTCAAATTTTAACTTCAGTTTCCTGCTTCCTTCTTCATGCTTCCCAGTGCAGGCTTTTCACCTGTGTAGGGAAGCCTGTCTCCTCTCTCATGGAGTACTATTTCCCAGCCTGTGATCCACATCCTCACAAAAAGATAACCAGAGACAGGAAAGCAATAAACTTTTATTCCCTAGAAGGACTTGGCATCACTAAGATCAATACACTTTCCAATCTCCTCTCTCTCTCTCTTAGCAGATAATACTTGTGAGTAGATTGGTTTCTTTCGAAATGAGAAAGAAAAATATTAGGGAAAACAGTTCAACACTGCTATCATGGAAGGTAGGATAATTACTTAAAAGGAGCCAAATTTTTAATGTGAAATAACTATATTGGACAGGATGAAAAATCTGTGCAAAACAACCTTGTTGACTCTTCACTGAAGAACTGATCGTTGTTGAAGGGAGCGTTAAGAGTTTGTAGAAACACATCTCCTGTACTACCTCAGTCTTACAAGTTTATTTTGTCCCATGCCAGGTGCCTTTGTCTCATGGGCAGTCAGCCCACAGAATCATTGAGCAGACAGGCACCTCTTGTGATATGTCACATGACAACTTCTCCTATGCATTGTAGAAGGATTTGAGGTTATTATTCTCAAAACCCTCCTTAATGTATGATCAGGCAGCATTAGCTGCTCGCTTGGTGTGGGCATCAAGGCTCGTTCCTGAAGACCTGTCTTGGAAACTTCCAGCAGCAGATGAAAATCCAAATGTTGCAAATTGAATCATTTGGTATTTTGTAATCAGTCTCTGCTGCAGTCCATTATTTTGTATTGTCTTGTTGACTGAGGAGGAAAATTAATCTCTGTGCAGTTTATAACATAGTGTTTAAATATTTGTAGGCATTTGTTGTCTTCACTTAATCTTTTTCTAATCTGAGGAGATTCAGTTCTTTCAACCTTCCCTAATGGATCTTCTTTTTAATTATTTTTAATCAGTTTGTTATTGTCCTTCAGTGGAAGCTTTGTTTCTGAGTTAAATACAATTCGGCCGGTGCCCTGTCTCTAGAAGGGTTTTCGTCTTTGTGTGAAATGTGCTCTCTGCAGCTGGAGACCTGTGACACTGCATGCAAATCTATCCACTGCAGCCTCAGTTTTACGTGCCTGGTCTCTCCACTGCCCCGCATCTAAGCAATTGTACATATAAATGAAAACAAAGCACAGAGAAATTGCAAAACACAACCATATGTTTTTGTATTAGGCTGTTCACACCGCTGGGTAGTGGAGAGCCCGGTCCTGAGTTGTTCTGCTTGCCCTTTACAGCTTGAATTCTAGAATTGAGTAATTCTGCTTGATATGCTTGAAGATTATTAATGATGAGCAACCTTGAGCCTGCCATCAGTTTTGGAGTCTTGGCTTTGACCCATGCCATTTGGACAACGCTTCAGAATACTTGGTCAGGTCTCTGAAAATAACATGCAGCGCCTCCAGGAACAATTTACCTCTAAGTGTAAACTAAAGAATCTGGTATTATTATAGATGGACTAAGGCCAAGTCTGGATGAGATCCAGGGCACTAACCTGTGCCTGGAAGAGATGCCCAAACTGGCACATAATAAGTTGACTCCCTCAGATTTAAAAAATCCTTGTCAGTCTTCCCCAGCCCCTAGGCAAGAAAATGAGTGAATAGTCTAAAACAGTGCAGTAGAGCCACCACCGTGTAGCGAGAGGCACAATGCAGTGAGATTGAATCAGTGCAAACCTTCAGGAGCATCACAACCCCAGGGACAGCAGAGAGAAACATATACAGACACAGTGGGTTAAACAGGCTGTCCTGGAACTTCCCTCCACCTCTCAGTCTTTGAGATCATACTCTCAAGAGTCGCTAAATCATCTTGAAACACGGGCTTACAGTCACCCTTACAGTTCCCATCATGAAATCAAAATGGAACAAATTGAACAACAGATGTAATTTACTTTGCTGACAGCACTGACAGATCCTGTGAGCTTTTCTCACCCCCCTCCTCCAGCCTGTTGCAGCCAATGAGGAAGACGTGAGAAATTCTGAGATATTGCCACAAAGTGGAAGACATTAAAAGCAGAGCTGCAACCCCCAATTTTCGCCAGCTGTGTTTTTCCTTCTAACCCTTTATTCTTGCAGCACTTAAGCTTGAATTAGTAAGGCTTTCCACAAAAGAGAATGATCCGATTCTAAGAATATATCTGTCTACATGTTTCCATGGTGTTTATTCCCCATCCACCTCCGCCCCTCCAAGAAAATGCTGGGCTTTTATTGTTGTGGGGTTGAGGTTTTTTTAATCATCTTTTCGGCAGGGGTTTGCATGAATGTGAAAAATTTACAAAGAATAAGCACGCAAGTATGAGCAACCCATCACTGCGATTGCAGAGGTTATTTCATCTCCATCTGCTGTAACAGTGGTGGGTAAGGGGAGAGGGCCCGTAGTTCAGAGCACTGAAGGGCCGCAGCATTAATGCACTGAAAAAGCAGTTCCCACATTTAATTTGCATAAATGCTGACATCAATCTGTTTTCCTTTTCCTCCTTAACAACTGCACGTGCAACCGTAATGGTTGCTGTACCACTGCCTTGAAAGTGAGTAACAGCAGTGACTTACTCCCTGGCAGCTGCTGTGAAAACCTGCTGCTGAATTTGTTCAATACACTCGTGTGAAACAAAGTTTTTATGAGCCCTTCAGAAACTCAACTTTGGACTTCTCAGCCCTCTTCCTCTATATGAAAAGAAACTCTCTATTAAAAATGAGCTTTTTTGGGTTGGTATGGGGAGGTGTTGATAGAAACCCTCTGCCCAGTGCTCCTGTGTGGGAAGGACCTTTTTAATAGCCCTGTCTTTCTGTTGCCCTTTCACTTTTCTTTCTTCTTTTGTTCTTCTTTACACTGTATCCTAATTGCTGCTGTCTAATCACCACAGAGACTTTTCTTGTCTTTAATCTTTAATCTTTTGTCCCAGAGCTAGAAAATTAAGAGCTAAATTACTGGGACATTTATACACGACTTGGGATTTTGAGTGCCTCTGTTAGTGGGTGCACTGCTTGAGCCCTACCACCAGTTTTGTCAAGAAATGATGGTTGATGCCTTTTGAAAAAGTAATCATCAGATTTGTTAGCTGTGGACCCATATCTACTAGACAAATTCACAACTAACAGACAGGTTCATTATCTAGATCCTGGGAAAGAAAAAGACAAGGAAATATGCCCAAGGTCAGGACACAAGTCATGTCTCTAGAATTATTTATTAAATTATTGTTTCTTTTGAGTTTAACTTCTTTCAACATCTTGCTTTTAAGACAAAAGGCAATACAACTAAACCTTCACCAGTCTTACTGTGAATATTAAGTCCTTCCTGCCTGCAAAGAGAATTGTTCCTTTAATATTGGCCTTATTCATTGATTTCAGAGGGGTTTCTGCCTGGGCAGAATTTGAGGGCTCAGCATGATGAGTGGTCATGCCATTGTAAACGTGTAGTTTATCTGCACCCATGGCCAGCTCTAGAGCTGTCTCCTTGTAACTCCAGTCCTCTGAACTGCACCCAAACTGGAGACCTAAAAACAATATCGGACACATCTTCCGAAAGATACAGAGAGACCAGAAGTAGGAAATGAAGGGTGCAGAAGTCAATCGGAGGAATCAGTCTTCCTGCTGGGAAGGACTCGTGGGTCCTGGTGGGTGAGAGGCTGGACATGACCTGGGTACGTGCACTCACACCCCGAAAAGCCAGACGTGTCCCGAGCTGCATCTAAAGCACTGTGGAGAGCAGAGGAAGAAGGGGATTCTGCCCCTCTGCTTGGCTCTGCTGAGACCCCACCTGAGTGCTGCATCCAGCCCTTGGGGCCCCAGCACAGGTAGGACATGGAGCTGTTGGAGTGAGTGCAGAGAAGGGCCATGAAGATGATCAGAGGGCTGGAGGACCTGTCCTATGAGGAAATTCTGTGATTCTGTGAAAGGCTAAGAGAGTTGAAGTTGTTTAGCTTGGAGAAGAGAAGGCTCCAGAGTACCTAAAGGAAGCCTACAAGGCACTCTTTATAAGTCATGTAGTGATGGGACAAGGGGTAATGAATTAAAATTGAAAGTGGGCAGATTTAGATCAGATATAAGGAAGAAAATATTTACAGTGAGGGTGGGGAAATGCTGGAATACGTTGCCCAGAGAGGTGGTGGATTCCCCATCCCTGGAAACATTCAAGGTCAGGTTGGACAGGGCTCTGAGCAACCTGATCTCATGGAAGGTGTCCCTTCTCATTGCAGGGAGTTGGACTAGATGGCCTTTAAAGGTCCTTTCAAACTCAAACTATTCTATGAATATTTACCACAAAGCATTGACTCTATCGACTTTTAAAGCATATCTAGAACAAATCAGTCAGGACATTGTGCTGATCTTGCCTATGTTGCATTGCTTATAAGACTCATAAGAAAAGGAGAAGGGGCAGTTTGTCTGTCAAGAATGCAGTTGCACCTCGTTCAGGCTCTTTGATAGTAATTTCTCCACCAAACCTCTAGTGCTTTTACAATATCTCTGAGTGCCTCTCAGATGAAGGTCTATTATCTGTGTGCTAGGAGTTCTAGATATTGTGCATTTTATTCGAGAATTCCGGATGTGATTTCACAACTGGAAACTGGATTAATTATCTACAATGTAGAATTTTTCTAGGATTCCTAGGTTGGGAACTGGATACAGAGGAACTTGGGATGTACTGATCAAGTGCAAAATAATTGAGAGTCTTGCCTTCGCTTATCAAAGAAGGTAGTGATTATCTACATCTTACAGTGCTGTTTTTCATAATCTTTACTTTTAAGGACTTAATTGACTATGAAATCAATGAATAATGTGTGCTGGTATATTCCCATGCATGCAGCAATCAGTACTGTTCTGATGTAGTTGTGGAAGAATTTGCTGTCAGTCTACAGCCATGCAAATGTCAACACAAAATAAACAGAGACAGGAAGGGATGGCCCAGAATTCCAAGAGGAAATGAAATTTTTAGATTTGGAAACCCACCATCGTAGGGGATATTTTTATGCTTGAATTGAGTGCTTTATTCCTTTGGAGTGAATTTCCAAAGACTTTAAAGGACTAAAAGGTTTTAAAATAACTGAATAGCAGTAAGAGATGGAACTGCTGCAGTGGCTATAATGAAAGAACTGTGGCTACATAGCCTTTGGGCTCTTGGATGACTTTTTCAAAGCCCAGCCTTTTCCTTTTAAAGGGAAAGAAAAAAAGTTGTACACACTTATGTGGGAATAAGGCAACTCACATAAAGCTCTGTGACTTTTACCTCTGGAGCTCTGAATTCAAACCCTGATTAAATCACACAAGTCCAAACAATTTTTGGAGGTCAGTCCATGGCATTTGTCTAAATTGCCAATTCACTCAACAAGCACCCACGTAATCAGTCACATGAGAGAATGGAGAGCCTTCACGGCTCTTCACGGCCCCTCTACGAGTACCTGGCTTTGGCAGGACACTGCAGGTGGATCAACGGCATGAACCTCCCCTAAGCAGATCTACTGTTCAGGAACCAGGAAGAGCAGAGTGCCAGGCAGGCCAAAGTAATATCACTATTGATGTCAGCTGTTGAGTACAGGAGAGGTAGGGAAAATGGTGTGTCAGCCATCTGTGTCAACAAGCAGAATGGATCGAGATGCTCGGCACAGCAGGCTGCAGGATGTGCTTGTGGAAAGTCCTGAAGACCTGCTCAGTCTGGGCCTCGAGTCTTCAAAAGCCTGCCTGGGTCAGTGTCTGGCCCGTCCTTTCCCTTCTGGTCTGTATGACCCAGACAGCTTCAGAGCAGACAGAGCGACCTGAGCCACCGCTGAACAAAGCCAACTAACTTCTGAGGGAACAGTTTTGAGGGAATTTTTTACATCCTCAAAGTGCAGCAGTTTCAGCATGCTCTAGAATGTGAGTTGCTTTATCACTTGGCAGTAATTGAATTTCAATACTTCACTTTTGGTTAACATGTTCCATGTTAAACCGAATTGAAATACATTTAATATTTTTTTTTCACTTTCACATATTAAGCCTGGAGAAAGTGAGTGAGGTGGCAAAGCAAGAGTTTTATTGGAGCTTAGAATTTTTCTTTGATGTAAGGATTTCTTGCTGTGTAATTGATGTTTTTAGTGGGAGTTCAGAATCCCTGTATTGCCAAACATGCTGCAGAGATATGTAGCACCCTCCAGTTTTCACAGAAAAACAGAGAAGTCCCTCAAGAAAGCACAAAATTACAGGTAGGATGGGAGGCCATATAAACGGTAGCTTTCTGATTATTTTTGTTTCCCCTCCCCTAGCTAGCTGACTGACTAGAGGAATGTCCCAAGGGTAGTTGTACTAAAAAAATTCAATGTGCTGAGGTTTTGTCAGCAAATCCACTCTTCAGATAGCTGATTTGCCATGAGGATGCATGTCCCTTTGGAACACTACTAGTGCAAATAAAAGTTGCAACTTTGTGAAAACAACCGCCAGTAACACTGCTGGGTTTTTTAAAGTGAAGGGAGAGCCTAACATTTTCCCCTCTATTTTGGAAAGTGTGAAGTTAAATGACCTTTGCCATCTGTTGAAGTTGTACAGTAAACTTGTGTGAAGGCCCCTTGAAATCACAGATTTAACTAGGACACTGCTGAACACATTCAGTATTTCCCCTCTAGTGGTGAACAGGGTGGTTGGACTTGATCTTTAGAGACCTTTTCCAGCCTTAATGGTTCTATGATTCCCTACCTCTCCAGCAAGCACAAACTGCTGTGCTGGAGAAGTATAGGACCAGGAAGCATTTTCAGCAGAAATAACTTGCAGTGGAAAACAGCTCAGCTCAACCATTGTGTGCCACAGACATTTTGACCTGCTGGTATTTGAATGCAAGCTGTAATTCTCTTCCTTACCCTCAGACACAGACCTTGTATTTTCCATAATAGCTCAGTCTGGTAAAGAACATCAGACTGTAAAAAACAATGTGCACCCAGGCCAAAAACAAATGAAATATGAATGTGTAACTGTACTAACAAATGAAATAATGTTCTGGAGTTCAGTGGTTATGTACTGAGAGCTAAAAAACACAGTGGAAGGACTCAGTGACAACATGAAGTCAGTATCAGTCATCTGGGACTAGATAGTTGAAAGTTTGGTCTTTTTCTGTGTATCTCTGACTTTATACAGTCTTTCCCAGCTGATGAAATGTGCATATCCTTGAAAAGGGGCCTGTATTTAATGAGTGATGAAAATGTGATTCAGTGTTGCTATAAACAATAAGTGTGGCAAATTCTACTGGTAGCGATGCACTTCCCTCAAACTGTACGCAACTAAAGCAAGTATGGTTTGCTCCATATAACAGCAAAATGGCATTCCTGTATAACTTTAGAGAAGCTCACACGAGCTATTTAATACGTTTTCACTTTGCCATCGAGCAGATGACCTGGTTCTAAGGCAGAGCTGATCTCAGCTCCGGCCTTGCTCTTGAGCAGGTAGCAGCAGCCTGGTAGGACCCTCCTGCAGGATTCCTGCCTTTGCACAGTCTCCCCAGGAAGCTCAAGCCCGTCGAGGTGTATCTCCTGCAGGAGTGTGTTCTCTCGTGGTTTGGAGATTGAGCCCCAGCACTGCTCCCGTTTGTCTTCTGTACAGTGCTGCGTGGGGAAGCTTGGCCACTTCTGGAGACTTCACCCTCTAGTCAGGGAGATCAGGCAGCAGAGCAATGTACTATAGCTTACCAAAAGCTTTTAATTAATGAACCGCAAATTGTGGTTCACCTGGATCAGGGCAGGTGTACTTGGGTGAGGACATTTATAGCAGATTCAACATCTTTGATCTCTGAACATCTTCATCTTTGTTAGGAGGGGCCAAGAAGCTACCTCTGCAGACTCCATGTTCTCAGATCAGTCTGCCACCTTCCCCTTCTCTCTTCTGGATTCAGATTCCATTGCTGCAGTTTCTTTGATTCTTTCTCAAGGGTTCTCTGTTGCAAATTAATCTTGATGTTTCTGTTGTCCTCATCAAGGCAGTCCTTTCTCAGTTAATGGCTCCATTTAGCTCCTGCAGAGAGTTCTGTACAAATTGCCAATGTTTCTGCCTCAGAGTGGAATTTTAATTTGCTCTTTCCATCACTACAGAGTATACAGAATGACTGGGGAACCAAGCTACTCATAGGAGTCCTCTCATTTTTCCTACTGCTCATATAGGATGAATCTTGCCTACATTATTAATTTTTATCCTACAGTGACTGTCTAGCAGAATAACCTGTCTGGAGCATTTTCCACCCTGGTTCATGATCCCTGTGGCCTCATCTTCACCCAGCTCTATCTTGCCTTTCTCGTGAAGACACTGAAAAAATATTATAGATGTTTATATATACCAAGCGAATGCACATACAGAACTTGTAAAATTCCATAGCTGAGGTAACACAGTAAGTAGAGCCTTACAAATAAGAGCTTGGAGAATACTACTCAGCTCAAAATTTCCTTTTTCCTTCAGTACTTCAGAATAAAAGAAATGTGATTGTCAAAACAGGACCAGCTGATCAAGTGCTGTTTGTTCTTTTGACTGTCATCTGTTCAGACTGAAGCTGGGTTAAACTTTGGTGTCTCCTTTGCATCCATCTGATAGCACCAGCTATAAAATGTGGACTGTTTAGGAACAGTTTTAAGGAGTGACTGTGGCTTAGAGTCCCTCTAAGACTATCAGGGTGTTGATGCTTACCAAGAAATTCTACCCAGACTAAGAGTAAAGACATCTGGAGGCCTTGCCTGTATTTTAAGCTATTGCTCCTAAGTCCACAAAAGCGAGTCTAGTTTATTTTAGTTTTTACATTTTTGCTTATTACAAAATTTGGAGTTTTTGTAATTATTTTACCCCCATCTCTCTCCCTTGAGTCAGCTCTGAGGCCTTAAATTCCCACTCCTTTTCACCTATCCTAAAGACTCAGAACATCTGAAAGACTATTCCAGGTCTACAAGATGATAATACTTTTCATGATGCACTAGAATTTATAGACTGAAATGCCCAAATGTTTTTGTCATTTTTTAGCCACTGCGTACATTAAGCTTCAATTTACTCCTGAGGAATTTCTGAGAATAAATTCCTAATCATACGTTCCTCCCAGTGCTGTGCCCCAGCCTATTCCAGCAAAGCACTTGTGCATATCAGCTCATTTCCACTGGTAACAATAATATTGACCATTGGCCTCGGTGGAATTATTCATTTGCCTTAAATTATGCACATACATGATTGCTGGATTAAAAACCAACCAAGCAAAGACAACTAATTAGATTTTAAATAATGAAGGATCTGCGGGGTGGAATCTGCATCCTTAAAGTAATAATGCACTAAATCCACTTTTCAGGATGTGTGCTGGGTGATAGGAAATGTGATCCTTTCCTTGCTCCTTTTCTGAACGGAGAAGTCAGATGGATATATGCCGTGTGTATAAACTTATTTGAAGTGTATGTGGAGAGCAACCAGGAATTTATCAAGTAAAATACGCTTTTTTTTTCATGTCTTTATCGACATGAAACGCAGCAACCGTTCAGGCTCCAAAGAAACCAGCAGATTCAGGCTATGCAGGATTTCAGTGCTAAAGAAACAATCTCATAGTTTGCCCCACAGGCTGGAAAAAGTGCTTGTTAAGCCTATCATACAGAGAAAGTAAATTTTAGTACTGTGTCCCTTGTAACTCTACCTGTAGTTCTGTGTCAACTCATTGATATCTTTCTGGGGCTTCTTTTAAGCATTTAAAGTTTTGTGAAGAAGTTAGAAACTGTGACTAATAATAAGCAATTTCCTTGTCACAAGCAGCGAGGTTTACAATACATTTAAAATTGCATAGTTAATATAATTATCACAAGTATTACATTAAAAAGCCCCAGTAGAACATAAGCAGTGTACAGTCTAGAGATCAGATAAAAACAAAACGTACAGGAGTCATTACCAGAGCTAACAACACTGCATTTCTGCATATCTAGGGGTTGATTTACTTGTGTCACAGTCTCAACAGTCACAGTCCTATTACCCACCTACAAGTTAAGAGCACGACCAAATGAGACAATTCTCAGACGTCTCAGATCTCTAAGGAGAAGTTGAGAGGAAGAACAGGAGTCAAATCTTCTCCTCACAAGTCCTCTGACAACTACCAAGAGCTTTCAAGGCAAAGACCCAAAGCACTGCAGAGCCAAAGGTTCTTAAGCCCAAAGCAGGTCTGCAGCTGAGAAGTTAACCAGAAGACATTGTTTTGTTGAACAAAATTTCTTGTTCATTTGCAGAGCAGCCTCAAAAATCCTGCTGTCACCAGTTACAGTTGTTACTTAGATGTTCTCAGGAGCTGCCAGCAATATAATTTTTCTCATTTAGGATGAAGATTTTGTTCTTCATCTGTTTGTGCTGATGCAATACATCTAGCGTGAGGAAAGGTAGACCTTTCAAAGTTTTGCTTCTTCTCTGGACAGATGCATACAGACACTTTGCAGGAAACTCACCCTGCCTTACTTATTTCTGAAGGATCACATGGATTTATGACATCCTTTTTGTTCCCTGACTGTATGAGTGCAAATCATTTGAGTTAGTGAAGTTTCAGAAACAAAGCAAAGCTTTAATGATCATGAAAGCAGCGTGAAGATACGATGGAATCCAAAGACAATAGTGTAAGAGGAGGAGTACTCTACTTCCTGGGCCACATAACCCTTGTCTGAGATGTAGGGTTTACCTCCTGTCTGTGATATGGATATTTATTTCTTTAATATTGTCAGCTCAACCATCGCTGTGAAGGGTAAAGTTTCATCCTTTGTTTATGATAATTGGAGCTGTACCCAAGTTCTGACTGAAAAGTATAGCAGAGAACATTTTTCCCTCATAGTGCAAAACAGGCCATCATCCTATTAAAAAAAAAAAGGCAGAGTTTAAAGTTTTAGTTCCATGAGATTATATGTGAATGAAATGCATTCACCCAAATATTCATGGGAAGAGAAGGAGAGAGGAGGTGGAAAAGGCAAATTCATGCTTTAATCAAAACCTCTTTGATCAATGTTAAATATCCCAATCTCACATCAATACCTGTGTGGCCCTTTATGTATCCCCTGAGCTCTGCCTGCCAGTAGCCCACCATGGGATCTTTAATCTGAGCTGAGGAAATGACTTCTACACATCCTGAAAGTTATGAAGGTGCTTAAGTACTGTTCCTGAAAAAGATGGTTTTCAAAATAAAGGCTTCAAGCAGGATACATTTAGTGACAATTAAGTGTTCTCTCTTCTTTCTGCTGTCTCCTGCTCCCAATACTCTCCAATTTCAGATTGTCACAAGAAAGACTTGGTTTCCGCTTGTGGTCTTGCTACTGGCCTTAACCATTAGTTTTAGCTAGATTGTTTTCTGAGGCAGGAAATTCCAGAGCTAGGTTACAGAAAATAACATTTCTATGCAAAATTTCCAAATTTGCCGTCCTTTAATTTTATTGACTATGCTGCTTCTCTCAATGAATGTTACTCTATGAAAGGTTATACACTTCATTATAGAATACTACACTTCATTGTAGAGTACTTGTAGCACTAGCATTTAAAAAATGTTATCACAACATTCTACAGTCGTTAGAAATCAATTAGCAATTTATTCAAGGAACAGAAGCCTCGCCCAGGTGCCCTAACTTACCTTCCATTAAGCTGCAGCTCTCCAGCACTGTGCACTGAATAAGGTAGATTTTTTTTTTTTCTTCAACTTGCTGCTTTCCAGTGACAGCTGCCCTTTTCTGAGGCATTAAACTTTTCCTGTAACCCCCTGCTGTTTCTGAAAGACGTTTGCCACAAAGTGTCGGGGTGTGAGTGTGTGAATTGTAAAGTCAGCAGAATTCGGTGAATTGTGTCTACCCCTCACATTAAGTGACTGAAAGCCTGTGCTTGGTGATGCTCAACCACCATGGTAATAGGTTATTTTCCTCTAACATTGTCTTTGAACTATGGTGCCCGTGTGAGGAATGAGACACTTGCAAATGTGCCAGACTATTATCCCTGGGAAAGAAAAAAAATCGACTAAACAAGTAATGCTTGAATGTCTCGTGTGGCCTTACCAATGTGACTTCACCTGTGTCTTCTGCAGAACCAGAAGACAAAGGCACAAAGGACTATTGAGAAAGACTTTCATTCCTTGGCCCCTACTGAAACTGCTGATAGTAACTGGGATCAGCAGAACACAGAATTAAAAACCCTAGTGTTATTTCTAGGTGATTACCTGTACCATTGAGAGAAAAGCCTGTGCTGAAATGCTATAGGCATGGCAGCAATTAAGGATGCTTGGCAAAGGAAGAGCTCTTCCAACAGACCTCATATATGCTGAAATGACCTCTTTTTGTCAGGAAACTGAGTGGTTTCTTTGACAGAACCCAGCGAAGCAAGGTAGTATCCCACTTTGCAGATTGGAAAGCTGAAGCATAATGAGCCAAATGATGTCCCCACAGTGCCAGAGAGGGTGTGTAGGAAATAATAATGAGAAGGAATCCTTACCTTCAAGATCTCTTGAGAGATGATGCATGAATGCTCTGAAATGTGCTAACTTCCTCGCTGTTGAGAATAGTGACATATAAGTGTTGAGATGTGAGCTGTGAAAGGTCAGGCAGCTTGACTCAGAAAGCAGAATTGTCTCCATAAATGACAATCCGCAGATTCCCGCTGATCCTGTGCTTCCAGATGACGTAACAGTTGTTCCATACGTGCCTGAGTTGGCGTCAGGTTGCAATCACCTGGACTGAAAGTTATAATTCAGACCTACATTGACTGATCTGATAGTCTTTGTTCAGAATGGTGAATTCAGAAGATGATCTACCTTTTCTGCTGGGATTCCTAGGGTTAGTAGTAAGCACTCAGGCACCAGAAAACCAAACTGTGTACCAGGAGTTGTTCATCCTAGAGAGGTAACCTATAACTGAGCCAATTCCTGTTCACGGGGGGCAACAGTACAAAATTTATTTTGCAGACCTCATTTTCTGTGCTCAGTAGGGTGCAAATGGTGACACTCCTGGCCTTGCTGTTAATGTTTTGAGTAAGTCTATTCCTATTTTTTCCCCCCAGCTTTCACCAAACAACCTATTTCTCTGCATTTCTCCTGCGGTTGTTTTTCAGGAGCAAGCAGTAAGCTCACAGTGTGCTGTTTCCTTATTGCAGGGAGGTTTTAACGTAATTTACCAAATACTTAATGTTATTTGACCATATAGCATACATTCCTGTCACCTGTGGGTCAGTCCCACAGCGTATGGAATAATCTCACCTGCTACTAAAGAAAAAAAGACAGGAGAGCCCCAAACATAGGGAAGTGCAGCAACAGAGATGGATTCAGCTGTCTACCAAGAACTGACAATTTCTCTATGCCTGAGAAGCTCTTGCTGTCTCTGCCCCTCAGCTTCTCTGTTACATATATAACTGTGCAATAAAAAGGAGATGAAAAGCTGACCTCTGAAATTTTCAGTCTGAGAAGTCCCAAATGCTCTGCTGTACCGTAATGCAGGTCTGTTTTACAGGACTAATTTGTGCTGATGCTAGCTGGTACAATTGTTATGCAGTTGTGCAGGCACTGGGAATAACAGAGTACACTATATTCTAGTTATATACTTTATCAGGACATGCTGGAAGCTTCTTGCCATCTGGAAATTTCTTCATGCCAGGGAAGGTTTGTCCTTCTCCTGACACGCACTTGACCTCTGTACCTGGCACCCTGGCATTTGCTCTTTAGGATTCGCATGTTACCACAGCTTTGAGAAGTTCTACTTTTCCAACTAACAAAAAAATCCCAAACTGATGATAGATAACTACCGTGCGACTGAGGCTCTTTTATCACCATCTATCATAATTAGAGGGATGTCAATTCATCATTGTGCCCACAGTGGTAAATTCTTATGGTAGTTTTTCAAATTCATCCATACTCATTGTTTGTGCAGATTGCTTTATGTAGATATTGGTGTTCTTTGTAGGAGAAAGAGGGTGTTAAATCTCATTTCTTTACCTAATTTCAACTTGGGCATTTACATTTCACGTTCCTGATTTCCCAGCTAGGATCTCAGGTGAATATTTGCTTCCATCTTTATAGTCGAGGATGCTTTGTTCTCATTAAAGCCCTGATGTGCAGTAGACACCAGGGGTGTCTACATTTTGGTCACATGGGATGAAATGTGGCTTGGAAGCATAAAGAATAATTAGCATGATTTATAAACTGACTGAAAAATTCTGCAGAACTGTAAAAAGGGAAGATGTTCATTATGCTTCGGGAACGTTAGCAGCTCAGGTACTCTTCTGCCCACCAAATGTATTTATCCTGTGAGGAAGGAGCCGATGAGCTGTTTTCACAGAGGCAGATTTTGAGCTTATTTTTTAATGAGTCAACTTCAGTTCAGTCACAGCTGAAGGAGCCCTGAGATGGAGTTCTGGATCGGTCCATTGACTGTGGACTGTTGCCAGACAAGAACTTTAGTGACTCTGCTTTGGAAGAAAAATGGATACTGGACTTCTATCCACAAAGAACTGATTATATTAGTGTTACTCTCCTGCCTTGTCTTACTGAAGGTCTGAAATTCCTTTCCTGAGTTGTTACGAATCTCGAGTGAGATCACCTCCCCTGAAGTGTGTCTCACTGCCCATGTATGGAAGGATATTTTTTCTGTGATTCCAGCAAATGTTTAGGTTCCAAAGGAAAGAGCATTTTCCTGGAGAGAGTAGACAACATAAAATTTTCAAAAGAGTGGAAAACAAAGGAATGTAGATTGCTTTATGCCTTAAGGTACTTTAAAGTCTGCAATTTATGTTCATAAATCAATTTAGTGCTCCTTAAAATGTTAACCACCATCTGTTTCTTTAATAATGCTATGTCTGGATCCAAAGATAAGTGTTCATGAAGAGTAAAGAAAGGGACTCTAGTAATTTTGATACCATTATGAAAGTGAGATTTTATTGAGGTGTCCAGCAACTTTCCAAAATTTTGAACTTTGAAGAAGACTTCAACATGAAATAGCGTTTATGTACCAGAAGCTTTTAGAATATATACAAGATCTTATTATGTGCTAGAACTGGGCCTCATATAAGGTCCAGTTCTAGCACATAATAAGATTCTGGTGCTAAAATAAGTCTCCCTGCTTCCTGTGCAGATGCTTGTAGTAGTGTGAAATCCATGTCGTTCAGTTTACAGTCTCAAATTCTCTTAGTATTCCGTAGTGTAGGAATCGCGTTTTGGTAAGTGAATCATCCTTCAAGACGAGAGGAGGAAGTTTGTGAGGAAGCTTTAGAAAACACTTGACCCGGTCAGAACATGGTGGGCCTTGAAAAGACCTTCCTTGGAAGAACAAAGCTGCTGCCCTCGCCGTGGTAAACTGAGAAGATTCCCAGAGCACTGCCAGGGGAAGATCAGGTCTTGCCCCCACTTCCCACCTGCTCCTCTCTGAGGTACCTGTGGTACGCTTGGGAAGGAGCTGTGATCTGACAATACAGTGTGGCAACGCTTACCAAAAACTAGCAATATTTTCCCTGGCAGCAGAGGGTCGTGTGTGTGTGCAGTGAAGTTTAGAAGTCATGGGGTGGACCCTTCGTGGTGCTGTAAGTAAATTCCAAAAAGTAAGTCCACAATTTTGAGCGTCGGAGGAAGTGCCAGTACAGCACATGGTTATATCCTAGGCTGTGTTAGCCACTGATTGTGAGGAAATAGATGAAAAAAACAATCAAAGGAGTGGTCACATCAGACAGAACACACAGAAACACTTGGTATGATTATGTGTAAACCAACCACAGGCTCTGTTTACAAATCTTTCCATCTGTTCCTTTGCCTAATCATTTCTGCTTTCTCTCTCTGTCTTCTAACTTTCCTTCGTCTTTCCAGATGCAGGACGCTATGGGCTATGAGTTACCATGGGTGTATTTTGTCAGTCTGGTCATCTTTGGATCCTTTTTCGTTCTAAATCTGGTTCTTGGTGTGTTGAGCGGGTAAGCTGACAGTTTTGGTGTCCTTTTTCCAATGCTACAGGGCAAGACTCCATAATAAGGGTTCTTCCCTGTCACCAGGATACTTTCAGAGGGATTAAAAATCTGAATCCAAGGAAGCTTCACATCAGCTCTGAAATACTTTGACAAAATGTTCAAATATTGCAAATATCAATACAGGTAAAAAAAGCGGTGTTATTCTCTGACAGAGAAATCCAACCTCAGGGCCTTCCAAATTATTTATGTCAACCTGTCATAAATTTCCAGAAAACTGGCTATTGAAGCATCTTACTGCTGGTGACTTGGGATCTCTTTGGCTGGAGCCTTGCAGTGCTCAGAATCTGAGCTTGTCTCACTAATTATCATTCCACTCTTCCAGGTCAATGATGCCATAGGAAGGGACTGGCCCTGGATCTATTTTGTTACACTAATCATCATAGGGTCATTTTTTGTACTTAACTTGGTTCTCGGTGTACTTAGCGGGTAAGCAGTACCAGGAAAATGTTTTATTATTGTTTATTTTTAAAAATTTGTATTTCTATTCCTACTCTCTGGTTACCAAAACAACGGTCAGGGGCGGGTTGATCTCAAGAACCCTAAGGGAAGGCCTAGGCTATTGCTGTGCCAATAGCAAAATACAGCATTCCTAACATCACAGAAGGAGCCTTTTGACTAAATCAAAGGAATATGAGACAATTTTTTGTCTGTAACACATTCCTCTACCTGTGCTCTGCAGGAAGAGGACAGCGCTATGCTCTCCTGTGGGCAAAGCAATCCATGCACGATAGAAGGGAATTATAGTAGAATTTCTGGAAGAGTCAGTAGGACTGAAGGAGGAATGAGAGCATGAGACAAATCCCTTCACATCTGTAGGATGAGATTCCTGCCAAATTATGTCTTCTCACAGGAGAAGTTTTCACATTGTTTAGTATATCTAAAGCACAGCCTACCAGGAGACTCTTTTCCCTGGAGAGAGTCTTGGGCACGTTTCTTCTTCAGTAAGCCCATCTTCTCTATTGTGCAGATTACAAGCCTGGCATGATGCAGGGAGAAAAGATAATTTCCCTCTGACCTTTTCCAAGGATGAACAGAGAAGCAGGAGAAGTCCTTTTAGTGTTTAAGCATTCCTGAGACATCCAGGCATTTAGCTGTATTTCAGTTCTGCAGTATAACCCTCACTGCAAAGCATCATTTTAGTAGCTTTGATTAAAAACAATGGATATTGTCCCCAGTAGTTAAAAACTTTACTGCCCCTGGGGAGCCACATAATTAGAGGAACCAAGCCAGCAAACATTCCTTGCAAGATTTAAAAAAAAAAAATCTTCTAGGATTAGGCTTCTAGTTCCATATTTGGGCATGACTGGGGGCTACAGCCATTCTATGTACACAGATAAATATGGTATGAGGACTTTTATGCATCCTCTTTTTGTTTCTACCATCCTGCCTCCTTTGATGAGCTCTAAATGAGCTTGATTAGGGCCTGTACCTGTTGCCTGAGTAGGCAGCCCTGAAGTCCCTTGTGTTTTGATCAAAAGAGAGGGAAAATGGTCTCTGAGCAGGAGAGAGGACTTGATGCCTCATAGAAATTATGTCCTCGGTACTGGGGCCAACAAGATAGGAAGGGCAGTAGTGGGACCGGGGAAAAAGGTCCACCTGTGGCCATCTGGCAAAGAGACAGGTAATAGAAGGTCTGCAGGAGATATTGTTTCTATCTCCGTGACTCCATTGAAGGAGACAAGCCACTGTGACAGCTGCTGCAAGGAGAAGGGCTTCCACGCAGTAATGGGAGCGTGGAAAATATCCCTGGTAATGAAGTGTTGGGCAATAGTCTGTGTTTGCATATCTGGAGAGTGATGCTCTGCTACGGTTTTGAAACACACACTCCTCATTCCTCCAGGTGGATACTCTGCCCAGCAGGTAAGGATGTCAGCACTAGGGGGGGATGACCGCCAGCTGACAGGGAAAGGGATCTGTTCTATCAGAGGTGCACTCAAGGACCATATAGAACTGTTATTAAAGATTATATGGTATCTGATTGGATAAAAAGTGCCTGTGAGCCCAGCCACGAGGAGTGCATAGTATTGGAGCACTGCTGATACAATTTACCTGCACCTGGATTTGTACCTGTGCATAATTAACAACTGAATTTCCTCTCTCTTTCATTTTCAACTCAAGAAAGTGTTTTGGGGCCTAAATCTTCCGCCTCCTGCCATTCTGCAGCTAGACCACCAGAGTTAGTGGTAGGAGATGGAAACAGTCTGTAGAGGGAACTGAAATCAAAGATGAAGTTCACCTTGTTTAAGCTGTGAGTCACTCTTTCTGGCTGTCTTCACAGTGTTATGACAGCTGCACTGTTTCTGCAAAAATTTCTCCAACTGGAGAAAAGTAAAAAGAACCTTAAGAATTTGCATCCATGAAAAAACACAGAAATTATGGGAGAAACGTTCCAAATTTTCTTCGGTCTAAATAAGCAGTTCTTAAACAATTAACTTTCTAAAGCAGTTCTAAATTCTGCTGAGTTACAAAGTGTCTTCACTTTGCAGGTTCAGCTTTTTTTCTTAGAGAATTGCTATTGCTATTAGTCTGATCTATGTAGATGACCCACCTGTCTGTTCTAGATACAAAGCAGCATTCCTGGTTATCTTTGAATATCCATTCTGGGCATCTCTGATTTTTTATCTCATTTATCTATTTCAGGAGCTTCAGCAGGCATGTTGTGTAGGTAGATTTCGCAAATGACAGATTAGCTTGGGGGGGGTTTTAATCACTTCTGAATACATAAGTGTAATTAATTGTACTCACAAAGACACCTTGATTGCACCTGCAAAATGAAATGCTGGATTCTGCTCTGCTGAAAGAGCTCTCTTGTAATTTGTTTTTCCTCAGGTATGTCATCCATTCATGGTCCTGGTGAATTTACTAATCACATACTAGGCTAAATAGCATGTCAGAGTATTTATATGTAGATCTGTATTTATCTGTAATCTGTTCTTGACTTGGCTGAGCACAATATAAAACTCATGTACTCCAAAGGAATATCCAGTCAGCAGATCACACAGCAGACCTCCCCAAGCCCAGGCAAAACAATTGCACATCATCGCTCTGAGCAGTGATTAGAAGTCGCTTGAGATCAGAGATGTTCACATCCGTGTTATCTGTTTCAGTTAATTAGTGAGGGGAAGAAAAAGGCAGTGTGGGTTCAACCTTCAGACATGCACGCCTAAGTATATAGAGTCCCGTTTCCTTTATATTCTGATCCAAATCCCAGGACACAGGCCAAACAAGCAGTTGCCTAAGGCACATGGAGGGCAGGAGAACAGACATTTCTTCTGCTTTGAGAGGATCCTGCAAAACACAGTTGGCTGCTTTTGATGCTTTTACTGCCAAGAAAGAGGTCAGAGTGAACAGGAGGCTGGCTGTGGTTGTAGCTCCTCCTTGAGCAGTTTTTGTGACCTGTCAGGTATTTTTCCTAGTCTTCTATCCCCTATTCCAACCCTTCCCATTCCTTGGTGTACTTCTCAGGGTGGATGAGATTTGGAGCCTTGTGCTCCTCTCTGAGTAGTAAGCAAGAGTTTTGAGCTGTTAGAATTCTGCTGTTTTGCTCACTTTCCATCTTGCCTCTAAATGTGAGAAATGATATCAACAAGAATAACCTAAATCCCAGCATCGAGATGGGAAAGAGAAATTTCCTTCTGAAACAGCACATGATGTAGAGCTGGGTGTTTATGATCTTGACCCACTCTAACCTCACACAGAGAAAACATCTCTCCAGAGAAAACATCTCTCCAGAATACTCTGCTCTTTGGTATTCCCACTGGCAGACATTCCTACGATTTCCTGGGAGAAGTAAAGCAAAGCGAGACAAACTGAATTGTGGTGAAAACAATCAGATTCACCCACTCTTATACTGATGTTTTTGGGTTCACTGAGAAGAGACAGATTGCTTGCTAGTTCTGCAAGCCTTTGCTGACCTTATCCTGCCACGATAGTGCAGTCTTTTTGGGGAAGACTACCTCTAGACTCAAGATGGCACTTCCATCAAAAGTTTCTTTGGTCCTTGGCCTGCCTGCTGGAGCTGCAAACAGTGACCATTTATTGCCAGCTGTGCTGGAGGCAGCAGTAATGTGTGCACCTGCCTGCAATACGCCCTGGGCTGAGGCCACCAGCTCCCTTCCCA
The DNA here is from genome assembly GCA_013397755.1 of Cnemophilus loriae. NCBI lineage: Eukaryota > Metazoa > Chordata > Aves > Passeriformes > Corvidae > Cnemophilus > Cnemophilus loriae. The sequence goes on from VZTF01005583.1 coordinate 1,552,783, forward strand.
TGGGATGGGAAATGACCGCGGATAGTAATTCTTGATTGTGAACTACATTTGCCCAAGTACAGGCTGCCATTCCACGTGGGGGGTGGTTTGAATTGCAGTAGCAATTTCCTGACCCACCTGTTCTCAATGGTTTAATGTTAGTAGAGCTTAGAAATTTAGACAATTTAAACCAGTTGTCTTCTTTGGAGACGTTCAGAGATGTGAGTATCTCATCTGAGATGTGGAGTATCGTGTTGTACGAAGGGAAGAGATGTGGAATCGCAGGTCACTTACACGAGGCAATCACAGTATTTTCCATTGTGCTAGAAAACTCTAGGTTCAGCCCATTTCAAAAGTGGACCCGTTTGTTTTAGATTCTGAAATAACACTTTACAAGCTAAAAATTGAAATGTTGGGATTTGATTTAACAAACAGGCTTAGTAACACATAGATTTATTCAGTGATTATTTTTTGAGAGTTAATTCATTAATTTGGATACAGCACTGTAGCTGACCCAGGGGAAAGGTGTTACTGAAGCAGAAAATATTACCACCATTGATGGATTTTTTCCTAACAGTCTTTGTACAGGTTTTATTATTGGGATTGTTTGTTTCTTTTACATTGTAAATAGCAAAATATCACTCTCAGTATAAAAAAATTTCATTTTTAATTTTTTCTATGCCTTGAGGCTGAGTTTGGACCCAGAGCTGACTGTGAACTAACTTCAGGCCAGAGAAGCCAGTGGCTCTCTTCCTCACTTCCACCTTTGCTATCGCACTCCCATGGGAGGGGCTGAACCCTCAGCAACATGACAGGGGTGCAGATCACACTGGCATGCTTTGTCACATATTTTGCCTAGAAATTAAGGGATCATTTGGCTTTGATCCTGCTGCAGTGCTGGGTTCGTGCACAGCTCATAATACTGAAAACCTCATCCAAAACCTGTAAAATCCATGGAAGTCTTTTAGTGGGTTTTGGAGACCAGACAGGAGGAAAGTAACTCACCATCACTGTTAGAAACCCACCTCCAACTCAGTTACTTGAGTAGCAGTCACATGGCACTCACAAAATTAACATTTTGGCTAGGATTTTCGTTATCCTAATATTATGCCACCAAAATCAGTGGTAGGTTTCCTATTTATTTTTTTCAGGAGCAAATGTAAGACAAATCCTAAGTGGAGTAGAATTTTTTAAAATCCATTCATTGCTGACAGTCTTCAGCACCAGTAGTGGACAATGCACTGGGGAGAATGGCTTCACCTCTCTTTGCTAGAAAGAGTGGCCTGTATTATCTGCTCTGTGTGTCCTGTGTAGTGATCTGCTTCAGCAGAAATAAGACTTAATGCTTAAGGACTCTTGGTCCAGCGATTTTCACAATCATTAAGCTTACTTTTTAAAATACAGGTGTTAAAACCTGGATTAGAACCGCATGAGTCTCTAAATAAGGGAGGTCAGCATTTCTTGAAAAAAATTATTGCTATATGGGTGTCCCTGAAAGAGGGGAAGAAACAGCACCGCAGCCGAAAGGAAGGCAAAGCCAAGCACCCAGGACCAGAACTAAGCAACAGGAAATCCTTGTTCTTATGGCCTGTTTTAAGTCTATATTCCCAACAGTGTTCTTTCATAAAACTATCATCAAATGGCTTATCCTGTTCACTTTCTGGCAGAATCTATTCATTTTGTCTACCCATAATTTATCATATTTTTCCACCCAATGTGAGATTTGAAAACCAGATTTCACGTGAGATAATAGCCTTGAATGCTGAAAGTCTTCAGTAAAACTTTGAGGTCTGAGTTTTTAACTGTATTTTCCAGTACTGTGGGTGAAATGGTCCATAATTAAATGTGTACAGAATTGTGAGTACCATTAATTACACTTAAACTAGCCCAATTTAGTTGTGATTACATATAAAATCTTAAACACGGATTGAAACCTGGCTAAAAGTTAGAGCCACCATCTCACTCTCCAGATGTCAGATTATTGTCAAACAGTTCACCATTAACCATTATTCACACAGACATTTGTAGGTAACTGTTGGAGAATATCCAGTGTTACAGAATGTTAGAAAATGTCTGGTATTGTACATAAAACTGTACATAGATGTTACATATGCGTTTTATTTGAATTGTCAATCAAACGTTGAGAATGAAAGTTTTGAAAAAGGTATCAGTCTTTTCCTAAGTATTGATAGAAACGTGGACACTCCAGCTGTTTCACATGTGTGTGTGCAGCAAGGATGCTCCATGCATGTGTTTGTCTTGAGAGAATAGAGACAGCTGGGTGTGCTACACAGACTGAGGAGACTTCCTAGTGGAAATCAATCTAACCCATTGTTTTTGCATCTCTTCCTTCCTTCCACCCGTGTCCTGTCCCTCCCTGCCTCTTGCTAGGGAGTTTTCCAAAGAAAGGGAAAAGGCTAAGGCTCGAGGCGATTTCCAGAAGCTCCGGGAAAAGCAACAGCTAGAGGAGGATTTGAAGGGATACTTAGACTGGATAACTCAAGCAGAAGATATTGATCCAGAAAATGAAGATGAAGGCATGGACGAGGAGAAGCCTCGAAACAGTAAGCAACATTCTTCTCTCACTTTCTTTTTCTTTCTCTCTCCTTCTCTGTCTCCCTCTGTGCTTTTAGCAATAAAGCCCGTGCCCATCTGCTGTAGTGCTGAGGTGGCTTATAAGGAAGAACAAGTTCTTTCTGAGACACGCACATGATTCCAATTTAATGCTTGTAGGAAACCATGGGAAGCAGAAATACGTGTACAATAATTGATACTCTGCAGATCCTCAGTGTTTTGTCTGTGATGCTGGCATAAGATCCTGATATGAAACAGATAAAAGGTCAATACTTGCTGTTAAATTCCATTGCTGAGAAAAGTTTTAAAATACAAGTGTGTCTTCTATTCATTTATGTAATTGTAGCTCAGTGTTGCAGGCTCTTTGCACATGGTTGGTTCCTTTGAAAGGAAAGGTTTTTTAGGGAAAGCAGTGCTACAGTATGGGAGGAGGGCCAAAAAAGCTCTGTTGTACATTAAGTGGGCCATCTGTAACCCCACTGAAATCAGTGGATTTGTGTTTGCTTTTGCCAGGCTGGATTAAGCTCTCAGACATTTCTTCTAAGGGTGTTATTTCTTACTCTTCTTTTTTGGAGTTGACAAGATGTTTGTACAAAGTGAAAATTCACCAACAATATCTTATTAGAAATCCTGAAGAAGGAGGGGCTTGAAGAAAGCAGTGCTTCCCAATGTTTCATTACGTTTATTGAATCTTCTGCCACCTTCTCTTTTACCAACACAGGCTGTGTAACACTTCAGAAACACTTAGTTACTATTGCTGTTTGTGCACTTTGGAAATGTCAGACTTGGGACCTTCACACAGCCAAGGGACACTGGCTCTACCCTTGGCTTTCATCATGGGAATGTGCATTTTCCTCATTTGATTTTGGAAGAGAAGCCATGAAACATTTCTCTAGATATCACCCTTCTCACCAAACAATCAAAATCTGTGGGATGATCCTGTCAGAAACATATATTCCAGTAATAGGAAGATTGGACATGGGAAAGTTGTGCCTTTCTTTTTTCAGCAAGGTTTTTAACAGATGTTTGTGACCTTTAGGGGATTAGTAAGCACTGTTGCTGCCAGAACAATGAAGTTCTTCTAGAAAAAAAAAAAAGGTTGGGTCATTAATAGGTTTTACTCACAATACTTAGGTATCTGGACTTGAAGGAGTCACTCTGGTGACTTGCTCAGACTTTTCTGTTAAAAGTTATTTTGACTTTTATGCTGGTATTTTCATAAGTCATATAGTTTACTTTCACAATTTAACCTCAGTAACCATTCAGAAATGAATTTATTAACCATGGCCAGAATTTGCTGCTCTGTGGCATACAATACATGAATAAATCAGATGTGGACTCATTGCATGTACTGTTGAGTGTGGTCAATCCATATTTGAGCTAACAAGTTCCTTTTATGGGTGGTGATATTAAGAACTGAAAGGTAACGTACCTCCAGCTTGCCTTCAGTTCTTCCCATTCAGTTTGATAAGGTGAGTTTTGTAAGACATGGTTTATCAAAATTAGTCCTCTCACATCCGAGTTGGAAAAAATGAGAAGTAAAGACCCTTTCTTTAATGGTTTAAGGTTAAGATAGTACCACAGAAAAGGCACTGTGAGTAAGTGACAGGGCAGGGCATTTTGCTTAGGGTGAGGTTTATTTTTGGTGTGTTATCTCCTGTGTTGAATGTTTTGGCATTCATGCCAGCAGTCGATCACCAGTAGGGTTAAATGGAAGGAGAAAGATGGTATTATTTCTCTTCCAAAAGCCAGCTACAAAATAAGTAAGGGACAGATGGCACAGTTGTAAATTCCCTCCGGAAGCCCTTTGGCTTGAGTGTTCCCAAGACATTTGAATCCCACCTACTCCCAGTCCAAGCTTACATCACCAAGACTCCAGTGTCTTCCTTGTTTTCCTGTGTTTGGCTCAGCTGCCTCATATGCACTTTCAGTGTCTTTCGTTCAAGTGCTCTTCAAAGCTCGTCACTTTCTGTTTCCAGTACAGCACCCTGAACTCCACGGCTGAGTGTTACTGCCCTTTCCAGCACACTTTGTTCAGTGACTGCTTAATGTTGACTGTTAAGGTATCGGCCCTGAGAATTTCAGATGACAGTTCTCTGAAGGGCACAGGGCAGTTCAGACCTCCTTAAGCTGCTGTGTTAGCTCAATAAACTTCAGGTGTGGCCTCTGCATCAGCGGTATTGTACCGATGCTCAGGGGACACGTGCTTCTGCCTGACCTCTGACAGTGATTCACACTGATACTTTAAAGAAGTCACGTCTGGTTTTGCTTCTTTGGTTTTCCCTTGGAGGTGGTTTGGAGGCTTGGGGTTTTTTTTTTTAATAAAGAGCATCAGGATAGTTCGGAAGTTCAAATAAAATATACTTATTAATCTAGAGACTCAGCTAATGTAAGTTCCGAGACTCAGCAGTTTACACCATCTGGGCTCTGACCCAGGCAGTCTACCTAAACTGAATCATCCCAAACACAGAGAACATATGTTTCCAGCCTCTTCTCTGTCCTTGGCAGCTACAGAGTCAGGTTTTGCTGTCTTTTAACTTTGTAGAGAGTGCTGCCCGCTTGTGAGCATGGGAGCTGCCTCCTGTAAAACAGAGGACACAAGGTGGAAGGGAAGAGAAACTCACTTGCATCCCCTTTCAGTCTGACTGCCTGTGACACTCCTTAGGGCATCATTGGTCAGGTTTTGTGTATGCTGCTGCTTTCCTGAGGCTCTCAAACCTTGCCCAAAGTCTCACTGGGTGTTCACAGCCCTTAAGGAAGCTATGAAGTCCAAGGATACAACAGAGAGGAGCTTAGTGAAGGAAAGGGTAAAAAAGGAAGATGAATGCAGCCAGATTTGGACAACCTGTGCAGCCTTTAGCTGTTCCCTCCATAGCAGAAGTCTCAGCATTCAGCTGAGGGAGCTCGTCACCAGTCGTAGCTCACACTGGTTGAGAGACACTCACAGAGCAGGCTGAGCTAATTCCCTGTGCTTTGAGGAAGTACCATGTTTAAGGCAGCTTTTCCATGTTGTTTGCAAACACGGTTTTGCCATTGTGACAGATGTGAGGTGGGAAATGTGAAAGGCTTCTGGGAGCTGTTTGTGTTGATGGTTTTGTTCTGTGCTCTTTCCCTGACGTGCCTTCCACATGGGAAGAAAGCATTAATTTGACAGAGGGGAGAAACACGTCATGTCACAGAACAGCTACTGAATTCAAAATTACATGATAGCAAAGAAAACCGTCACTCCTGTTGCCACAGTTACTGAGAATTTGCCCTTTTATTTTCCCTTACTGAGAGTGGTCTGGAATGCATCTGTTGCTGTGGGCAGAAGCAGGAAACCTCAATCCAACCCAGATTCTCCTCCTATTGAAATTAATTGGCAAAACTCCCACAGACTGCAGTGGGGTCGCAAATAATCTGTGAATGGGCGAGGCGAAGTAATTTGATGTTTCTGAGTGCTCAGATTTTGTCCTCCCTCTGTTTCCTTCTATTTCAGTTCTATTTGGTGCTACCGTGTGCAGTGAGAGTATGACCTCACTCATGTCAACAGAGTCCCTAAAAGTAAAAAAAGCCCACAGCTTTGTAAAGGCATTCCATGATTCAAGACAATTAATTCTTCTAGTTTACTCATATCCAACATAGTACTGGAAATTCAAGAACTGATTTGCAAGTAGCTTACACTACTAAAATTTAAAGTCTACTCATTCTTCAAGGCTCTATTTTAATGGAACTGATGGCTGCAGATAACTAAGTTTTCGTGTAATACAGCAGAAAAAACCCAGTACAATTCAATGTGGTGCCTATCAAAATCATATAATATTTCAGATGGTACATTAAATAATGAAAGGTGTGTGTCTGTACACGCAGATTTATGCCTCAGTTAAAGTGGGAATAGTGCACAATTGAAGACAAAAAGTACAGAAATACAGGCAGGTTCTAAAATACATATAAAAAATTAAGCCGTTTAAAAAGAAATAGTCTTCAATCATCACCTTCAGAGCATTTCTGTAGTGCCTTAGTGACCTTTGGAAATGTTCATTAACATCTGAGTTCACTGCCTCTAAGGAATCAATGACAACCTAACTTTTTGGTGGACTACAGGTTTTGTCTCACTCTTTCAACCACCATTAGTTGTGAACATCACCATAACTAGGAAGTAGACTGCATTTAATCACAGGTTTATGAGACTTTTCCCTAGAAAAAAATAATTTTGATGCAAGGAAGAAGTCTTCAGCAGCAAAAGCAAAATTTTAGAAGAAATTGGTACCTCTTGGACCATTAGAGCTTTTGGAAAATCTGTGTCTTTCATGGAAACACTTCGTGCTTCTGCACATCAGGCCATAAATGAGAACAGGAGAGGTGGTAGTTTAAACAGGAGAAGTGAAGAGTTTTAGAACTCTAGAAATAGAAACCTCAGTAATTTCAACCCAAACAGGGCTTTATTCCCCAGAGCTCCAGTAGTAGTTTGACTCTATTATGTAACAGGGATAAAAGCATGACCACCTGTCTCTAAAAGTCTAGACATTTTAGGATTTATCTATCCAATTCCTGTTGACTTGGCTTCGTTTCGCAGTCAGTTTATGTACCACAAGGAGACTGTGTTGATTTCAGTGAGGTTATGTACCAAATACCCGCCACTGACCTGAATGAAAGCTGTCACTAAATCCTGTGCGACCCTTTGGGAAAGTTAGTGATGTGGAGCTGTTGGCTAGAGAGAGCTTTGTGTGCAGATCTATCCACGATACCAAGATAAAAGCACACCAGCTTCAATTTGTACATTTGTTCAATTTGTCCATTTAGTAAATTCATGTGTCAGCCTGCTCAGCGGCCTCCAAATCATGTGCTTAGTGTACTGACAAGCAAGTGGCTTATTCCTTTCAGCCTGAAGTAAAATATCATGGTGCTGTGGGATAATGTCTAGGGCAGGAAGGATTTTCAAAGACTTGGTTGCAGGCTAAAATTTCAGGGTGGCCTAAAAAAGTCTTGGTCCATCTTCTGCAATGAAATTTAACTGGCAAATGCACAGCTGGGGAGTTAACATGGAAGATGCAGAGGGGAAAATGAGAGAGTGGATATTTACAAGGTATCTATTTCACTTCCAGTCTTGACCCTCACTGCCTTAAACCCCTTGTCTTCTTACTGTATGAGCAAAAAGATGCTGTTCTGAGTTAATTTCTGTTTAGCAGAGCATGCTTGAACTTCATTGTCGACAGCAAATTAGTACATCCTGTATTATTCTAGTTTTATCCGCAGAATCTGTCCTGATGTATTTTACATACACGTGGAAGGACAAGGACAACCACCTCTCGACAGGCAGGTACAGATATTGTCAAAAAGCAATTTAAAAAAAAACCACAAGGGGCTGGCATGGAATTTAAGATCATCTAAACAAAAGCTCTAAGAGGCACAGGCTGGAAAATGAAACCCATATCAATTTAATTCCTCCAATACCAGTTGGTGGCTTGACAAAGGCATCATAGAACCTGGTTGAATTTTGCTTTCCATGTTTAAATACAAGGAAATTAATGCCAGTGTTGTAAAATGATTTATTATCTGTCAACACCTCATCTAAAGAGCAAGAAAGCACAATCTCTTCTACTTTTATCATTGTCCACTGGTGTGGAAAATAATCATCTGGTAACCAACAAGAGATTAGCTGCAGTGCCAACAATTTGTAGGCTTTTCACAAGGGCACCTGATAGGTCCTTCACAAGGAGTTTAGTAACTCAGATAGATTTATCCTCTTTCTCCTGGAGACACAAAATAAGTGTTTTTTGGTGTTCACTCTGCCACCAGTTTCTTCTAGGTAAAAAAAAAATCCATGTACTTATGTGCAGAGGTTCCAGCACATGGTTTGCTTGGACAGGAGTGACAGCAGCTCCCAGCTGGGTGCTGTGCCCAGTAGAAAATAGTCCCAGTGGAATTTTCCTACCTTGTCACCTTTGAAGCAGCTCATACGCTGCTCTTGGTATAAACACTAGAGTTTGAGGACACCTAATAAGAGGCCTTTGTAAGTGGTAAGTCAGCTTTGTTTTTGTTGTGTGGTTCTTCACAGAGAAGCTCAGGTTGCAAAATGCAACATGGGTTTGCGCTACAGATGTCGAGCTTGAGTCTATAATTAGGATGCTGCCTAGAAAAAGCTTCTAGGACATTAGTTCTCACATTAGGCTGAATCACTCCTACAGTCCTTAGGCAAAAATTGTACTGAAATTCCTGGGGATTTTGGCTGGCTGAGGACTTGGGCCCCAATCTGTTTCATCCAAGGTCAATAACAAAACATGCAAATGTCAGCACTGGAAAAGGCTGTGAGGTCTTGGAGCACAGAGGCTTCTCAGTGCTCACACATGACTTCAATGTTGTGTAACTGGCATCCACCAAAGTGCGAGCGAGAGGTATTTGGGGTCTGAAACCACTTACAGCACTGAGTAGTCCACTGAGTACTGTTTGCCCAGTGCATAATTCCACTGGCTAAAATGCAGTTGTATCTGGCATGAATTCGACACACTGTCACTACAAGCATGTGGCTTCCATAACTATACTGAAATAAATGTGTCATCAGATCCAGGTAAACTCTGATGTCCTAAAAAGGAAAAGCTATGTACAACAGAAAAAAAAAAAAAAAAAAAAAAAAGAGCATTTGTGAGGCTTTATAGTGACCCTGCAGGTAGCTGTGGTAGCAGAGTGCACGGGGCAATGATATTCAGTGATGTAGGCGACACTAAAGCTTCCATTTCCAAGCATCATTTTCATTGCATAATTTCTGTGCAGCTGAAGAAACAAAAAAAGAGATCATTTAGGGTGATTCTTCTTCCATGTTTGCCCCATAGTCCATCAATGTCAACAAAACTATGATGTCAACATTTGACTTTTTCCTATTGGAATAAAATCAAAACTGAGAGTAGATTTTCTTCCTGACTCTCTTCATATGTTGCTTTCTTTTTTTTTATTGTGAGTGAAAAGCAAGGAAGCAGTAGGTCGTTATCCTTGATTGTTTTTCTTTCTCCCTTTCCAAGAGGAAATACCTAGGAAAAAAGTTATTCTTCTCAGCAAAGTGAAATTTAAAACTTTGGGGTTTAAATTATGCTTTAAAATGGTTCAGCTACAACATTGTTTCTTGAAATATGTATGTGGGGTAATATTTGGAGATGGGTGAAATCTTGTTTTGGACTCTTTTGTCCAATTAAAAAAAAGAAAGGCAAAGGAAGGCTAAATGATGTTCTTAGGATCACCCACCCCCACAGTGCCAGTGGCACAGGGTCACACCATTTTCTAACCTCTAAAGCAGAAAGAGCAGAATTTTGACCCAGGGTTGCACCACATAAGGAATTTCCAGGTTTGATCAGGGTGGCTTTGAACCATTTTTGTTCTCTGGCAATTCAAAGTAATTATGTTAATCATTTTAAGAAATACAGTTTTTTTGCTCCCCTGAATGCATGGATGGTTCACTCCATGTAAGTTAATCAAAAGGTCTGGTTTTCTGGTTTTTGTTAGCAATATAATTTAATAACCCAGCCTTTAGCAAAAGCAGCTTTTAGGTTCATTGTCCTGTAGATTTCACAACTTCTTGGTTTTTCTTTCTTTCTGTCTCAAAGGAAGCTTTGATCGTAAAACAAGAAGCAAGCAACCATTTGAAAACCTTCTTGCCCTTCCTTCTCTGCTGATAAGTTACTGCTAGGGTAGGCAAATCCCACCTAACCAAACAAGATGTTAAAGCAGTCTAGCTCAAGCCTGCATTTTCTGTCAAAGCACAGTATGGAGAAAACAGTGTTTCCTTTGTTTGAACAGAGAGCAAAAGAAGAAGAAGCTGCTGCTATTCAGGACAAAGCTGTGGCCAATGTAGCAACCTATAATTCAGTGGTAATTTGTTCCAACAGAGCATCAGAAGGCCTGATATAATTTGGTGGAGAGGGAAAAGTGTTTCTAGGAATCAGGAGAATTCCCCCATTTGGGGAAGGTGGGCTAAATTCAGGCTTGTGCCTGACTCCATCAGCCAGCTCCTTGAGTGAGTGCTGGTGAATAGTGACAGCTCTGAGAGAATTAGCTGATCCTAAGAGAGTCACTGTGAAGAGCACCAAATCTCTGAGCCACTTCTGCATGGGAGAATGGATGCCAGAGTGTAGATCAAACTCCAAAACTGCACTAATTTTTGCCCAGAGGCTCATTTTTCTCTTCTTGCTCCCTTGCAGGCATCAAAGGTGACAGCAATTAGTAAAGCTTCCAGGTTACTGTAGTCTACATCTCGGGAAAAAAACTCTTCCTATAATATCCTCTCTGACTGAAAAAGTTTTGTGGTGATCTACACGTGCTCTTGCTCTCTTGGAGGACTTACAGGTCCTTCCAGTTCCTCCCTTCCCTGGTTCTTGTATACTGAAGCACAAACAACTTTATACTGAGAACTGCAGGAGCAGTGGTGTGTGACCAGCTGCAGCACATAGAGACTGACATTAATGTTGAGAGGGCATTAGGTTTATCTGCTATAAAAGCTATTTCCCTGACTGGTGAGAGAACACCTCTGTTTTTCCTGCTGGAAGAGAGACTTGTGTTGCTGTAGGAATTCTCTTATAGTACCAGTTTGTTACATAGAAATATCTTTGAAGGTAAGGCTCTAGAGGGAATCCATTGTTTACATAGCTGGGGAAGACACCTTTGTGCAAATAAATTGATCTCTATCTGCCCTGTTGGCAAGTGTTTCTTGAAGCTGTCAAGATTAATCCACTGACACTGCTCTACTCCTCAAGAGAGGGCATTAGTCTGTGAGAAAGCTGCCTTTGCCATACCTTCTGATGAATTGCTTTATTTCACATGGTTAGAGAGGCATAGAAAACATTTGGTACCAGGATCTCCACAGAAAATTTTTGGAAGAAATGCCACAAACCCCCAAGCTGAGTATTCATAGAGCAAGACCATTTTTTACTTTAGTTTTTAAGCAGATGCCTAAAGTGTGCTCTTAAGTCTTAGTAAGGACACTTACAAAGTGGTTTTAAAAACAATGGAGTATTCAGCAGTTCCTGCTGAAGTCAGTGAGAACAACCCACGGTCAGTGTTTTAAAATAAGTTACCATTGCAGATGTAGTCTCAAGAGTCTCTTCACTGAGAAGAAAGCACTGGTGAGCAGGACTGATAGCAGCTGAAATTCTGGGCGTTGTTTTGATGTGGTATGAAGAACTGTCAGGAGAGAGGCCGTGGTGTGCTGGAACGGTAGCTGAGGGACACGAAGCATGTGTTTTGAGTTAGAAACAACTGCTGGGGATGAGAACTAGGTTTATTACAGTAATGTCAGCCAAGATCAAAGCCACAGTGTGTCTGGCACTGGTATACACAGAAATTAAAAGTATGTTGTGTGTATCTCCTTTTTACAGGAAATCAAAACTAGTAGAGACGGGGTTCAGCTGACTAAACACATTAATCTAATGCCAATTTAGACACCTCAACATACCCAAGACCTTCATTGTGAACTGATAGGTCAAGTATAGCAGCTGAGGCTTGTACTCTTGCAGTGTGATAGTTGGCAGGAATACCCCAAATGGAGTGTCAAAAATGTCATCCAGTGCCTCAGAAAAGGCGACTGAGTGTGGTCAGTCCAAAGACATGTAGGAAAAGTTTAGTACAAGTAGAACCTTCAATACTGACCCTGTAAGCTGAATGTCTTAAAAGAGTGTGATGGAACCAACTGTAACAGAAATTGTTCTTTTCCTCCCTGTCTAAGTGTGTATTCGTCATGACCTATCTCCTTGTCTTCCCTCATGTATTTTATGTTATAACTTGAAGATTCATGTGCAGGAAGGTAAATACTGAAGCCCAGACCAAGAGCTCTGTTTGGGAAGGGCTCAGAGCAGGAAGTCCCGAAGAGCCCAGGACAGACTGAGGGGTGCAGGAGGTGTGTTAGCAGAGCTCTCCTGAGGAAACTCTCATTTCCTCCGCCTTGCCCAGCCCTGACTGCAAGGCAGCTTGAGTAGTCCATCTCTTGCTTAAGTCGATTCACAAGCAAGCACACGAGAAGGCAAAGATAAAAGTGTTTTGTTTTAAACACAAGTGGGGTTAGAATACTGACCCTGCTGTTGTGCAGGCTGTGCAGTGTGGAGCTGTGCAGTGAGCTGTGGCTGACGGGAGATCTGAGGCACAGCTCAGAGACAAGGAGTCGGGGACATTACACAGCTGAACTGGTATATGTGTAACCAAACCGGCAGCCAGTGCCGAGCAGCTGAGGAGAATGAACAGCTGTGAATGGCACCCAGCCCTTTTCAGTGCTTTGGGAAGCCTGGGAAGCTTGCAGCAGGACCCTGGTGCGGACCCGGCTCCGAGGGAGCAGCAGTCACACCCTCACTCTCTGCCTGCTCACTTCTGCATATTGGGTGGAACTCCCCATCCACTCAGTGCAGGCTGCTAATGGGATAAAAATCTCTGCTTGTGTTTGCTCCCGGGGAGAAAAGCGGGTCTCTCCATGCCAGTTATCTCATAGACAACATCAAGCCTGGAGAGGTGGCGGGGGAAGGAAAATGTTTCCAACTGAGGAACCGAACTGAAAATAGCTGTGCCACTGAGTCTGCCTGCTGATTGCAGCAGCTCTTCAGTTAGCAGGATTGTCGAGACAAGACAACAGATTAGAGAATTGGCCTTTCAGACCTCGAGGCCTAAATTCAAATTCAGCTTTAGTGCCCACAGGTGTTCATAGGGCTGCTCACATCCTCATTCCCATTTACGAAGTTCACAAATCACAGCATCAGGCATCTCTCTTCTCCTTTTCCACTTGAGGAAGGGCTGCACTCAGACATGTCTCTGTAGATTCAAACTATAAAGGACTTGTCGTGAACCCAAGGACAGGTAACATAGGGGTCCCTTTAGATCAGGGTGAGGATGTTACCAACTACGTTAAAACCCCTAGTCTGAAGTAGCAGAAGAGTTAAGCATCAGAACAAGGATGCAGTGGCAGAGCTGCTGGATCCTCACAGATGTGCAGATCAAAAAGCAAGTGTGTTACGTAGCTGTTTGAAGAAGCAGGAGCAGAATAACAGGGCTATGCCAGGTCACGAATGACTTGTTTTAACACAGCTGTGTGAGGGAAGCTTGCATAACACCTACCCACACTAAGCTTAACTCAAGCTGTTGTTATCAGTCCCTCACTCTCCTGCATGCTAGAAGTGTTTGAAAACCAGGAATCTATTATTTCAAGGCCACTATAAAATGCCTATTTCTTTGGCTCAGGGTAATTAGCCTATCCTCAATGCCTTGCTCAAGAGGTAGAAAAGCTTTAATCATATGTTTGACAAGCTGACTTTAGGGACGAGACTCTTTAACTTCAATTTTTGCTTTTCTCCTGGCTGCACAGTGGCACACAGCCTGCCCAGCTAGCACGTCTCATGCTTCTGACTCATATGATATTGTGATAATAGTGTCTAGTATCAAACTAGTCATTATGTTAGTAAAAGTGTCTGAAAGAACACCACATGCAGGAGCAGCACACAAAGTCACAAGCATTTTATTTACTAGGCACAGAAGAAATGTAACAGACCAGGGTTTCAAAACAGGATTTTGTGCACATTTCGGAATAGGAGAGGTGAGCTCCATTTCAGGTCATGAGGCTGGATTGAATCTGTTCAGTGTGATGCAAGAATACAACTCCAAGGGTCCAGTGCTTTCACCGAGCCCCGGCTCTGGAGAGACCTAAATCTCATGTGTGTGTTGCTGTATCTGTTGATCAGTGAACTGAATTGCTTGATTGTTTGCTGTCAAGGAAGGCATCATCCATAAGCCTTCTCACACATCCCACATGAATCCTGCTATCAGAAAACGTCTGCACTTGCTGAGAACTCATCTCAGTCAGGCACTGTCTGTTCAGATGGACATGGCCTTGCTGCTGTCTTTTCTTGATGAGATTAATGCTTAAATATTTTAAACACTACTCCCAAATTGAGTTTTCCCAAATGCAGGGAGCATACACTACTCTTCCAGCTTGCATAGTGGCATTTCAGATGAAAATTCTCCGTCACCTTTTCTTTTCTACCATGTCTTTGCCTGTGTCCCAGTCGGTACCCAGTTGTTCTGCCTGTCCTTTGAAATAATACAGCCCAGCTTTTCCCTCACATTCACTTTTCTTTGGTTTTTTTGGTTTGGTTTTTCTGCCAACAAGAGCCAGCCTCTTGGAGAATAGTTTCCTTGCTCTATACCAGAGAAGATACACCTTCTCATTGGCACAATTCGTGCCTAAGGTCCCTGATTGTAGGGTTGTGCAAGCTTCCTCTGGGGAAAATGTCCATTGTGAGCTACCAGGCCATGATTCCCCACCCCCTGCACCACCCAAATAGTCCCTGCTGTCCTGACCTATCCTCTTACGTGCTCTAGATCACAAATTGTAGGCCACTCACCGAGTTCTCAGGCATCACCCACCTTGAAACAGTTTTTGACAGGCAGGAATGTCATAGAACAGCCAGAGCTGCATCTCAGACACTTTGAAGCTTAGCAGTCCAGGTGTAAAGCAGACACTCAGACTCCCTGGAGAGTTTCTGATGACCTAAGCAGATCGGCTTGGAAGTAGCTTCTGTAATTTTTTTTTTTTTTGGCTTCTCCTGGACTCTGCAGGGGAGATGGATTCACAGGGCTGTGCACTGAAAGAACAAAGATGCTGTTGCTGAAGAAGAGATCCTGATCAGTGTTACCACCTCATCATGCAGGTGTATATTTGTGGGGGTGGGCAGATGCAGAAGTTCCCTGTGCACAGGAACTGCAGAAAGCAGCACATGGGCTGCTTTAAAACCTATGTTCTCTCTATTTTCTTTAATAATAAATTTTAAAAAAAATGCCAGCAGGACAGATGAACAACATCGTGATTATTAGAGGCACAAAAAGTAGAGGGATTTTTTTTCTTTTAGTTGTTTTTACTGTCTCGAGGCCACTTCCTTTGTGGTTAGTTATTTTGTTCACGATCAATGTTTGTATCACTTCCCAACACATTATCTACAGCGTTTGCAGCTCTCATGCCTCCATTTCTAAGGCGCCTGCAAGACAAGCCTGCAATAATGGAATCCTTCTGATTTTCTAGTGAGACGCCCCTGCTTTTTGTGCCCACATATCATTTTGTGGGGTTGTTTCAGGAGCATTTGATGGCACTGCTGCTTGTCCTCAGCTCCTTTGCTAAAAATCATAAAGAATGAGAGAGAAAACTTGTAGAACTCTTACGAATGTGCTGCTGTGATTTGTTCACAAAATGCTATTGAAAGAGTCATAGATCCTCAGTTGTTTTGCCTTTCCTTCATTTTGTCTGTCCATCCTTGAATTGCTTCAGAATTCTGTGGGGAACCTGGGCGGTTGCTAAAAAGTATTATACTGGCACAAGAAACACTATAAACCATGTCCTGGCAAATAAATGCCTTGCACTTTGGCACCTTAGTTGCTGCTCCTAGCAAGGCGAACAATGCAAGCCATTTATCAGACAAGAAAATCAGTTTAGGAGGTCATAGGAGGATCCAGATTCAGGAGAGAGACATCTTTCAAGGTGTGTTCTGGTAGCACCTCTGTCACCCTGTGACCCAGCCAATCTGTCTTCCTTCAGCCACAGGGACTGCGAGAGTTACTTGCAGGCAGATTCTCTGCATGGAATGGGCTCCTAAAGCAGACTCAGGTGTTTGCTCAGCAGCACAAGCAGTTACCCGGGGAGACTGCCCCTCTTGCCCTTTTCAGCAGAGAGTTGGACTCCTTTCTGCAAAGTCTGCTTTTGGGTGAGTCCCATGTCCTGTGCTTACGAGATATTTTGAGATACCACAGGTTTATGCAAAGAAAAGCTTTGTCCTTCAGGCAGGGAAATGCAAAGAGATTTTAAGTTCTTCCTTTCAAATGCAGAACGGAACATGTGTGACACTGGCAAAGGCTGTCACTTGGTAGGGCCAGGAGTCTGACTGTGCCTGTTACTTGGTCCTCTGTGCAATGTGCATTCCACTCACTGGCTGTAATGAACAAATATTTATGGAATGCGGCATATTACTGTCAATATTGCTATATAAAGAAGGGAAATGGCAGCTGTTTAAACTAGCTGAGGAGTTTGTTACAGTAAAATAAGTCCCAGGAAGATTAATTAGTAGCAAGGTAATGCATTTATAGGTGTGCAGTAATCTGCATGTGGTAATGACAGATCTGTTAATCACAGGCCTGCATGATTAATACGTTTCATTCTCTCTCCTGTTCCCCTTTTGTAAGGTATAAATTTATGTAGCCCATAGCTATATCCCCTCAACAGCATATGATGTGTATGGACATGTGGTGACCCTCTGGAAGTGGAGAAGGACGAGTTAAAACAAGACTTTCAAAATAAAAGATATACTTCGCAATTTATATTGTCGAAACAATAATCTATCTATGAATGAAACATTTGATGATACAACACTCCATCTCAGTATTGGCAACATTCCTGCTGCTCCATTCAGTAAAGCAACCACCAGTTCGGTGGTGCTCTCCATGCCCAGCCTGGGTTTGGTGTAACCACAGGTCTTGTTACTACAGTGGCTGTGGTGCCTTTCACGGATGGAAAGATGCTTTCACCAAAAGCCTTTTCCTGTTTGACTGAAGTGGATGCAACTGGCAATTACTCCATGGCTCTTTGTTACTGTCCTTGTGTTCTGTGTCTGACCTTGAGTGAGAGTGTGAATCCAGCTCGTTCTCCTTGCGATTGTAGTCATCTGTGCATAATCCAAAATTAGGTTATGCTAAGTGTATATGTTGCATGTTTTTAATGTAATATAGTGTATAATACTGTCCATTATGAGAATTGGTCTCTGAGCCCTTAGAAAATACTTTTCCAAGTATTTTCACAATTTTTCTGGGTATTTTTTACTGTGCTAGATTTATTGACACATTCTGTCTAAGTTTGGGACTTATGCAACAACCAAGATACTACATATAGTTCAAGTTCCCTTTCTTCTTCTCCTGTAAAAACTTTTCTGTCACAGAACTCCTTTTTAAAGCAGAAAACACTAAAGAATTCCCCAGTCACATCTAGAATATTTTCCTGACAAAATCAGGACATCCAGGGAACACTAATGTCTTACCTCTGCAGTTTACCTTCTGGATGCTGCTTGCATTTAAGAACATAGCCACTGATTGTTCCCAAGGCACTGCATGCATGGAGCAGAATGAAAGCTGTATCTTATTTAAATTAATGAATAAGATGAATGAGTGCAGCATTTTCAAAACAGGCAGAAGAGGAAAGCTAGGCAATATTCACATATTAATTAAAATGAGAGCTCTCCACCAAAAAATATACGAGTCAATTGATATTCTGACAGCTGCCCATAGACTCATCCATGAAATGATGGGCATGAAAGGGACCACGAGAAGCAGGGTTTTACTGGAGACAGTGATTCACTTGATGCACATACTATTAAAGAAAGCAGCCTGGGTATTGCAATTTATTCTTGTTGTGCTTGATGGGAAAAGAAATCTTAAATCCCAGCTGGAGAATTCACAGGACTACTTTGCTCTTTAGATTTGCTTTATAGTTGTGCAGAGTCCCGCTTGGGAGACATTAGCATCAGTAATAACTATAGCACTTAGCACTTATTGTGATGTGTTTCATCTGCACCTCTCAGAGAGGCTGGCAAGGTGAGGGCAGAGCTACAACTCCCCTGGCAGAGAAACTGAACAGGTATGGAGAAAAACTTGGTCACATGGCCAAGGTGACACAATAAAGTGAAATGGTGGGCAAGTGACTTCAGGTCCCTCTGACCTCAACTGCCAGTGTGGGCAAAAGGGGTTATTTAGACCCATATTTTGCAAAGTAATTAGTTACCAGTAGGCATTGGACTATTGGAGAAATCAGAGTCTGAGAGAGCATATTAGAAAAGTCAGTCAAATGTATTGCTGTTTTTTTAAACCTGAAAACCCACTACAAGGCTCTTTCGCTGTGGATACTGCTGGATAGTCATGCTGTTCTAAGTCAGGTACCCAATCCAAAGAAGTAAGGTAAATGTCTTTTCTTAGCCTGTCCCTAGAATTAAGGGACACATCAGCATGGCATTCAGAAAACCTGTGGTAGGAATCTGTCTGCCTCTGTAGCCTAACTCAAACAGCTAAATCGGAGGGGGGAAGTCAGGCAATGTCAATAGCCTCCAATATATCCAGTTTTATAATTAATGCCCAGATCTGCAAAGTTATGTAGTAACACATCCCATTAAAATCTGTGAAAAGTTTGTTTTGTCTGTGTTTCTGGAACTGGGCACCCTTTGCCTAAGCATGATTGCCTCTGGGTCTTAAAATGTCACAGTATTAAAGTGAGATTCAGCAAGATGTGTGACAGCATTATATAATCCATGGAAATAAATCTGAATGTTAAAATTACTTCCACTGCCAAGATGACAAGCATTTCATAAATGCAAGATGCAACAGTGGTAATGATATTTCTGAACTGGGAAGCAAATATTGTTCTCCAAGTGTGTGAAGGAAAAATCATCTCAGGCCTGCACAGAAGGGTGTATTTGCTTGTGCCAGCTTTCTGTTTCAGTGGCTGGCTGTCTTTTGGCAACCTGCCATCCAATAATTCATTGCATGCCCATGGGGCATTTCACTGGAGGAGGGACATATGTTAGTGCAAGAGTAGAGCTGGTATCAGTGCTTGATGCCAGTGACATGGAACAGAGGCTCTCAAAGGGTCTTGCACATCTGTCTAGTCAGTCACAGACTGCAGACTCTGCTCTTATTTTTCTCTTTCTGTTGGGTCTCAGAGCTAGAATTAACATAACATGAAGTATTTTTCAGATTTGTTTATAAGGAAGCTGCTATATAGCTTTTGTTGCTGCTTTAACTGCTGCAGGAGCGCTATGTAAGTAATGCAAAATCGGAGTTTAGGTAGTCCAGGAGAAAAAGTCTACGTTCAGTGATGAGCCACACTGTGGCAAGATTTAAGAAGTGCAAAGGCTTCAGAAGGAACTGGAGAGAGAATATCAAACCAATTGGTCCTTATGATTTGCTCTCTGTTGAAACCATGAGATACTTGCCTGCCTTTAAAAAGTTGTTTCACTTCCCTTTAAAAAAATTGCTATCTATCCTACCTACAGAATATGTAACTAATGGGAGATTTCATCAACTACACTGGGTTATAGATATAATGATAGATCTAAAAAAAAGGAGATTCCCATGTAAGCAAAGCCACTACAATTTGTATCAGCCTTTACGTCTTTTTAGCTTTTGTCTCAACTCCCAAAATTACAGGGAGGAAATGGCCATTGAGATGGCATTGTCTGTATGCCATGGTCCTAAACACAACTCTGGTCTGGACTTGAGCCCACCATTTGGAAAAAACATCTCTTCCCGATTAAAACATTCCTGTGGTGGATTTACCACCAGCATTCTTGGTACATGGTTCCAGTAATTAATTACCCGGACTGCAAAAAATGCCTGCCTTGTTTCTAGACTGGAGCCAGGGTGTGGGCACAGGGTCTGGCTTCTCTGAGAACTGAATCAGATAAGAAAGCCATCTGGGCTGTATTTGGTCTGCTTCCTCTCCTATTCAGCCCCAGCTTACGCACAACTGTTCTGCAGCATCTTCTAATTTCTGGTTTTCTTAACTGGCCTGAATGAACCTCTCAGTACTACACACTGATTATCCTCTGGAAATGAAGGTGTTGTGAGGTGCCAGGTAATGTGATTGTGCTTCTGAGAGCACACAGCATTGGGGAATGCAGCCCTAATCTCCCCTCTGTCCTGACCTATATCCTCTAGACCCTCATTCCTCTAATACTTCATACCATCCTAATACTTTTGATTGTCCTTAACATTTTCCATCGGTGCAGTGTAATGAGCTCCTGTGAGGTGGTGCCAGCAAAGTGCTCCGTGGGGACTCTTCAGCCCATGTACCACTGCACCTGCATCTCTCACTTTACTGCAGTTTGACTTTCTGCAGCAGGAAGGTCAGGGAAGTATGAGGTACACTCTAAGGTGTCTCTGGGATACGACCCATAAACTTAAATTCATTAACTTCATGTTCTCTAGAGCCAGATATAAAAAAGAACAAATGAGAGTTACGGTCTGATGATCTGTTAGTGATACTCCATACCTCTGTATACCTTTGTTTTACATTTTGCACTTTTAACTCACATGATGAAGTTTTCAGACAGAAGTGGATATCATGTGTAAGCTGAGTTCCTTGTTTTTTTCTTTTGCCTGTCACTGGCTGCATGTTCTCTGTTGATGTCTTGTTCCTGGTACTTGACACTGACCATCTTGTCTGTGAAAGGAAGCCCTCCAGCTGGTTTGCCTGATGAGAAGAAAGGGAAGTTTGCTTGGTTTAGTCACTCCACAGAAAGCCATGGTAATGTTCCACTGCGCTCTGTGTCCAATGTCTGTGTGTCCGTCTGTCCGTATATCTCTGTGCAGACTGGCCTATAATACAGCTTTGTATTCTGCATGTGTGTGCCTGGCTTTTTCTGCTGCTTGTGCAGTGTTCTCTTCATGCACTCAGGATAACAAGCTGCTCTGCAAATCTATCTCGTGCTAATGCCTTCAAAATTGTTTTCCGTTTGCAAATAAGCTCAAATATGTCTTGAAAATGTTTTACCTCATCTTCCAAACTGACTTGTGAAATATCAGCGTTTTGGCTTTATTTCTGCAGGGCTTACTCTGGACAAAAAACTTTAATTATGAATGTTGGTTTTTTTTCTCATAGCTTACTTGACTGTTTCATGTATATCAGAACATGAATTCCGTTTATTCCTTGTCTTTCCAAATAGACAAGATTATTAAAACATCTGTCTTCATAAAAGAGCAGGCACCATTGGAGTACAATATTTCATAGTTCTGTCGAGAGTGCTAGAGAGTCCATTATTTCATACGGTCCTAAGAACACAGTACAAGAACTTTAGATTTCCCAAGAAGTGTGTCAGAAGTATGCGAATTGTTGTGATGGGATGAAGGACAGATAGTTCATTTTGAGGGACACTTCTACCATAATCCTTTCAAAGCAGGAACCCAGAATGTTTTTGGAAGGACCTTCTGATGTCTTTCTAGCCCCTGACAGAAGACCATGGCCCCGTGAGCATCTGCCCAATTGAAATGCAGAACCTGTTTCTTCTAGATTGCCTCATTTTGCACCAATGACCCACAAATAGACATTCTTACTATTGAGCTACATATTCCTACAGGCTATTAGAAATCTCTCCAACAGCTAATAGCACGTGCTGTGAAGCCTCATCTGAGATATGTATCCAACAGCTAGTACAGGTCGTGTTCTGAAGTTCTACCAGGCTCCTGGGAGATCTGTTTAACTCCTCCATCATTCAGTCTTAAGCACAACTTTTTCATTTGTTTTGTGTATTCCAAAAGAGGTGAGGAGGGAACAGGACACATATTGGATCCTATCCATTTTCCTAACTTATGCTGAATGATTACATACGAAGAGTGTTTGGAACTTAATGCAGGAGCTGTGAGCAACTGGGGAAATGAAAATGGTGTAGGTTTGAGGGGGTTTTTTATGATCGGTAGAAGCAAGTAAAATCTTGAGGTTTGATAACAGCTAGAAAAAGGTTCTTGAATCTAGATGAGAGAGGTCCACACCTAAGGTTGCTTTCATTTGATGTTTGTTCCGTGACACTTCTGTAAGAGCCTAGAAGGTTCTGTCCAGTTCTTAGTTGTGAGTGTCAGCACAAAAGCTCCACCATAGTCAGTATTCATTAGCTCCTTTGTTGGTAATGTCTGAGTGGGTCAGGGAGTCTGAATTTCTCTCTTATACCTCTAGGTCCAGTTTCTAGGTGTAAGGTTGACTTACATTAATGGTTAGTATACCACAGATGAGCCATCAGTATTCTTTATGTGGTATTTGCTATCGGGCTAACAGAAGCTGTTTATCTGCATGCCTCTCAATCTTGGTACTTTTTATTTGTATTGTGATCATTGCACAAAAGACTGGGGAGGGCAGTGAGGTAGCTGGGCTGTTGCATGTAAAAAGGCATTTTTTTAAAGTATTCGATGGAATCAAACAAAATCTTCTTGTTGGGTTTGTCAGGTTTTTTACTTTCCTGTGATTCTCGTTCGTAAGATTTCCAGGAACTGACCCTGAAAGAAGGACAGCAGCTGCTTCTTGCCTTTTCTTTAGCATTTGAGTAACTTTTATGTTTCTGAAGTCTACCTGCCCAGCCTGCTCTGTACAGGGAGGCACTAGACTTGCTCAGCAAACTGTTTGATCCTCAGGAGCTGCAGCTGAGGGTCTTCCCATGAAGCCAGTTCCCTCAGTCATGGACTCTTTAAGAGATGTGCCAGGTTCTAATGGCCATCCCTCTCTTTTTCTTCCCTCTGACTCTTGCAGTGAGCATGCCCACCAGTGAGACCGAGTCCGTGAACACCGACAACGTCCCTGGGGCGGATATGGAAGGCGAGAACTGCGGCGCAAGGCTGGCGTGAGTACCCGCGCACACATCATGTGTTAGGGACTGGCTTGAGCTGGGAGGAGGGCCAGGGCAAGTGTCAGGCTTTTCAAGATGAAGAAAACCCACGGGGAGTGAAAGGAGAGGCCAAAGAAGATCTAATGATCCAGGTTCTTATCTTAACTGCAAAGTAAACTCAGTGCAGACATTAGCGAAGAGCCTCTGGTTTTACACAGGTGTAAATAAAGGACAGAGTGCCCAGGATAAGCAGATCTGGTTTTGCATGATAGCTAAAAGTTGAACTGGTGGATAACAGTGTTCTTATTTTAAAATTCCTCGTTGGTGACAGACTTTCAAGACCGGTATATGTAGACTGAAGAGTGGAAATGACTGGTCTATTTTAATTTTTCTAAAGATTCTTGTACAGCTTACAGTGTCTTGTAATAGAAATACATTGATGATAACTCCTATCCTGCAGATAGAACTGCACCCTTCAAACGCTGAACAGGGTACTATAGTGACAAAGAAATACAACAACTAGGAGAGATTAGTGCCTCCTTGAAATTGCACCATGGTAATTAGTGGAGGTGCTCAAGAATGTGTGAGATAGCAGTTATGAAATGCCATAATATGTAGTGTATTTTTTAGCCTCACAGAGAGCAAGAATAGGCAAGAGGAGCCCTTTATTCCCTTTTGCATTACTTAAACAAGAATGGACTTTATCCTGTGGGGCAATACATTATTCCCTCCAAATTTCCTTGACACATGAGCTAAACATATCAGAGCTATAGCTTGTACCACACTGGAGTATTTTGAGGCTTTGTCCTATCCTGGAAACTACCTTGAGCTGCTCGAATGGACCAGATGGGACCCACCCTGGGGTGATAAGGGAGCTGGCAGAAGAGCTCTCCAAGCCACTCTCCATCATTTCTCTTCAGTCCTGGCTCACCAGGGAGGTCCCAGATGACTGGAAGCTGGACGATGTGACAGCCATCCCTAAAAAGCCAAAAGGAGGATCCAGGAAAATACAGGTTGAGGACAGAGTGGCTGGACAGTGGCCAGGCAGAAAGGGACCTGGGGGTATGACTGACAGCAGCTGAACGTGAGCCAGCAGTGTGCCCAGGTGGGGGTCAGGCTCTTCTCCCAGGGAACAGCAACAGGACAAGAGGACACAGTCTGAAGCTGTGCCAGGGGAGGTTTAGGTTGGACATTAGGAGGAATTTCTTCACAGAAAGGGTGATTGGACATTGGAAGGGGCTGCAAAGGGAGCTGCTGGAGTCACCATCCCTGGAGGTGTTTCAGCAAAGGCTGGATGTGGCACTTAGTGCTGTGGTCTAGTTGGCAAGGTGGTGTTTGGCCATAGGTTGGACTTCATAATCTCAAAGGTCTTTTCCAACCTAGGTGATCCTGTGTGATTCTGTGATCTGCATTAAAAATGTGGTATGTGGAATATATTGTAATTTCAATCTCTGCTTCCCTTTAAGAGTCAGTCAGTGACTAATAAGCCCCAGGAGAAACTATTTGTGATCGCCTTCCGTCACCTGCCTGCTGTTGTGAACCTGCTGAGTGTTTTAGTTTAGATCATGAACACTTTCCTGCAGGAACCAGGCTAGATGAAATCACAGAAGTGGGGTGGTTGTAGCCCTTTCTTTGGCACCCCACCAAGTTGCTTGTGCTCTTGGCGCAGTGCAGGGAGCATCAGCTGGATCCAGTTTGGAGAACCAACTTTATTCTGCAGCTGTGGTTCACAGAATGGGTCAGACTGGAAGGGACCACCCTGGCTCATCTGGTCCACTGACCAGAGTGGCGGCCAAAGCCGACCCCAACCTTCACATCTCCAACAAGGCCTTCCCTGATTGTTAGTACGAGGTTGAGCAGCACGCCGTTCCTTGTGGGAACCTCCACTGCCTCTGTCAGAAAGTTGCCATCATTGCTTTCCAGGAACCTCCTGCACTGTTTGTGCTTTGCTGTGTTGCTTCTCCAGAATATGTCGGAGTAGTAAAGTCCCTCATAGGTGTGGACACAGTGCCAAAAAGAATGGCAGCAGTTACTCTAAGGTTTCATGTATTTTTAATATTACAGCTTGCATTCATTTAATGTTCTTAATCCCAAAGGTTCCTAAAGCACTTTATGAACTGTAAAGGCAGGGATTGTTTTCACAGCATTAGAGTTCAGCCACCTTCAGGGTAAAATGTGACAGGTGTTTAAAAACAACAGGAACAAATGTTTAAGGAGTTATATGAGGGATAGCTTGTTTTGCACGGAAACTGCATTGGGAATTTTGGCAACCAGAACATAATTATCTTAGCTGGAATGTGGCCAGGAGGGCTGAAGTTAAACCTAACTCTAAACATAATCATGACTTAGAATGGAGTTTACTTAAAATAGCCCAGAGTGCTCACAGGAGAATGGCAGTACCCTGATTTGGCATTAGGAGAAGAGATGGCTAAGTCCAGTATATTTTAGGGGAAAAGACATAGGAAAATTACAAGAAAACAGAGCTTCATTTCTTCTTCTCATGTTGTGAATGTTAAAACAGGGCCCAAAGTTTCAGCAGAGCAGGACATGTAAGATTCAGAGAGATAAAGAGTTTCCTTGCCACTTTTCACTTCATCTGAAAGTGGGTGATATATAGTAGGCAAACTGAAGTCTGTTATTGAGAAGGGTTTTTTTAGTCCTTACCCAAGGACAGCTGAGATCCTCAAGGCCTCCCTCAGATTGCTTTTCATCTCTAGGAGATGGATAGGATCCTTCCTCCACGAAAATTAATGGCTCTATCATTGAATATGAAATTCTGGAGTGAGATACAAATTTTGCCAATGCTTCTTGCTTTTGTAAAATGTTTGTTTCAAACTTGGGGATCTGCAGATTCCTTAGTTACAGGCCAATTCAGACCTGCCTCTGATTCGGAGGCTTAGAATCCTTTCTGGTTTCTTTTGTTACTGTATCACACACTTAGGCAGACAGAGAAACCAGCTGTCATTGTTTCAAGAAGTATTAAGTACTCTTCTTTTTACTGAGTCCTCATTCAAACCCCTCACAGGCCAATATTCCTTCTGGAACATATGAAATGTAAGCAAGGATTTATTTGAATGAATGTGTTCTTTTATTGGAACCTGACTAAGAATCAGAATTTGGCCCAGTGTTCAAGAATAGTGAAAATTCATGTGGGAAATCAGTTGTGCTTTTAAAAAGTTGTGCTTTTAAAAATCGAGTACTAGATTTTGAGTAAGCATTAATAATTTTAGTCATGCCATCCTGATTTGCTCTAGTTGAAGATTAGGCCTGGGCTTTTGAGCAGTCACCTACTCTCTGTTTTTGCAGTTGGAACAGATTTTTGTTCGATTGCTGAGCTTCATCTATTGCAGATGAGTCTCAGTATTTTTACCAGCATTCTAAACTCACCCCGTGGCCATGAGTCCCCACTGCTTTGCTATGAACACACTCTTTCCCAGAGGGCAGAGGCTGCTCTGGGCAGGCTGATACCAGACATGACTGAAGCAACATGGGGCTTTCAAGTCAAAGGCAATATATTTATTTATTTATTGGCATCAGGCTGCCTAGGGCGTTTAAATACCCCAGCACCACCTCTACAGTTAGAGGCTGAGCTTGCCATCAAAATGCACTCATGATAAAAGGAAAAAAATATGCCCAGTAGACTGAAACAAAAAGCTTTTTCATTGAAGGCAACTTAGAATTACTCTCTATTCTTTCTCTTCTTTTAAAGAACTGTAGAGTCTTGAAAGGCTGGGTCTGTGACTGACAGAAAGATCTGCTTGAGAAGCCAGGATCAAATGTGCCTTTTGGAAAAGGAGATCTTCCCTGACAGCCTTTCCCAGCTCCACAGAGACATGTGCTATGTGAGATCAGGAGAGTACCTCTCAAACACAAACTGTTGCCTACTGATTAATTGTCTCAAAGAAGCTTTTATTTTTCTAGTATGCATGCCATAGAAACCGCCTCCATCAACTGTCCTGTCCGGACCAGTGCTAGCCTTGAAACCAGCAGGAGTTTCAGGAGGAATCTAACATCTGATCTCTCCTTCCTTGCTGTGTAAAACCAATTTTTTAGAACTATAACAAAACAAAAAAAAATGAAACGCCAATTTCATTCATAATAATTTCTGGTGTAATTCTGCTGGCAACAGGAGTGCTGTGGCACAGCACAGTTTGCTTCCTAAGGGTATTCACTTTATCAGGCATCTGAATTTGAAAATGGTTTTGCAGGCATCTGAATTTGAAAATGGTTTTGCAGGCTTCCACAGGACATTGAAAAGCATCCCACAGCTTCCACAGTATATTATTGCTGTCATGGTATTGCCTTGTACTGGGCTGACATCTGCCCTGCAGTAGGAGCACACCAGCTTTTATCCTCAAGGACAACGTTTGGAAGTGGAACTTATCTTATTTTGATGCGTCACAGCTTTCATAACCTGTTGCCTCAGGGTGCAAAGACACATGTTTCCTCTGCAGCAGGCATCAGTGGGATAAACCCAGAACCAGGAGCAGTGGGGTTCTCTTTACAGGGTGTCCTTACACCCAGGGCTTCCCGATTGCAAGTAATTTCCCTGAGCCTCTGAGGTTGCTGCTTTGCAGGACTCAGATTCCTGAGGACAGGCTATGGCTCATAATCAGGAGTGATCTGTTCTGTGCAGGGTGTCAGCATATATAATCTTCCAATACAAGCAGAATGTTAATTTTCTAATACAACCATACAGATCTGGAGTGCCACAATAGAGCTTGCTTTTATACATATGCATTAGCTAAAAAAAAGACCTTTGTGGAAACTAATGCTCCATAGAGCCTCAATAGAAAAGTGAAGCACTTGAGCTCAAAGGGAATGAGAGCTTAAAATTATCTGCTTTCATTGAAACAATAACCCACTTGGCATTTTCGCCTTGGCCAGGATTTCCATACATACTGGGGGCAGTTCAATTGCTTTTCCACCAAAGCCAGTTCAAACAATAAAACAGGATAAACCAAAATGAACAACCTACACTGGCTTTCCAGCTGAAAACAGTGTGTCCTGAAAATTCTATGAGCAGTGGAAGCTTTCCCTGGAAGCTGAATGGTCACTGATTTTTCCCTTGGTGCTTTTCTGGCATGGAAATTAATTCCTGTGCAGTTCTTGCAATAATCAGCATAGGAGCCAGTGGTAAAGGTAAAAGTTTTCTTGCAGGTTTGCTGTAGTTGCTGCTGGTTTTCACCTTGTGAGAAGATGGGCTCCTCGTGATGTGATGGAACCAAAGTTCCCATCACATCAGGAACAGTGGGAAGACGAGCCTGCCAAAAGCTCTGAGACCACTGCTGACTTCAGCGGGAAAGCTCACAGGATGAACCCTCATGTGTCAGTCTCAGATACTGCTCTCACACTTATTATGAGCAAGGTGTTTTTAATATTCACAGCCAGCTCTAGGTGTGTGTCTAAAGGACAGTAGCATGCCCTTATGGAAGAGGAATTATCTTCCTGCTTCTGATTCTGTGACAGGCCTTTCCTGTGACTTGCCACAGGGAGAGCAAGATTATTTACTGATAACTTAAATGCTGGCCTATTTTCCTAGCCAATAGCAAACCAACTCAATTTTATGCTAGACGGATCCAATTTTCTGAAGGTTATTCTGTAGATTCTTATTGTGCCACCTTACCAGTAACTGCATGAATGCACCACATTGCACCAAAACAGACTCCATGTCACACCAGGACTGCTTTCTCACAGTACTAAAATCTGTAAGATACAGCCAGTGAAGCTCTTTGGATGTTCTCCAAAGTTGTATGTAACCTAGAAGCTTAGTAAAGTCCATTTCTGCGTTGCTGCTTTTCTCACAGCTTCTACTGATACCCAAAGGCTTTTGTGAGTCCTTATAAAGATATGGTTGCCTCTAAGTTGGGATCATACAATATAAAAGTAGTTGTGACCTGAGTATTGGATAATGGTCGTGTTTGATAATGTCCACACCCAGAAAACAACTGTAATGTGGCCTTTGTGTCATGCTTGGTGACCTGCAAGATTTTTCCAGAACTGTCTGTTGTGCATACAGTTCCACAGAGCCCTCAATCCCTGTTACACGAAACTGTCATATCCTTCCCAAATGCCTTCTCTGGTGTCCTCCATGAACAGGGAAATGAAGACTTTATCTCTCAGTATGGTGGATACCTCATTACATTTGAGTTATGCTCATTATCCAGAGTTTATGTTGATAAAAACCTTTAAATTTCACTGTCTTACCTGTGTGTTGTACGTAAGGTTGGAGGAGTTTTAGAGCATTTCAAAGATAGCTAGTCAAACAATAGAGATCTGATTTTTGTGTTTGTCTTTCTGAAAGATAAGCTGAGTTCCTGTGATAAAAGCACTCAGCAGTGATCTGAAGTGGTTTTCGTTAGGCTCCTGTACCATAATTTTAAGCAAGAGTGTCTTAAGACATTCCAGAGTTGGACACAATTGGAGACACCCTCTTCCTCCCGATGATGTAAACCTCCCAGGACACCAGGGATGCGAGAGATCCATGTTTAAGCTCAGCAGAGAATCTGGTCCACTCTGAACCCATGAAGTGCCAGCTTGGAGCATCACAGACACTGTGGCAAGGCCCTAAATCCAGACTATTTGACAGCCCCTAGTGATGCCATAAAAGCATTTTTTTTATGTGACATTGGTAACTCAAGTTCTGAAAAAAAATCTTAATCATAAGAGTCATTTGAAAAACGTGTTTCAGATTCGTGCATAATGTTTTCAGAAACGTTTATTTTACAGTTTATTTCCAAAATTCCATTTCGCTCTCTGATTCTACCTCTAAATATAAATCTAATCCTCCTTCCTTGTCCTGTTCTATATATATAGCACACCCACATGTGATAAAGCCTTCTGCCACAGCAGTAAGGCAAGGTGGAGGGAGGGGGATATGAAGGCTGTAGGTAACCTGTGGGAGCACTGAATGCACTTGGCTGCTGCTCATAATGCTCCAAAGATATAATTATCACATGCATGATGAGTACTACACCTGCTGCATCTCTTTTGCTTAAATAGATTAAAGATTCCAGTGCTGCCTCACTGGGAAACCATTAACCAGAGAGGTCACCAGAGGATTTCACACTCCCTGTCCTTCCCCTTCCATCTCTCTCTCTTGCTCTCTCGCTCTCTCTCCCCCTCTGTCCCTGCCAAACTTTTCCTATCAAAATCCTCACCACCTCCTTTCCAAGTGCTCAGCTTTCTGCTTTGTGGTGATTTTTCCATCTTTTCACCTCCCGTCTTTGAGCCTTCTTTCCTGTTGCCTGTAAATCTGATCCACTGCAGTTCGTAGGTAGTGATTATGAAGCCAGAATTCTCAGTGAGGAGTTGGAATAGCTTTAACATTAAGGATGTGCTTTGTAGGTGCTTCACTTGGCATCCTTGTTAGAGCTTGCCTTATCTCTGCAGCGTAATTTAGCGTTCTGCTCTGCCAGTGCATTGTTTCCTCTTTCTCGAGAGACTTGCACGTGTCTGTAACCTCACTGCTGCCCAGTGTGTGGCCTAGACAAGCTGCCTGTGACACAGCACAAATGATATATTTGGGTATTTGGTGCAAAGGCTTTTTTTTCTTTCTTTTGGCTCGGCCCATCTGCTGGTGAAAATTTCCCCTGGCTAAAACCTCTTCCACATAAGGAACCCGACCTATCACTGATCACTTGTCAGTAACTGATGTCCTCAAGCAGGGGCAGGACCATTGTTAAGGCTGCTTACAGCAAGGAGTGCTAGATGCTTGGAGAATTACCTTCTCCCATCTCTACTAGCAGTGAATCCAATTTTAAGGCAGTGCAGCAAGACCTCTGCTGACTTTTGTCAACAATGACTCACTTTCCCGTCATGGAGGGAATCTTAAGGAATGCTTCAGCCCGGCAGAAATACTTTGTTTGTGGTCATTCCCCAGATTCTCATTTCTGCTGGCATTGGTAGCAGATTTTGCAGCTTCCTAAATCACCTCTGACTCATGCCATTGTAGCCACATACATTTACTTCTCTCTGTGCACCATTATGGATTTACCAAAAGACAGCCAAAGTGCTCAAAGGCCTTACAGGGTGTGTGTCACACAGAGCAAGGTGGTGGTTAAAGAACTGGGGCCTTTTTCTAGCTTTGCCTGTGACTTCTCGTAGAAGATTAATGAGATTCTTTAGGTGAATAAATCCAAATGCATGGAATTAGACACTTAAACACATATATAGTGGCAATATGGCCAAATTTTCAGGAATGCTTAATTCTCAAAATTTCATTGATAGCAACAGAATCTGTTATTGTACAGACACATTTGAATGCAAACCGACTTTCATAGATAACCAAGAAAAATAAGCGTTAGTATCTAAGTTTGAAAACATTTGCCGTGCACTGTTTTCCCTTCAATTGCTAAAAAAGAAAAAGAAAGCATTATTTTCACCATCCTTGTTTCATAATGTGCTTATATATCCTGAAGTGACAGGTAATGTGTGAAAGCAACAAGCCTGTCTGTGTGATACATATTTTAATATAAGGAAGATTAAAAAGTGACTAAATTTTTTTTTTTAATAGTCATACTTGAGAAATAAATTTGGTAGCAGCTGTTGAGTGCCCCTAGCATTAGGCCAGCCTTTCAGCCGAGAGAAAATCTAGCTCACTGATATCTATAGGTGGTAGAATCCCACCATGGCATGACTTCTGCTTCGTGAGTGCCACCAGAACACAAGTTCTGGGTGTTGGAGAATTCTAGCCATGCCCGGTGCCTACATTGACTTACAACAGATTAAAGGGGGAAAACAGCATGGATTAAAAATGCATTGAGCTTAACTTTGTTTCTTTCTACTGCTGTTTTCACAAAAGACTGGGAGGTGTGGGCCAGCTCCAGAGACTCTAATGGCAATTCTTGTCTTTCAGGCATCGGATCTCAAAATCAAAATTTAGGTAAGTAAAACTGACTTTTGCTTTTCCTCCTTTCTATCGTTTTTGTTCTTTTCTGAAGTGGTCTACACCAGCATCTCTGGGACGCAGTGGTGATCCTAGGAGATCCAGCTGAATATGTCAGATTTTAGTCATAAATCAAGATTGTTTTTCTTAGTTTCATACGGAAATAAGGCACAGGGACTACTGACTACTGAAGTACATGTCTATTCTACCTATGTATCTCAAACCATAAAATATAAATTCAGAAATAAAAAGCCAGTTCAACCCCATAATTTTACTACATCTATCAACATCAACCTCGTCAGCCCAAGGCTCTCTTTGTTGCACTGCTCTGCTTTGCTTGATTGTAAATATTTCAACTGATGAAGCTGGCATCTTATTTGTGAAATTCTCCCGTTCACCCTGGGACACAGGGAGCTTCTCTGGTGGTATTTGGGTTTCTGTTGACTTAGAGCTTTTGGAAAAGTGAACCAGTCCCAAGATGGCTATTTCTGGGTTTTCGCTGGAGAGGCTGACTGAACTCACGGAACCTGGTTGTTAAAGTCCATTTCTGCCACTTTGGTAGGAGCTCAGCTGTCTCCACAACCCTGAATTCAAAGTCAGTTTCACAACAAACTAAATGAATTTTCAGAATAACTGGAGCAAGTGAGTAACTGAGTCCTTCCTCTTACTTAAGGAGCAATGAGTAATGTCGATTTGGGAAGCACATATGTGACATCCCCATGTAAAGAGTGCAGATATAAGCACAGAAAACACCATACATTGTCCTGTGCATGCACATTCGTGCACAAAAAAGTGTGTAAGATTGCAAATAGTTCAATGACAACATTAATATCTAAGTGTGGTGCCCTCTTTGGAAGCTGGGAAGATTATTTCTTGTCCCAAATCCACTGCAAAGCACTCAATGCATCCATTTGTGATAGACTGTGTGCCTTTATAAATTGCATAGGTAAAACACCCTAGATTTGACCACCTGTTAAAATGTTTTTGCAAAATTCTTGTTCACATTGTGTTTACATTGTCTGGCTTTAGCTCCTATGGATGTGAACCCTGATCTCAAGCATGGCTAGAGTTTGCCACTGAAAATTATGCACAGGACAAGAGTAGCCAAGAAAAGTTCTTTCTCCTGTCACATTGTGTATGTGTGTGTCACTTCAGACACACACACATATGTATGTAGTATCTATATAAAGCTATTAGATTTATTATACCGTGGCAAGTGTTGCCTGGAAACTGGTTGCTATGCAAGTTAAATTCTGAAGAGTAGGAGGTGTGTAATTAGCTTTAAATATCTTCTGTGGTTAGTAATTACCCTGAGAAATCGGTGACACAAGGGGATGTGTTCATGGAAGGCAAACTTTAAAAAGTCTCTTGATTAGCAAATGGTACCCTTAGTTCCAGGCATGAAGGTGAGATGCTGAAGTCCATAAGTTTCAGGATTTTTTTCAGAACTAGCCCTTGTATTGGGCTGACTCCTGAATGCTGCTGAATGCTGGAAATGTTCTTTGGATTTTACTTGACCTCATCTCTCCTAAGACTTAATCCTTCAGCTCCGTGTGATAGACTATCTTTCTATTGACTGTCCTGAGGCTGGGCAAGGTCCTGTTGCAGGCCACGAGCATCACATACAAGGAGAATATTTATTTTCGTGGCAATTGAGCTAAAAAACCCCTTGGGGTATCTGCGGTGGATGTGTTACTCAGATTAAGATTTTGCTGGGAGATCTTGCAAATTGGTTTAGGACTAACTTTACTCCTATAGCTAAAGGAGGGATATTCACAACTGTCGACTCAGATGAGAGAGTATTTCTCAGGGCAAACTTGAGTTACTTTCTAACATTCTTGAACAATAAATCAAGACTAGAGTCTCCCTTGACAGAGAGCTGCAATAGCCTAAAGATCCCTATCTGAAAAGAACTTTCCTTTTCTCAATTTTTCAAGTCGCTACTGGCGCCGGTGGAATCGATTCTGCAGAAGGAAGTGCCGTGCTGCTGTCAAGTCCAATGTTTTCTATTGGCTGGTGATCTTCCTCGTGTTTCTCAACACCCTCACCATTGCCTCTGAGCACTACAACCAGCCAGACTGGCTCACGGAGGTCCAAGGTGAGGAGAAGCTGCTGGTTTCTGTTTATTATGGTCGGTGTCTAAAAAGGGAGCCGAGAGAAGAGCTGATGCATTAAACCACACAAACGTAAAAGGAGCCTGCGCAGCTCCAAACAGTCCTGTGTCTGTGGAGGGCCTTAAATAACACAATAAACTTATCTGCCCGTGGTGGGAGAAGTTACAGGAAAAATGTAAATACCTCGTTTCCAGCCAAAGCAGTGTTCCATTGGGTGCAAGCGAAATCAGGAGCTTGTGCTAAATTTGTATTTGCAGCAACTGGATTCCCAATTTATGGATAGCTACTGGGAGCCCCACGTTGTCCAAGGTTTCCCCTGAAATGGCATTTATGATAAATTCTAATTATTAGAGAGGTGATGGAGAGTGATTTGTAAAGTTCTTCTGTCTGCAGAACAGCTGAATTCTCTCTGGAGGTGAGAGCAGCTGAAAAGGCTTAATTAAGCAACAGTAGGTAGCACAGCAGCTCTTCTATTCCCACTCTCCTCTGCAGATGACGGGTGTGAAGGCAGGTTGTGCACAGGAAGGCGTGTCCCTGCCATCGGGAGGTTGTGTAATACCTTGCAGCTGTATGTGCAGTACATAAGAATTGCTGTAACCATCTTGCTAAAACGTTTCTGTGAATGAGATGCCCACGCTTTTCCAGTTCATTCTTTGACCCAAGCTTATACGAAGTTAACTTTTAAGACTGATCTCTAAAGTGGTTTTTTTTTTTAAAAAGCAAGGGCCAACGATTAGTTGCGGCGATCTTTTGACTAAGTGTCCTTGACCTGTTTCTTTTTGTTTTTCATGAGACACTGCCAATAAGGTGCTGCTAGCTCTTTTCACGGCAGAGATGCTGCTGAAGATGTACAGCCTCGGTCTCCAGGCCTATTTCGTGTCCCTCTTCAACCGCTTTGACTGTTTCATTGTGTGCGGAGGCATCCTGGAAACGATCCTGGTGGAGACAAAGATCATGTCACCGCTGGGCATTTCGGTTTTGAGATGCGTCAGACTCCTAAGAATATTTAAAATCACAAGGTACTTTATTGCTTCTCTGGGGCTGGAGGAGGGCTACTGCTCAATGCACAACATGTATAGGTACAAGTCTCTCACAGCCCTGTTTATTTTCACTTTTTCTACCACTAATTAGGTAGGGAGAGTGTTAAATTAGTGGCCCTCATCTTCTGAAGTCTGTAACAGGGTGGGGAGGGCTGTACAGACTGGATATCTATCCCTGATGTGAGGGGTGAGAAGTCTGGCACAGGCAGCTGGAGACACCTGATACCACGTAAAGTGTTGGACTGGAATCTGGAATAATGGGAGCTGGGCTCAGGCTCTTACAGTTCCCTGCAAAAGACAAAGAAAACCAAAACAGCAGATAGCCTCGTGACCTTCTCTGATGCTTTTTGGTGACAGAGAGGAGCCTGAAAGACTGCTTTGAGCCAAAACAACATTTGACTGAGGAGCCCATGCCAGCTCCAGTAGACTCAACAGTGACCTGAGTGGGAGATTGTGTCAACACCAGCAGCTATAGGCAAAGGATGTTGCCAGCTATTCCCCTTCCAAGGAGCCCAGCATGAAGCAGCAGCTTTATGAAGAAATCAGACTTTTTCCAGCTTCCCGTATCTCCTCTTTTCCCTTTTCATCCTCTCCCCTCTCCCTCTGCATAAAGGCACAGTGATATCTATTAAACAGTCACTGCTTGCTGAGCCAGGTACCTCTAAAACACCAGCTTGGTTTGGCAGGGCTTTTTCAGCTTGAGGGGAGGTCGTAGGAGAGATCAGCTCCAAACTTACCCAGAGCTCTTGAAACAAATCCATCCAAGTGCTTGCCCCATGTAGCACAAGGTCTGCCTTTCCCCGTGTGGGCACCAGTCAGCACCTTACACGAAGCTTGACTGAGGTGGTGAAAGAGTGCTTTTTCTGCATGCTCAGCTATGAAAATGTCCCTACAATTGCTGTGACACACCCCCCGAAAGGAAATTTCCGACCAATGTGAGATAGAAAACACAGCACATGAGAAAAACAAGTCCAAAACTGGAAGATAGTCAAGATAGCTGAGCTGAGAGGCAGAAAAAAACAACAGGCTTGGACTTGTGCATCGTACCAGATTTGCCCTTAAAGCTTCTGAGGCTCAGATCTCTGGCAGGATGGATGGACTTCGGGGTCAGATGGCAGACACAGAAAATCAGTTCACAGTCTCAGAGAGAGAGAGAGGCCAAAGCAAGCCTACAACTATTTCAAAAGGGAGGAAAAAAGTGGTCTGTTTAGATGTGTGATCATAGAAGAGGGGAAGATGTTCCAGAGGGAAATGTTCCCTCCCACAGAGGGGAAACCAGAGTTTCCAGCAAGAAAGGCATCTTTGCTCTTTCAGAAATAGCGGGGATCTTTGGTCTGGGGACTGTTTTTCCTGGATCTATCCATTACCAAGTCCCAGGCCTGGTTTCTGAGGAAACCAGTAGCTGTTCCAGGCACTGGGTAATCAGATACACCAGGGTAACACACCAATAGCTATGAAAGCATGAGCTTCAACACAGCATCCTGGAGAGGTCATTGTTTTTTCAAGACATGTCTCCACTCCTACACGAAAAATATAAGATGGCTAAGAGAATTCCCTAATAGAAAGGCAAACACTGAGAGAATATCATTAATACTTTAGAAAGCCTGAGCTAGTGGGGTACTCAAATATTCCTAAAGCTTCTGGCAGAGATGTGATGATGGAACCAATCAGCAGCAGGACTAGTTACATTTGCCTTCACTCTGCAGCACAATTAAAATACAATTTTTCCTGGAAAAAAGTGTTACCTGGAATATGTCTCCTGCAATTTGTGCATGGGTCTGTGTGTAAAGCACAGAGCTAAGGAAGAACTCATGATGCATAATGTATTAATCAGATTTTTCTCTCTTTCTTTCCTGTTCCTAAAATATTGACAAGTAGGCTGCAGTAGTTTCAAATTTATATGTTTTGTAATTATTCATAATTTTCTTCATAATTCTTCCCTCTGTGGGTGAAGTTCACCCTCATGTGGAAGGCCCTAACACAATCCTCCAAAGCAGTATTTTAGGCCCGCTCATGCCTTAATGCAGGACAGAATATTTTGGCATTAAAGCAAAATTTTTGCCTTCTCTAGTAAATTACAAATCTTTCTATTATTCACTCAACTCTAAACACAATGAGGATTTATTAATGATATTATCAGCACTGGTGGAATGCCCCACCTGAGTGCAATGATAATGCAGAAAGATACAACACTGGAAAGCTGGGAGGGGTAGGAGGAATGATGGTGTTGTGTTTCTTATCAAACATACATTCATGAGCATATGGGGACGTACAGTGGAGGTGAGAATAATGATAATCTGGGACATTAGAAAGGCACAAAGCAGGAAAATTACTCTGGTGAGAATATATCAGTAGGTAGACTATTCTTTATATATTTGCACAGATTTTCCATGGTAAACACCATGCACAAACAAATTCTGGGTCATCAAGATGATACAATTCTTCAAGAAACACAAATATAGCTCCATAATAGAATAGAAACAAATAAAGACACCATCAGATGAACAATGCATCATTTTAGAAACACCATTTAGAATTTCAAGAGCAAACATTTCTTCCAAAATTATAAATACATTAGACAAGCAGACAATATAATCTGTTTGTTTTATTCTCCCTAATTTTTAAAGTGCTGTGCAGAACATCTCGCTTTGCTATGAGAAGACAGACTATTTTCTCATTATAAATAATCCTTTACTACTCTATATGTATTATAGTCCTTTGTATTTAAAAAATAAATCATATAATTTGCAACAGCATACAGAAATTTGATGTTTTATACCTAATCCTGCCACTAGGTAAGTCACTGTTAACTGCAGGGAGGAGAGATGGGGTGCCCTGTTTTTTGTACCTTCTGTCAAAACTCAAATCTGTCAAAGTGGTTTTATATCGGATGAACAGGGTAGGAAGCTTTCCAACAGTGAGTCTGCCAGCTGTTGCTGCTGTTTTCAGCCCTGCATCTGTGATTGCCAGTGATGTGATCATCAGGATACAGTGGAAGGCAATGGAGAGAGAGGAGAGTAGAACACATTAGGTTCTAATCCAGTTCTGCAGCTGAATATTGTGTGAGATGCTGAACAAACCACTTGACTTCTCTGCATCCTTCCTCCACTTTGAAACAGGGATCACAATCGTGTCCTGCTCACCTGGGGTTTTGCAGTGCCTTGTTCACTGGCACCCTCAAGGGCCCAGAATCTGCAGTGGGAGCTGTTCAGAGGCACATTCATTTCCCTTGAAGTCTGAGGCAGCAGCACTGCTTTCTCTCATATTTCCCATTAAAACTGCCTGGTCCAAAACCTCCTATTCCATCCAGCATCCAGTGCTGTTTTTTCCTTTGCAGTAAGGTGTTAACCACAGAGGATGAAGTAGTGAGAGCCTTCTTCTTCGTCTGGGCTTCAACCACTGCTGATTTAAACCCCTTGTGTTTCGCTGAGTAATCCCAGATCTCACTTTGAGGGGGTTCACGTTAGTTCTGCAACCACCAAATGTGACAGATGGTAACCTCAGGTCAGGCTTCTAGGACCCTGAGATAATACTGTTGTTATTTTCACATCCTAATCAGTCAAGCATTTCTTATCCTTTCCTTTTTCCCTTTTCCCTTTTTTTTTTTTTCCCCCCCCCGATTGGTTTATTTACTGTTCTAATGGTACTGTATTTCTAGCTAGCACTAGTACACAGATAAAACAGCACTAATCTTATCACCAGGCCATCTCAGCTAATTGCTTGAAGCTTGATACTTATATAAGAATCTGAATCTCAGGTATTGAGCCATTTGTAAGAAATGTAGAGCTGATAGAATTCTGCACAGTTGTGAGCTGAGATAGCTTAAATTGAGTCACTGGGACTGCTCAGATGTGTAACAACTTTACTGCTTCTTAAGGGTATTGTGAGAAAGATCTAGAAAATGTGTGTCCCGGCTGAGGACACACATTGGAGGACTTGGAGATATTCTGGAGCTCATCAACTTCTGCTTTAAGGATGCTGAATTCATTTGACTTTCATCAGAATGAATTTTTCTCTTCTCTTGTGCCACTTTCGCTTCTTTCCAAAGTGTGAAAGTGTGTGAGCTGTGAGCATAAATGCACACATAGGGAGCTGTTACATTGCACATTCCGTGTGGATATTTGGAGGCACTGAGCCCACAGCTTCCATGCCCTTACCTTTGCTCTGCAGTTTTTTCATTGCTCATCTCTTTAACTGCAGTTAAACTTTAAAGCATTCTAGTTTTCTCTGAAGCGCTGAAGCTGGGCTGGAGGGAAAACATCACAGCTCTCTTTGAAGCTCAGTCCTTGGAGATGAACCCGCTGTTGAACTCGAGAGGACATGGTGATGTCCCTCTGCAGATCACATTGCTACTCTTCCTGAAGTGATTGGGCTGCTCAGGCAGTCCTGCCTTCCACGGGACAAGAAAAGTATTCC
This sequence comes from Cnemophilus loriae, assembly GCA_013397755.1. Lineage (NCBI taxonomy): Eukaryota > Metazoa > Chordata > Aves > Passeriformes > Corvidae > Cnemophilus > Cnemophilus loriae. Next base: position 1,592,132 of record VZTF01005583.1, read on the forward strand.
TTTTAGATTGATACTTTAAAAATATTAATTTAACTGGGATTTTAAGAACCTTTGTCTCTAATGAGCATCCTACCTTCAGAAAAAAATGATGAGTTGAAGGATCAGGCTTCCACAAAAGAGCCAGAGCAGCAGTCTGCCATCCTTTTCACCTGGAACTTTTGTCTTCAAGGAACATATGGTTAGAAACGCAGAGTCCTCTGAGAAATGTTCAAGGTTATGGGCTTTGGGAGAAGGGACTGGAGGGCACTGGCATTGGTAGACTCTCAGAGCATGGTGGCAGGCCAGGTAGAAGGCAGAGCACAGGCAAACATTGCTCGTTTGCTGACCTGTGAAAGCTGTTGAGGCTTGCTAATGGTGTGCATTAAAATGAGGTGATTGGAAGATGACAGCGAATCTTCAGCCCAATCTGAAAGCTCTGCCAGCCTCAAAGCACAAAAGAGAAGAGGTCATGACCAGCTAAGCAGTGGATTAGGAGGGACTGAGCAGGTGCAAGACTGAAGTGGAAGTTGCTTCATGGCTGATGTGGTGAATTCTTTAGAATTTTTTTTCTAAAGCCTCTTTCCAGCTCGTGACTATTCCACAGGCTGGCAAAGAATGCAAACTTACATGCTGCAGCAAACATGCTGCTGGCATCTCTTTGAACCCTAAAGCTGAACCACAAGGGCAAGAAAATCCTCTCCCTGCATCATACATGAGTCTGAACTGGGCACAGGCCTGAATACACTGGGAGAATAGGTCTTAGCCATTCTTTCTCTTGAATGAAGCCATTTGGAAATGTTCTGCAGCCTGTTTGAGGAAGTAGAGTAGGTTTGATAACCAAAAAACCCAGTGATGATGTGCTCTTCCGAATGAATGTAGATCTGGAGTCTGTTTTAGAGCCCTTGTAAACGGAGCATTGATATCTTTCTCATTCCTTCCAATCCGAGCTCAGCAACCTCTCTGTGAGTGAGCCCAAGCACATACTCACACACACCAAATTTTGGGCAAGTTTGTATTTGCATCTAAACAGTTTCCCCATCTGTTCTTGCTAGTTATTACAGGCCATTCTCTGGAGTGAGGTATTCTGGCTGCCATAACATCTGTGAGTGTTGTAATGAGGCTGGTTAGAATGTAACTCACTGAAGCAGCAAGAACTAATCACTGTATATTGATATAAGATGTGCGCAGCCTTAGACGGAGAGTGCTGTAATAATCTGGGTGTGTGTGTGGAGCAGGGGGTGGAGGGAATTGTGGATGTACACGTGTGGTAGTAAAATTACTCATTAGCTGCAGTAGGTCTCGTTATCTTAGGGAAGCACATCAATGATTCACTGCTTAACAGGGTGTTTGGAAATGCCTGCTTTACACAGAAGGCAGCCTGAACCAATATCCTGTGCAGTCCACGAGCACCTGTCTCGAACTGAAGGAATTTTAACTGCTTCTATTTTCTCTCCCAGATATTGGAACTCCCTGAGTAATCTTGTGGCTTCACTCCTGAATTCAGTCCGCTCCATTGCCTCCCTGTTGCTGCTTCTCTTCCTCTTCATCATCATCTTCTCGCTCCTGGGGATGCAGCTCTTTGGGGGCAAGTTTAACTTTGATGAGATGCAGACCAGGAGGAGTACATTTGACAACTTCCCTCAGTCCCTGCTGACTGTGTTTCAGGTAAGAGCACGAGTGGTCCCCGTGGGGCCAACACGTTGTGTTTCCGTGGGGCAAGATAGGTCCTGCAGCCTGGCAGTCCCCAAGACTGGATATCACCCTGACAGCTCCAGGAGCAGGGTGCCTGGTTGTGCTGCCAGCACAGGGTACTCCCTCCCAAAGTGGGAACCAAAGCTAAAACCCCTGTGTGTTGCAAGGCCACGGGGTCTGCAGGGCAGGGCAGGACAAGAGAACGGCCATTGCCATGTCCCAGGGCAGCACTTGCATGCCAAAGCCCAGCCCTGCTGCTCTCCTCCCTGCTCTGGGGAACAAATACCTGCTCACAGCACCACAGAAGTCATCACATGGCCCTTGAGCCCTCCGCAGTTCTGGGAGTGATCCGCCAAGGGCATCAGGATCGTGCTTTCACTGACGTGTGGGGAGAAGAGAAACGACCTGGAGGGCTGTGCTGAGGGCAGTGCCTTAGGCTGTGCAGCCTGTCTGAAACAACAGGCACCTGGGAGGGAAATGCTTGCAGCAAGGGGGGTGACCTGAAAGGAGCTGTCTAGGAGAGCCATTTGCCTTCAGCCGTCGTCTTCAAGGAGACACTCTTTGGGGTTTTTGCACACTTTGAGCACAGGCCTTCTTTGCATTCTCTTTGTTCTGTGGTTTGTTGTTTGGGGTTTTTTTTTAATGCTCTAGAAGGACAGAGCCAGAGTCTCCATCAGCTCCATCCTGGGGGAGGGGGTGTTCTCTAGGACAGTGGATATCTTTGTGTTAATGGGGTTTTCAAATTCTCTGTGTGGTCTAACGCTGTATCCCTTATTGGTGGGAATGTGTCATTTAGATCCTGACTGGGGAGGACTGGAATTCGGTGATGTATGATGGGATCATGGCTTATGGCGGCCCCTCTTTTCCAGGAATGTTGGTCTGTATTTACTTCATCATCCTCTTCATCTGTGGAAACTGTATCCTTTGATGCTACTCTTTTCTGCAAGAGGGGATGGATTAAAACCACTATTTACTTTGTTATGTCAGAAAATAGTGAATTTCATACCTCATGTTTTTGCCTTTTCCCTAGGTCTGAATTTTGGCTTTGCCCTGCCAAAAGTTAAGCAAGTTTGTTTAATTTTAGCTGGCGCTAAGGCATGTAAACAGTTGTAAGAGCCAGCTACATGCCAGTTCTGCATGCTAGCTTTTATTCAGTATCTTTACATGTTTAGTATTTTTATTTTTCATTCCCTTTAATTCTCTCACAGGTTTTTCTTTCTCGCCTTCTCCACAAACTAATCTCTGTGTGTTCCTACTGTACTTACTGCATATTTTTTTACTTTGCTTTTATAGTAATATATTCCATGTGCTTCCATCCAAGCCTTATGTGGAATAAAAATATGTATAATCTGCAATATGCTATATACAAATGCCATAATAGGAGTAACATATGTTTGACATAATTGATTTATGTGAGATCACATATTAATTCGTGTATAAACTAACAGGCCCCGTGTTCCATTTCAGTCCCTGCAATCTGTGTGTTCTTCAAACTGAAAGTTGTGTGCTCTGTTATCTTCCAGCCCGTGCTGGTCTTGAGTAGCTTCAGTTCTCTCTGGCTTCAAGGTGAAGTGAGGGCACTGTACTTACCCCAGGAGGCACAAAGCACATTGCAGGATTAGGCTGTGAGTGTCTCTTCACAGGAATTTGCATATAACATAGAGCCGCCGTTCTGTTCCCTGTCTCAGTTTGCTCCGTGTTTAGTTTCTGCTTCCCTAATAAATGGCCCTCCTGTGTCAGAGGTGACATTTCCTTTTATACTGATGCTTCTATAAAGCCACCTTATAGACTCAGCCCAGCTCTTCTGGCCTTTGCCCATAATTCAGATCTCTCAAACCCTGTTATTTGACATTTCAGTTGACCTGCATGCCCTCACTTCAAAGCGAGGTGGTGCAATTCCACTTATCTGAAGGTCAAGGTAGGCAATCTGGCTGACAGCTTAAAAAAAAAAGCTACAACTTGGATCTCCTCGTGAAAATGGGAGCCAATTCTACATGCTGGCTGACTTTGGAGCCTTTAGACCTTGGAGCCCAGGGAGGGGGGGGATGTCTGTGTTTCCAGACTAAGCCTTGAACCAGGGTTTGCTTAAAAGTTATCATGGTATAATAAGATTTCTTACACTCAAGAAATTTATAAAACGACCTTATGTTCAGATTTGTAACATGAGATCTGAACACTGACTGGTAAGACAAGAAAACAGCTGTGATTCCTTGCCCTTCAGCTCCACGGGCGTGACTGGCCGTGCATGGACTCTCTGCTAGGAGATGGCAGAGTTGTCAGCTCAACCCTTCACTGTCCACACTAAATTAACCTCAGAAATGCTCATCAGAGTACTGCGCTTGCTGTCCACAAAATCCACTCATGTAACCCAAACTGTCAAAAGATGCAAAGCATTCAGTACTCCTCTTGTGTTCAGTGGGGTTCTCTGCACAAAGGGAGGCACTCTTGGGAAACTGGAAGCTAAAATGTAAATCTGGGCTTAGATGTTTTAGATCAGCCATTCTGTTGTGAAATTTTGAAAACCCCCAGAGTGTGTTATCTGTGTGGAAGGAAGGTGTAGGTTTGCGCGTGATGGATTTGCAGTTGTGTGAAATGGAAGTTTGGAAAATCCAAGAGATCTGATGACAGGTTGCTAAAAATTTTCAGTTAAGAAACCTTTGGTATAATCTTTTTCTGCAGTTTTCAAAGCCCATTTTCTTTAAGTAGCACACAAACAGATATCCTGCTGAATGTATTTTTGGCCATTGCTGTGGACAACCTTGCTGATGCTGAGAGTTTAACATCCGCACAGAAAGAGGAGGAAGAGGAAAAAGAAAGGAAAAAGCTAGCTAGGTAAATCCATTTGCACACACCAATCTGCACACATTCCTGGGAGAGTAATTACACACAGCACGGATATATATGTGTATGATGCCTATAAATACGTGTATGTATCTGTAACATATATAACCTGTCTGTATGTGCATGGATTATATATGTGATTAATGTAACTATATATATGGAATTATGTATATATAAATTTTTATGCAAAGGAATTCCAACCCTAAGACAGGAAAGTGCTGTGAGCTGGGAGTCCCCCCCAGTTACAGTGATGTGAGCAAAGGAGAGGGAGTCTGGGTTAGTGATGAGCTTTCAGAGCATCAGCAGAGAATGAGTGTGAAATGGTGTCACTCCCATTTGAATCTCCCTACTATCTTCTGATCGCTCTGGGCCACAAGAAGTATTTTCTGTCATTCCCATGATGAGATTTAGCAGCTTCTTTTTCTTTTGATGCCACATGCTGCTCTTCCCTTGCCAGTTCTTTTAGTGTTTCTGCAGACACTTAAGGGGCACAAGCTGGATGAGGAGCTTCTCTGTCACTCCCAGCTGCCAACAGCGGGGAAGCCTCTCCTTCCTGGTTATTTCTATTCACTGTCTTCCAGGCTGCTTGCAGGGGATCTCTTGTGCAGCTCTTTCTGCTTCATCCTGCATGCAACTCAGCAGATTTCCCTCGCTCTAGGGGTGCAGTGAGGGGCAAAACTTTCGTAGGCAATGTAGTTGGAAGTTCACCAGATATGGGTTGAAAATTGTCCATGCCTTTGTTGTTGGGTGAACAAAGAGATCTCTGCTGACAGACCCAAAATATGCATTTGCACAAACGCACACACAAACACATGCCATTGAGAAAGCTACAAAATGAAGGACACTAGGTAAAAATAGACCAGAGCCTCTGCCCTTGCCTGCAGATGAGGACAAGGTGGAGCCACTGGTATGGAAGCTGAACTCAGAATGGAAATGCCAGCCAGCTGATTGTTCTCATGGCGTGTGCTGTACTACATGAAGTTCCTGAAAGGGAAGCAGCTTTCCACCTTTGTAACTCTTTGCTTTTTGTCTTGTAAAATTGCTAGGACTGCTAGTCCCGAAAAGAAACAGGAGATGGAAAAAACAGCTGTGGAGGAAGAGACAAAGGAGGAGAAAATTGAGCTGAAATCGATCACTGCTGATGGAGAATCCCCACCTGCTACCAAGGTAAGGTCTGCTGGCAGCCAGCACTCTCTGTGCAGTGATGGCATGAACAGCTTGGGTTTCTAAGGGAATGAAAACTATCTGCCTTGTCTGATAAAGGCTTTGATGCTTCTCCTTCCATTTCTGTCAGATCAATGTGGACGATTATCAGCCCAATGAAAACGAAGAAAAGAGCCCTTATCCCACAACAGAAGCACCAGGTATACATCTCCTTCCTTGTATCCCTCACTCAACAGAAGCTCCAGTTGCTAATGCACACAAAGCCAAATTGTGGTAGCAGGTATGCTGGGAATGCTTTCATGACGGGACAGGATGATGTGCTTGCCTGTGTTTGCACAGGTCCTTTGCAGTCCCTGTACTGATCAGTCATATTTCATTTGGTTCTCTGTAAAGCTCTTTATTGGAAAATACAGAGCTTTACAGAGAGTGAAATCATATAAAGATGTCCCTCTTTGAAAATATACATATGGCACTGTTTTCAGTGTGCTTTTTCACTACTCAGTGATATGGGGAGTCTCACAACAGATAGTCGTGAAAGGGAAAGTGCTGAATGCCTTTTTGCACCGTTTTCTAATCAAAAAGGACAGTGCGACATTAACATAACTCCAAAGGCATAAGATCTCAGCCTAGAAGTACAAGAAACGAGCTGTGGCATTTAGTTAGGCTGGATTTCAAGTCAGGTGGGCCTAATTAACTTCATTCTCAGATACTAAAAGATTGGTTGAAGAAATCTTAGAACTTTAAGATCTCTCTTCAAGAGATCCTGAATGGGGGGTGGGATTGGAGCTAGCCAGTTCAACTTCCATTCTTGGAAAAGTGCTGCAACAAAGAGTTAAACAAACTATATGAGTACAAGATAAGGAGATGACTACCAGCCAACATAGATTTGCCAAGAGCAAATCACTTCAAACCACCCTTATTTTTTTTTCTAAAAGGGGCTGAAAACACTTGTAGACAGGAGGAAAGAAGTAGATGTCATATTCTTTAACTTTGCTAAGGCTTCTGACTGTCTCCTACAGTGTTCTCTTAAGCTGACTAGAAAAATATGGTCTGGATGATCGGGACAGAAATGATCTGACCCTTTATGGGGAGAGCAGTGATAGCCAGAGTGAGTTTGTACAACCCAAAAGCCTGTCTAGAGTTCAGTTCAGTTCATTGTTAATGACCTGAATGATGGAAGAGGCAATATGCTTATTACATTTGTAGATGACATGAAGCTAGGAAGGACAAGAAGCATGCTGGAGGGCAGCATTAGAATTCAAAGAGCTCCTGAGGTCCTGGATAAATGGTCTAAATAAAATTGAAAGTGCCAGGCTCTATACATAGACTGGAATAAACAATTCACAAATAAAGGATCTTAGGTGACAGCTAGTTAGGTAACAGTCCTTGAGAAAAGGATCTGAATCTTATGATCACAAGCTCAACAGATGTCAGCAACAGTTTGCTGTCTTTGAAAAGGCCAGCAAGTAGTGAGATTTATAAACAGAGACAGAATGACCCTTTTGTCCAGTTTTGGGTTTGTTTTAACTGGTCAACGAAAGCAAATCAGAGCAAACCAATTGTTTTATTGTGTTCACCATTGATAAGATCTCCACTGGAATATCACATCTCATTTTGGGCGCTCTGGTTAAGAGAAGTGGGGCTGAATTAGAAGGAGTGTAGAAGAGAATGGTGAAAACACTGCTAGTAGGCAGCAAGAACTAAGATTGAATGAACCTTTGTCATTTGACTCAGGAAAGGCAGGAGAAAGATTTCCAAATGCATAAAAAACCTTCTACAGGTAGGAGGAGAATTATCTCCACTATGAAGTAACAGATTTAGGATTCACAGCAGAGAGAATTTTCCAGTGGTGAGGCTGGAAAAGTTCACAGAGATGGTTATGGAAGCCCAGCGTCACTGACTGTTGTTAAGGACAGGTCAGAAAAACGTCTCCCAGAAAAGGCTTAGATACAGTAATTAATTGAACCTGGCTTGGCAGAGGCATGAACCAGAGGTCCTTTTGTGTTCCTTTCCTGCTCTGCTCTTCTGTGTTTCTGTGATTATGTAACAGGCTATAATAGGCTATAAAAAACTTTCTCTTCTATTCCTTGATTCATAATAAATAAATGTCTGATAATGGGTTGATTTGATAGGGTAAAACAGAACACAAGAGTTCATTTTGAGTAGATGGAGAAAGAGTTTCAGACAAGCAAAATGGAAAACTCTTCATCGCATTTGATTTTCAGTACAAGAAGTCCTCACATATGCTATACTTGTATTCTTCCATATTTATAGCTAATTTATCAGGAATAGAGTGTGGTTCTAACTCTGTGCAATACAGTTTTAACACTACCTGAGGCAGGTCCCTCTGGATTTAATTTTCCCATCACCTCTGTAGGCACAGGCACTTACTGGATACACCTCCCCAGTTGCTAAGGGGTTTGTGGGAGTCTTTAGTAAGAAGCACAAATTAAACAGCTTGATACAGTTTTGTTCCTGTTTCTCAGCTGGCTTGGATTTGCAGACCATTACATTTTTTTCAAGTGAAGGAACAGTCATCTGAATGTCGATTTTAAGTCTACTGCTAATAGAATTTGGGTTTATTTACTTTCTGTAGATAGCTTAGAAATAATAAGCTTATAAATGAAATATATAACAAAACACTACATCTACATTTTTTTGTCATGCAGCCATGCATAGAATTAGAGTGCAGACAATCAAGTGAAAACACTTTTAATGCCTGCCTAGTGGTGCCAATCCCTGGCTTAACATACTTCTGAACACAACCTAAAATTTGAACGGATTATCAGGTTTTCTCCTGTCTCCTATTAGAAAGGCAAAGGGACACCACCTTGGTTACTTGCCATTGTATGCCATAGATGCTATTTCTAAACAGGCCCGTTCCCTGAATTGTTTCTTGATTCTTCATGAAGAGTGAAGTTGATCTCTAACAGCTCAAAAATCCACATCCTTCAGACTTCGTGGAAGCCAACCATAAGGCTCAGATGCAGGAAAGTTTTGTAAACCCCTAATTAGATCAGATTTACCACAGTCATGTGTTCCACTCTGCTGTATAAAGCCCAGAAACACCAAGGCACTCTCAGAGCTGATGGGACAGGTCACCTCTGCCTCGTGCAGTTGGTTTTGGAAAGCGAGGCCTCAAGGCTTTCCCCAGCACCAGCAAACAAGAAATTCCCAATCCCCACACGTGCACCTGTCCAGTTCCCTTGTGGGCATCTGGCCAGTGCAGAATCCTTGTGCTGATTGCTGCTCAGTCCAGCTGTGCTGCAGGAGGTGCTGTGCAGCCCCATACAGCCCATCTGGGAGCACCTTTTCCTGCCTGCAACATCCTGTTGCTTCTTAGATGCAGCCAGCTGGTTCTACCTATTTTCTGTTTATGATTTAAGCTGTTAGTGCCTGTGGCCTTCCAATGACTGTCCATCCTCTGAAAGCATCTTTCACCCTAATTCAGTGTTCAGAAACCATCTGAATTGGTCACTTCATTTGTTTTTCCTAATGACATAGGGTCTTTCCTAACCTACCTTGATCATTCTCTGATTTGTTTCTGCTCCTTAAACCAGTTTTCTCAATAACCTCTCCTGACTCTGTTTGCTACACAGTGTTGCTCCTTGGCCCCAGAATACTTGCAGCTCCTCAGATTACCTGGCCTCTTTTTCGGGAGGACAGCCTGGTTCTCCCGGAGATTTGTGTACACTAGAAGGATTATTATGATGATATGTTTATTACAGGAAGACAGGGAGCTAGTCTTGCAGTCTAGTACAGAAATAGACAAAGAATTCGGAATGCCAAATGAAGGTAAAAGCTTGGGATGATTCATGGGAGCTTGAAGCAAAATAATGTCCTTATACGAGAGTTCTGGTCTTCGTACAGCAAAAAAAAACTCCCCATCATTGAATTTCTCACTGATGCTGCACTGCAGCCTGTTTGTGCTTGTCTCCACAGCCAAAGAACATTTGCTTCTACAGATGTGAGCAGCTGTGCTGCTTCTGTCTGGAGGTAGATAACATGGGCAGTGACCTGGGATGAGGGTGTGATCCCGTTACTCCTTGTGAATTTGGCCCTCAGTGTTCCCTTTCTTCTGTGCCCTAGACTCTAAGGGAAAAGTAGAACGTTGTTCTTAATCTGTGGCTGAGGAACTGAATGTGTTTTTCAGTCTGAAGGTATTTGGTTCCCAGAGTCATTAATGTATTTCTTGCTGTATGGCAGACACAAGAAGAAGAGGAGAGGAACAATGTTCTTCATGGTCTTCATGGGGCTGATTCTTCTGCTAAGGGTCAACTTTCCCGAGGCATTGTTCCATGCCCATTTAAAAGGGTATTTTAAGCATTCCACTGAGTAATAAAAGAAGAATGATCTCACATTGAAGGCGCAGAGCAGGGACCCAAAATACTCTTCTTAAGGAAGAGTTTCAAATATCCCACATGATACCAGGCATTGGTTTTCTGGCCTGTTAAAGAAGAAAAAGAATTTGCTTACCTCACTCTTTGCCAGCCTCCTCTGAAACCTGTAGATAAAAGGTGCAAGGGCAAAGTACAGTTACATTACATAAACATAAGCATTAACGTTAACACCTATTTTACAAGTCCTATGTAAAAAAGTGCTTCTAAAAGATGTTTCTTTAACTAATAAAGCCTGTAGAAAGAGTATTATGAAGTATATTACACATAAAATTGAGCTGTTAAAAAATAGACTGACTCAAAAAGTACAAACTCTATGTACCAGCTCAAACATTTATGCAAAGATCTATCAAGTGAATTTGAGCTGAACTCTTGGTACTGGAAGTGTAAAGAAAGAATCCTATTTGCATGTAATAATGGCATGCATTCAAAAAGGGCACTTTTCTCCTCTCTCTGATATCTAGATCAGGATCTGTGCTGATTCATCTGTTCTTTCTGATGTGTCCTGTAACCAGATCAAGTACAGTACCTCACCCTAAAGGAACACCATTCCTGGAACTTATCTCCCTTAATGGACTCAAGATGAACCTTTTAATTAGAGTTTCTTCCTTTGCAGTGCCTGGAAGATGAATCAGTTGTATCTAACATGTCAGGCTCCTTTCTTAAAGTTTTTTTTTCCTGTCTTGCTGATGAAGTGAGAAGGTTGGGGTCTTTAAAATAGCAAAATCCTATCGTGTCATTTACAAAACAACATCTGACTTCAGCAGGTAGAAGAAATCCTCAAAGGCAGAAACTTCTCTTTCACGTACCACTTGGCCTTCATCTCTTCATTTTCTATCTTGAGGTTGCTCATTGATCTGCCTGGAGATGTGCTCCATAGATATCAGGTTCAAGAGTCTCAGCCTCATTCCCATCTTTCCAATCTTTCCCTCACTAAATTATAAAAGGGAACAACTTTAAGACTTTCTGATCAGTGTAAGTCAATGTGCATAGGCTCAGTACTTGCTCTGGGGCATACACGTGCTCATCCAGACACGGTTCCAGATGTGGCAGCAGCTCCATGGAGATCCTCACAAACAGGAGAAAAACAATCTTGATAAACTGGAGGAATGGTCAGAAGATAAAAATGTGCTCTTCAGTAAGGATGAGGTCTAAGTGCCACTTTTGGGAATAGTCAGCAGCAGAAATGCAAAGGGGGGAGTGACAGGCCAGACTGTTGGTCCGTGGTAGATAATCAGTCTGTTCTTTGTGCATATCAGACATTGATGGCAAATTAACGCCAAAATTATAATGAAAAGTCTCCATGAAGGACATTTAACAGGAAGATAGTATTGCAAGACATAAGAAATAACCTAGCTCCCCTCTGCAGCAGTAAAACCTCAACTGCAGGTTAATCCTGCAGATAATCTGGAGGCAAGTAGAAGGAGTGATCAGAGACCTGGGGAACACAGCACCTCAGGAAAGCCTGCTGCTGCTTTGGTCTAGGAACCAGATAATCTCCCAGAGGGATAATAGTGGTCCTCAAGTATGCAAAAGCTTTCTGCAAAAGGAAGGCAATTTTTAAATTTGTGTGTCCATGGAAAATAAAAAAAACAGATAATGGATCTAGACCACAGCAAGAGAGATTCAAATGAGCCATTAGAAGTAGAGTTTTTGTTTGTTTCTTTGCAGAAGGGACTGTGAAGCATCTGAGGAGAGTGTTGTGAGAATATTGTAGGTTTACCAGCACTAATGGTTATACAGAGAGACGAGACCAGTGTCTGCCAGGCACTGGGTAAAGGGCATTGCTTTGAAGGAAGGAAGGGCAAGGAACCTTAAGCTTTCACCATCCTGTTTTAATGGTTCTTAGTTTTTAGCTCGACAGACAAATTCCCCAGCACTTCAGAATGGGTTGTATTTTTCATTAAAAGACAAAAATGCTTCTTGCAGCAGAGGAAGATGAGGAAGAACCTGAGATGCCTGTCGGCCCTCGACCTCGCCCGATGTCTGAGCTGCACCTCAAGGAAAAGGCTGTGCCCATGCCTGATGCCAGTGCTTTTTTCATCTTCAGTCCTAACAACAGGTATTTAAGAGATTGGTCAGCCAGAAGAAGGAGGTGAAGAGCTGGTGCCCCTTTGACATTGGGCCCCAAAAGTGACGAGGTGCAGAGCTCCCTTTCAGCAGTTCATACCAGAGGCCTCCTTTGACCTACCTCTCCTTTAAGGCATGAAATCCTCATGAAACCACAACCGTAGGGAGTACCATGAAAATATTCAATGGCAGTTCCTGGCACTTTGCAAGGCTGATTGAAGAGACAAATCATGAAAGCTTCAGAAACAAGGGGTGCAGAGGCGAGTCAGTAATTGGAATTACCCAACATATTCAGGTCCAAATCGCAGGACAGCCATCGTGCAATCAATCAGGTGGGAGGTAGCAGCTTCCTGTCCTAAGGGCTGCCCAAAATCCACTCCCAGCAGGGAGTCCATATGTGTCTGCTCGTTGCTGCACATCAAGAACGAGCACAAGAGAAGAAATGAGAGGAAGAGGAGAGTCCATAGCTCTGAGGGGAGTCTAGGGAGCACAGTTCTCCTCTCATGCTTTGCCCATGGGCTCCTGCAGTGCAGCCTCACGTTGTGGCACCTGCCTTTCCAAAACGGGTGTGCAGGACCTGTGGGTGGAGGGCTGTTAGGACACAGGTGAGTTTACCTTTGCAAGGGTCTGCCCAATGGTCTGTGCAGCACCACGTATTCCAGTATCTCTCCTAAGGACTCAGCCTCCAAACACAGCCCCAGAGGAAGGCAGGGCTGTACCTGCAACGCTGAATTCAGAGCCAGATTTTTCCCGGCAGAGCTTGTGCCACTCCTCCTTGGGTATGTGTAACAGGGAGGGCCTGAGGATGACTGGGGCTCGTGGACTGTAATGCTAGCTTTGCCACCCACTCCCTGTCATTTGTAGAGCTAAATTAACCTCTGCAGTCATCTGTAAAATTGCTATAATAGGGACTTGGAGCCCTAACAGCCAAGAGTAGAGCTAAATAGATTAATGAAGTGCCTGTAGAATTATCCACAGAGCTATTATGGGGTTTAACCCCTCACATCCTGCTACCAACATATGGAAAGTGGCATAATGGTCTCCAGTAAGCAAGTCTGATGGGAGACTGCTCTTTCTTTACCTTCTAGTTTCCCACTTAGAGCACCAAGTGGGCTTATGTTTAGCATACAGCCTGCATGGCATGATGTCTCTCAGAAGCCATTTGCTGATGCCAGCCTGCCCTAGATCCGTTTGGCCAGGCCTGTACCCTGTTAGCAAGGTAGATCCCCCACAGCTCCTGTTAAGTGACACTCCAGTCCCAGCTCAGAACGACACTGGCACCCCAAAGCCTCTTTCTGCTGCTTTTCTCCTAAGTGAACCAGGAATGGTTCTGTAAGTGAAAGCAAGGGATGTAATTCTGGGCTGGCAGGTTTCAGACCACATGGAAATCACAAAAATCTCTGTCAGGAGGGAGTGGCTGTGCTCCATTCAAACACACTGAGTGCGAGTCCTGCGTGGAGAGCCAGCACTGCCCTGCACAAGTTCTCCCTGTGCTGGGGCAGAGGGAAGGTGCTCTGCAGGGCAATCCTTTAGTCCTGCTGGCAGAAGAGGAGGGGGGAAATGTTTCCCACGTCTCGCTGGGGAAGAGAGATAAAGTCGTGCCTCTCCTCTCTCTTGCAGGTTTCGTGTCCACTGCCATCGAATCGTTAACGATAACATTTTCACCAACCTGATCCTATTTTTCATCTTGCTCAGCAGCATCTCCCTGGCAGCTGAGGACCCCGTGCGACACCTCTCCTTTAGGAACCAAGTATGCTTCACGTCCTCCTTCCCTCGCTGGGTATTGCAAGTGTGGCATAAGCAGATCACGAGCTGAAGCCAGGAAAGGCAGAAGAGGCTGCATCAGAGGCTTTGGGAGTGCCTGTCTTCCATGATTTCTGCCTCTTGTAGGCTGTGTGTGAAATCATTAGGTTTTGCAGGAAACATGAGTCAGTGAAGGATTTGGCCTCTAGTTCACTTCAGAAGTGCATGTAGGGAAAGGAAGAACAGGAGGCTGAAGCAAAATTATTGTTCCCTGGAATTAAATCATAGAAATGAGCTGTAAAAACATTGATTGGGATACAGATAATTCAGTTTTGAGGGATTTTTGTGTTCCCTTTGGAACATTTGTACTGCTGCCACATGCTGTCTTTTGAACTAAAAAGCCCGGGGCCTGATTTTCATTTTATTCACAGTGGTGTAAATCAGGAGTAACACTCTTGAGCTTGATGCAGTCACTCCAGGGGAAATTGATGTCATCGAGGTTAGAATCAGACTTTTTGAACGCAAGCCGCAAAGCTATCGTTAAATTTGAGATAACCCTCAAAAAATACGCTGTGCTCCTCTCCTCACCTGCCTGGGGGGAGAAGAGGAATGCATTCAGCACAGAGATACATTCTCAGCCTCTTTCCTGACCATTCTTATTTGCCTTTTGAAATGTTCAGTGGTCCCTTAACTTTGCCAGTGGTTGTTTCCATTAGTCAGAGGTCGTTGCAGAAAAATGAAGAGTCAGCAGACATATGCAAGACCTCTGATTTCTGGTGTCTGCAGTGGCATTTTCGTGCCTTGATGCCTGAAGAGTTTGCTAGGATTCAAGAGTGGGATGATTTTTTTCTCATTTAATAATAAAACCTTAATTTAAGGTTTTATGAAAATATCCTGAAATATCCTGGCCTGAGCATGCGTTTGAACACATATGTGCATGCAGAGAAGGTGTTAATGGAAGTTTATTCCTGAGCATATCTCAGAGTGGCTTTGCATTTTGTCCTGAAGGAGGATGCTAAATAATCCAGTCAAACCTGTGCCACCAATAACCCACTTGTGCACAAATGAGGCTGCCCACCACGTAGGGATAACTGAATGCCAATATGTATTAGTGCTGCAGCGAGTCAGCTGGCAGATGGGCTCCTGACATGCCACAGAAACTGTCGCAGAGTCTGCAGCAGAGAGATTTAAATGAGAGGGGAAAAAAGAGTCAGAGCTGGTTGTCCTGGATTAAAGAGCTGAAGGTTTGAGGCAAAGCGTTGTTTTGTGTATTTGAAGCCACTGGTGTTGCATGAAAATCTGCGTTTAATTTTTGCAGGTACAGATGTTTAAAATGTGTCACACAAGGGGACACTGACGAGATGTTTGGGTTGCAAAGGTGGCCTGCCTTTGCACTGTGACAGTAGAACAGTAAGATCGTGTCCCCCCCTGTGCCCACGCAGAGGCCTGGGAGGAGAAGGAAGAAAGCAAGCTGAAATCAAGCTGAAAGCAAAGCTGCCTCTGCCTTCACTCAGCATGAGCCTGGGCATTATCCCGCAGACTGGGGATGCTGCTGGCACAGACCATCCCAGAGCAGGAGGACAGGAACAGAGAGCCCAGCAAGGGCTAGTGAAGAGGCTGGGACACTGCTGCTTTCCTCGGGCAGGCTGTGTCTTTCTTGTGTCACACAGGGCTCAGGCAGCCAGTGTTTGGAAGTGCCAGCCCAGCCTGATCAAACAGCCTTTGAAGTCCGAGCAAGTCCTAAGACTGTGCTCACAGTATTCTCCCGTTCGCACCTCGGCAAGGTGCTCATTCATTTTAACGTATTCTAGAGCAAGTTCATGTTTAGATAACAATAAATACGCCAGCTGATAAATGGAACTGCCTGCACAGGTGGGGCAGTGACCATTTTCATTAGGCGTGATTCCATCTTTGCTAGCTGCACCTTTGGGGCCACATTCACCAGTGTGTTCTAGCTCCTTTGCAGCGTTCTGGTGAGGTAAAGCAGCAACAGGTACAGCTTAATCATTCACTTTAATCAAGTTTACAGCTTCTTTATGTTGGTGGAGTCATGCAAAGCAGCTAGAGAGTACCCATGAATCTGGCTCGTCGATTATAAAACTATTCCATTGATAAAATAATCAAATGTCAGGACTTACAAAGCAGCGAGGCAAAAGGATATTTCCAGTTATGATGTATGTAAAATAATATAGGTTGAAATTGAGATCTGTCCCTCTTGAAGTGGCCCTTTTTTAATTCTCTAAGCTGCAAAAATTGATAGAGCCCAAGACAGCCTTGAGAAGAATTTGGGATTAAAAACTGAGCAGTGACCTGAAGAACTTTGAGTTATATGGTAGCAGTAATTCATACATCCCCCCGTTTGACTTGCAGTGCCTGCAAATCAGTCCAGATTTGGATTATGCTTAAATAGTGCAGTGTGAAATAACCCTGGAATTTGCAGTAGCTGCCCCACTGCATACCAAGCTGTAAGAATTTAGCCACCTATAAATCTGAGTGAGGATACAGGCACTAAGATACAATAAACGCCTGTGGGATGAGAGAGGGCAGTTTCCCGTTTTGTGTTTACTGGTGTTTTAGCAGCAAAGGTCAAAAATTCACAAATTATTAGTTTTCTACAGCCTCCATATATTGGCCTTCTGGTTTAAAACTTGATTATGGTAAAACAACAGTAAACCATGGGCGTGATACTTTTGATATTCAACATTTGTAGCATAGATAGCACTAATAGTGGCTTGGGATGTTGAAATATACTGGAAACAAAGAGAGTTCAATCCTGATCCCGTAAATCAATGAGAAAGTTCCCATTTACTGTGGGATGCCAACTGATTGGCAGTGGGGGACATTCCTGTCCTTGATGCTGCTACTTTGAAAGCCCCTTTTGCACTTCCAAACTCCTTGTTGCCTCCTGTGACACCCTAGGGCCACGGCTTGTGGTCTGCTGTGCGTGCCATGGGTATCTCCATCACCGGGTCCAGGCTCCTGGGAATGAAGAGCATTTCAGCTGGCCTGTTATTCAGGATGCAAATAGAAAGATGCAGGATCTAAGTCAGGCACCTCTAGCGAATGACCAAATTATGGTTGCAATACAAGTGCTGGTATTCTGTTCAATTGGCAGAGTCTTTGTTATTCATCCTAATCCAGAGCAATTCAGGATAGAGAAAAAAAGAGCTACAGTATGAATCTGCAGTTTGCTTTTCTTCCTTTGAGAGAGGCACAGGGCAAGACTGAATAGAAGTTAATAAGAAGGAATCTCATGTTTTCCACTGAGAGACCAGGCGTTCTTTGTATTCTCAGTTTGGAATCCTATTTGGGAAAACCCTTCAATGTTCTTTATGGGATTTAAAAAAAAAAAAAAACAACCAACCTACAGCAACCAAAAAGTTATTTTGCCTCTATAGTGCTCATGGGATTGTAACTCAGGAAAGATTTCATGTAAATGTGCTTCTTGTCCTCTGTGCCAGGACCTTCACTGCATTCAACAGGACATTGTTACAAGACCATTCCCTATAGAGTCGTCCTCATTCCCTTGTGAAAAGAGCATAAGTATTTGATTTTGAACTGTGATTCCCCATTCAAGTGATCAGTCACTGATCTACCCTCCCCGCTCCTATCCCCTTTTGTTTTTACAGATTCTCTTTTATTTTGATATAGTTTTTACTGTCATTTTCACCATTGAAATTGCTCTGAAGGTAAAGTGCCCATCTTCTCTACCATTACTCGTTCACAAGCTTTCTAGTTTCCTGCCACTCTCTGTTGCTAACACACACGCCTGTTTGTTCCTGGGTCACTCTCAGTACCACTAACCCAACTGTGCTTATTTTTCAGATCCTAGGCAATGCAGACTATGTCTTCACTAGTATCTTTACATTAGAAATTATTCTTAAGGTAACCAATCTGAGAAATACACTTGTTTTCTTCTTTTCTTTCTCTTCCTTCCTTTCACTCTTTTGCTTTTTCTCTCTCTCTCTCTCTCTTTTATTTTTTTTAATGCCAGTATTATCTCTACACAAAGGGTTGTTTTTCTTTTGATTTTGACGTTTTGGCAGTTGCTTAAAAAGTCTTCTGGGAAATTTTGATATTCAAACTTGTAATTGAAGGGCCTATAGCAAAACAATGCTTTTTAGGGGAATTGCGATGAAAGGATGCAATGTTGGGAAATGCAAGAGAGGACCAAGAAAAAGGCCATCCCCTCATAAATTTCTCCCTGTCCCCTGACTGGTCTTTCAAAAACAGGATTTTTCTGCTCTGCAGGAAACTCTGAATACACACACCTCTTACACAGGCTCCACCCAGAGAGAAGGTCTCTGTTCTGCAGAAACCAGCCCAAAGGGTGGCTGATGACTTCTGTGAGCTTTCAGGGTGCACAGCCAAGTAGGAGGCAGGGAGCACAGTGCAAAAGCTCACTTTTTAGGTGTAGAGAGAGAACCAGGAGTACAAACCACTGAAACACCAAGGACAGTAGCTGCCAATGAAAATTGCTGCATCAAAACCCATTTTCCCATTTCCCAGGAACATGCTCTACACCAAGGGGAATGCGCAGGAGAATGGTATAGCTTGGAAGAAAATAAAAATAGGCTGCCTTGTTCTTAACTCTAATTTTCCCAAATTGGTAGGCTAATAATTTAAATAACAGTAATTGAGCGAAGTTCTGGTTTTCTAAATGCTAGGTTCACTTGGCAGCTGTTTTTTTTTTTCTCAGCAAGCTCGTTCTAAGTGCTGGCAGGCAGTGCCTTAAGAGTTGCTCAAATTTTGCAGCTCAAGACCCTAATAACAGTATCTATATGGAAGGCTGGCAAGCAGGGGTGGCTCCTGCATATTTTTGTAGAGAAACGTGCTTTTTTTGATATGACTTGAAATTACCAAAGCCGTAATGTTCTCCAGGGAGATGTATGCATTATGCCTGTGTGCAGTTTGCATCTGTGTTTACACAATAAATCTGAACGTGCACAGATCACGTGGCGGGTCCAAAAGGCCCGTCAAGAAAAGGAAAATATCCCAACAGCAACATATAAAAATGAAACAATAGTTCAAGGCACCTGTTTGGACTCACAATTACTAATTCTGCTCCCTGTGAAGGAAGTGGTAACACTCCAAATGGCTCCAGTGGAAGCAGAGCTTAACCCAGCCCATTGGCCTGGGCCTTCCCAAGGTCCTCCTGTTAACATCAGTGGATTTATGACAACATCCCTGGACGTCCTCTAAGTTCAAGTGGGAGAATAGTGCAAGGACCATCAGTTTAAGCCACAAACAGCTTGGTTTCTCAGTGCGTGTTTCTCTGCTGCCTTGCACTGAGCACAATGCTTTGCAAAACAGCAAAGTTAATGTAAATGGTAAAAGCAAAAGAATGAATGGCCGTGGGATGTTCGAGGCTGTAGAGAAACAAGCTTCATCTGCCCCCATGTTGCTGATAACAGCACCTGCATTCTGGTGAATATTGGTAAGGTGACTGCCAACACTTTTTAACTGGCGGCCTAAAAGGCTGTAACTTGTTTAATGCCCCAGATGGGAGGCAAATATAGATTATACACCCTCTGAGAGTCTCTCTGGAGATGACAAAATCTCTCAACAGGCTTGAGAGAACCACAGTTGGTATCGAACTTAAACTCAGCAGAGCTTCCCCTCCTGATTTCAATGGTGTCTTTCTTTCAAGATTGCCATACAAAATCTAACCAGTAAAGGGCATCTTTACCACCTTTGTCATGGCAAGAACCCCTCCTCCCTTCCCTGACTGAATGTGTCTATAAGTATAAATTCTAAGCCAAGACCAGAGTTTATACTTCCTCCCCCTCTAATTTCTGTCCGATTGATAGTCAGTACCCTGATGTCGTGGATGTTTGGTGAAGAAAATAATCTGATATACCGTGTGCCCTTCCACCCTGCTCTGAACAAAGTTGTCACAGGCTGGAAACCACCAGCCAGTATGCCATCCTGAGCTACCAGTGGGAGCCAGAAAACTCCAGTTTGACTTTCCAGTTCACGTTTCTCAGCTGAGAGTCTGGCTACAGCTCATCATTGAGCAACAGCCTCATGGTGTCTGCCCCAGGTTACTTTAGACACCTAACTTAGGTGAGATTCAGAGGACCAAACTTAGAAGCCTGTATTCCTGGATGGGAATGAGAATTCCTAAAGAAGGAACATTAGCAGCTGTGGGGATGGGGTTCCTTCAAAGCAGCTGCATTAGATCGCTCACCGAGCCTAAGGTAGGTGGTACAAATACCCCATCACCTCACCCTCTTTAACTGTGCCAGGCTCATTTAGTCACAATCTGTAACAGAGCTCAGTCTAAACTCTTCTGTTTGCGCTGTCACTCAATCCAGTTCTGGAGCTGTGACAGCCTCCTCAAAGCCAGCAGCTCTCCAATATCCCTTCATACCCAGGAGGGGCAGAGCCTCCCTTGCAGAATATGTAACTATTTTCCCTCCCTCTGCCTGGTTCATAATGATTACCTCCACAAAGAAATTACTCTGTTTCGAGGACTATAGCCTGGGCTTTGTAAGGAAACCTAAGGAGAAAATGCAACTGCATCTAGCGTAAAAATGAATGAAGATGGGTAGGAAAAGGGATACGGGATTGAGCTGAGCAGAAGGAGCAAGCTGAAGAGAGCAGTAATTTCTCCTGTTGTTTCAGTTCAGCTCTAAAGCATCAAATCCCTGAGGGATTCTGTTTTTCCTTCATGGGGGGAAGAGTGATCAACTGTCCACTGCAGCTGCTCTAAGCATTGAAAAGCATTACAGAAGAGCCCATTTTATTTTATATTTTTTATTCAGTTTTACTAAAGAGGCCTTTATATAACACAAGTGTCCTCTGTCACTGAAGAAAAGGGAAAAGCGTATGATTGCAAAGAGTAGTTTTTGCAAACAGTCATTCTGCTGCTTTGCTGATTCTAAATGTTATGTACTCAGTGCACTCAAAGTGCATATTTTCCTCGCTTTCTTTAGTTAGGCCTTTCACAGTTATCTTGCTGTCTTTTTCACTCTCTTTTCTTTCCATGGGGGCTCAACCTCTCCTTTGGGGCCTGGGGGTGAATTGTCTGCCATGTTAGAAATGCTGCCCCCTCCCCAGTTATCCACTCTGAGCACAGCCAGGTGGGTTTGGCTCCTGAGCAGCTGCTGATGGCAAAGTGTGTTTGTGTCTCCGTGTGCCTCCCTGCAGATGACCGCCTACGGGGCTTTCCTCCACAAGGGCTCCTTCTGCAGGAACTATTTCAACATCTTAGACCTGCTGGTGGTCAGCGTTTCCCTCATCTCCTTCGGGATCCAGTGAGTGAGCTATTTCCAGCTGGCTGGTTTTGGGGGGGGATTGTAGGGCTGGGCTGGGAGGGGTGGCTCAGGCTCGTTGTCTTATCTGGGTGAGATTTTTCTCATGAGCCTGTTGAGGTATTCGTGAGGTGTTTTTCTCAGATGATTCAAGGCCATTAAAATTCATCCTCAGGAGAGGAGATAGTACCTGGGAAATGCTGCACTGGTGACCTGGAAGGGGGAATCTTTCAGAAAGAGCAAATGAGAACAAAAAATGGATGTATTGGGAATCATGACACTTAGCTTTTTTCCAAGGCCTTTGTTTCACTGTACCAGTTCAGGACAGTTCAGTGACTTACGGTTCCCTCCTAGACCTCTCATAACATCTTTGGATAATGGGGTTGATTATGTTTTCCTACTTCCTAAGATGTTGTGAGTCTTAGTCAATGGAAGGCCATCAAGCACTTGAAGAGTTTAGTGAGAATCTTCAGAGCGGTAGTGGTTGTTCTGTCACGCTGGTTTCCTTTGGTTCATCAGTTAATTTGCTTAACAAGTTTATAGATTTACTCAACTATGTGTCGGGAAGGAAGATTCCTAATTAGTTTCACATCTGATAAGAAACAAGCTCCCAGCTGTTACCATTATAGGTTAGCAGCTCACAGGCGTTGCACTCCAAGTCAAACACAACAATTTTTAAGGTGCATTGGGCTTTCAGTCAAGGTCTTAAGAATGGCACAGTGCTTGTTTTGACCTGCTGTTTCTTTCTTACAGACCTAAGTCGGACTCTTGGTATGTTAACATGAAAACTGTTCCCAAAATCAGCAGGAGAACATGTTGTCCTTGAGCACGAGGGAGATTCTCAGTCAGGGTTTTAGTCTTGGAAGGCACGGAGAGCCCTGCTGCAGTAGATAGTTGTGTTCAGCACTTAAAAGTGAGCACATAAGTCGTCCTAACCAATTCAGTGGGAGTTTTCACATCCTTAAATTTATGTACACACTTAAATGGTTTGTGGGATCAGGGGCCAAACACACTGCAGGATCAAAGTCCATGTGGATGGTATACCTTTAATGCTGGAGTCTCCTGGACTTTTCACTCTTCTATGAATATTTCAATGGAGCGCTTCTTTGAGCCTTATCTGAAAAGGCCTTGGTAATGACTACATCTTGGCACAATTTCTATATCATAGATATCTGCAGAGTCTGTTTGCCCTGCTCTAAAAATATACCTTGCCCGTGTTCCATTCCCCCTTCATTAATACAGCAGAGATGATGAAAGCCAGAACAAGAAGCAAGACCTCTCCAGATAACATCAGAAATTGGTTTCCTTCCCCCTGAAGGGCCATGGCAAAGAGTTGACTAAATACCTGAGGCAGTCTAAGGCTGTGCAGAATTTCAGAGATCTGTCCTTGCAGCACACTCCCCACATTCCTGTATCTCTCAAACCTTCCAACACTTTCTTCCAGGTCCAGTGCCATTAATGTGGTGAAGATCCTGCGTGTTCTGCGGGTCCTTAGACCACTGAGGGCCATCAACAGAGCCAAAGGACTGAAGGTTAGAAAAGTCAAACTATAAATTCGGGTTATTTCAGGCTACGAGGGCTTTTGCAGTGGTTCAAGTAACGTTTCAGCAGAATCACAGTATGGTTGAGGTTGGAAGGGACCTGCTCAAGCAGGGCCACTGAGAGCAGGTTGCCCAGGCTTTAGAGTACCTGCAAGGACAGGAACTCCACAACCTCTCTGGACAACCTGTTCCAGTGCTCAGTCACCCTGACAGTAAAAGTGTTTCTCAATGTTCAGATAAAACTACTCTGTTTCAGTTTGTGTCCTGCCAGGGGGAACCACTGAAAAGAGCCTGGCTGTGCCTCCTCTGCATCCTCCCTTCAGCCATCAATATAAATTGACCAGATTCCCCTGAGCCTCCTCTCAGATGAACAGACCCAGCTCTCTCAGCTTTTCTCACAGGAGAGAGGCTCCAATCCCTTCACTTGTCTTTGTGGCTCTTTGCTGGACTTCCTCCAGTATGTCCATAGCTCTTTTGTGCTGAGGAGCCACAACTGGACCCCGTACAACAGGTATAGTCTCACAGTGCTGAGTAAAGGTGAGGAATCACCTCCTTCAGCTTGCTAAAAGTGCAAGTTTGCCTAATGCAGCCCAGGATAGCACTTGCCATCTTTGTAGTGAGGGCTTATATTCAACTTTGCATCCACTGCGACTGCCAAGTCCTTTTCTGACAAGCTGCTTTTGAGCTGAATGGCCCCATCAGCACAGAGGTGAAATGATGTGGTTTTCTAGGGTTAAAGATGGGCCCACAACCCTAAACACAACCTTTCTGTATTAGATAAACTCCTTCCTATGTGCTGGTGGGTGCCAAACTATGCGGGAAGTTTCAGAGAGCTGAGTTCTGGTATTTTCCTATCCCTTTCTGCCTGCTTCTAAAAGTACAGCAAGGAATGAAACAAGTTGGTCCCCTTTCCTGAGACGTTACTTGGGTAATGGGTATTGGTTAAATAATTTTTTTCTTATTATTCGTATTTTTATTCTTGGGCTTCTCCCTTAGCCAGAACAGCTGAGAACAATCCTGCAAGTGACTTTCATTCCTCTCTTCCATTTGCAGCACGTGGTCCAGTGTGTGTTTGTGGCCATCCGAACCATCGGGAACATTGTGATTGTCACCACTTTGCTGCAGTTCATGTTTGCCTGCATTGGAGTTCAGCTGTTTAAGGTAAAACCTTTGGACCCATTCATTCACCCATTACACTGAGCTGTATTAAGGGATAGAAAGGAAAATAGCATGAAAAGCCTGAGGAAGGGAAAATGGAGTCTTTCGTGTGTGAAAGGCAAGAGATTTGGAGCACTGTCAGAGTTACCTGGGCTTCTGCTACCAGCAGTTCTCCAAAACTGAGCCAGGCATATGCAGAACTCTTGCCCATCATCTGGGATCAGAAGAAATCATCAGTAACGTTGTTCTTCCCTAGACAGCTTGACATTGGCATGACATGATCCCAGGAAGGTGAAGGGGGCTGTTCAAAAGGATTGGTCCTTGCAGGCTCTCTGCCTCCCCTCTCGCAGAGGAAGGGGCACACCAGATAACCATGGGGGGTTGTTCATTCACATTTTTATGTCTGCTTTTATCTCTTTGCCCTTCACCACGCTCCTGACAACAAGTGTTCAGGGCATACACGTGACAGTACCGTGTGAGCAGGCAAAACCTGTGCTCTGTGCTGCCCGCATCCAGGCAACCCTGCAGCCAGTTTGCTTACACCTGCCTGCAAGAGGGCATGCAAACATACAGCTGGCTAACCACGTGGTGAATGCAGGCACCTCGCTGCACGATCTGCCCTAACCCTTGTGCTGCCAGGAATGGAAGCTTCATTCCTCTTTCTTCCTTTCCAAGGGCAAGCTGTACAGCTGCACTGACAGCTCCAAGCAGACGGAAGCGGAGTGCAGGTGGGTCTGACCTTTCCCGATCCCTCCCTTTCGCCGGCCGCCCACCCGCAGCACCTCGTGCTGGCACTGCAGGTCTGCTGCCACGTTCTGTCTCCACTCTCCACCCACAGAGGCTACTACATCACCTACAAGGATGGGGAGGTCAGCCAGCCCATGATACAGCCCCGCAGCTGGGAGAACAGCAAGTTCGACTTCGACAACGTCCTGACTGCCATGATGGCCCTCTTCACCGTCTCGACCTTTGAGGGCTGGCCAGAGTGAGTGCTTCTCGGACCAGTGCAACACTACCAATGCCCTCATTCATTTCAAAAGAGAAAATTCAAAGGCAGAGCATAGTCTTTCCCTTCCTAAGTATTTAAATAAGTCGAGAGCTTTAAATATAGCAATAGTAGCAGCAGTCACTGTAGTATTATGTACTTTGTAAATTCCTCAGGGCCTGCAGGAATTTCTGTTCCCGTACTTGTGAACAGTGCAAAGCACTGTCTCTAGTTCTTAAAAGATGATTTCCAGTAGTAGCAGTGATACCAGTATTTGTTACAATTATTATGTGTATAAATGAATATAAAATGGATATCAGATCCTTTCCAGTATTGCCAGGTTTCAGGTTTCCCCATGGAGTCAGCAGGGCAGTAAGAAACACTCTGCAGTACTGGCAGACATGGGGTGTCTTTCCAGGCCCTGCTGTCTGTGCCACAGGAGCTGGGGACTCCCAGAGAGTCAGGGTGACGTGGACCTGACCCTGATACCTGCATGGGTATCAGGGGGCTGACCCTGACCTGTGTCACCAACAGCAGAGTTAAAAACTGTTAACTCCTGGGATCTCCTTTTCTCACAAGACTCAGTTCCCAACAGCTCTGTTGGGACTCTCCTGTCTTTTGTTAACTGAAGGGCATGTTTTTGTTCAACTATGAAAACATTTCACCCCTGAACAGGTTCAAATGTGTCAAATTAGTAAGGGCCAGGTCTTCTCTTTCGCAAGCGTTTGCACTCAGATCAGCGCAAGTCTGCCCATCTCTGAGTGAATTAATTTTGATACAAGTAGAAGAAAATCAGAAAGTTAAACTTTACAACATCACCTATAAGGCCTCAAGGCAGTTGCAGATTTTCTCTGCATTTGGCTCCTGTTTGCTTTCAGGTTGCTGTATAGGTCCATTGATTCCCACATGGAGGATGTGGGACCCATCTATAATCACAGGGTTGAGATCTCCATCTTCTTTATTATCTACATCATCATCATTGCTTTCTTCATGATGAACATCTTCGTTGGTTTCGTCATCGTCACATTTCAGGAACAAGGAGAACAAGAGTACAAGAACTGTGAGCTGGACAAAAACCAGGTAATTTACAACACCTTGCTGTCACTAAAGGTAGAAAATGCATTGAGAATAAGCTTTTAATAGATAAATGCACACAGACAGGAACTTGTGAAGCTTGCCAACAAGGTAAAACTGTAAGCTGGCTTTGCTGACATCTTTCAGGAGTCAGGTAGAAAAAAAAATCTTGCTGTAAGATTTGCTCAAGGGACAACAATTACTTAAAAATGTTTGCTGTACCATTTGTTTCACTGAGATTAGTTGAGCACAACAGCAGAAGTAAATGGCCAAAGTAATTGCATACAGAACTCTTTAACAGGTAGAATGTGCTCATTCACATTACGACCTAATAGAAACTCTTCTACCAAGCTTTTTTCATTTCAGTAAAAAACTTGAAACGTGTTGTGTTTTTATTACATTTGAAGGTAGCTGACCACCCTGATATTTTGGGTTTGAGTTTTAAATGTAGCCTGCCTCTCCCACAGCGCCAGTGTGTAGAGTATGCCCTGAAAGCCCGGCCTCTGCGGAGATACATCCCCAAAAACCAGTACCAGTACAAAGTCTGGTATGTGGTCAACTCCACCTATTTCGAATACCTGATGTTCGTTCTGATCCTGCTGAACACCATCTGCCTGGCCATGCAAGTGAGTAAGCAAGCAGAAAACCTCCAGGTGATGAAGTAGTAGACTTCGCTGGGGAAAATGTAAAATGGTCTGAGGTTGAGACCTACTTTCACCTTCACACCATGTACTGAGGGAGAGGGACAAGCACATCAAAAAAACCATTGCACCCTGTTCACTTCTGATGACATATGGTTAAAATGAGGAATCTAGCTCTCGTCCTCTTCCTGCTAATATCTGACACTTTCAACAATTCAGTTTTAACTCCTTAAAAACAAACAAATGGGGGAGAAAAGCCCAAATACTCTTATATACAGACCAATTCAGTGGCCACTAACAAGTGACTTCTCAGTTCTGACTTGTCTTCTATGAAATGCAGCAATAATCCTGGAACTGCCTCTCACCTGAGATCTGAATTTTAAATTTGGGTCTTTTCTGTGTTAAAAAAGTAGACAGCAAATATTTTGGCAAATGAGGTAATCAAGGAAACTGGAGAGAGAGACAGTAGGAAGACCCAGTATCGCCTTTCTCTTCAATTAAGAACCATAGAAACTGTTCTAGAAAGAACCTCGAGAGGTCATATTGTCTATCCTACCACTTAAAGGCAGCATCAGCTCCACCTAAAGCATTCCTTGATAGATATTTGCCTGCCTTTCTTCACTACTGATGCTCCTGATTGCCTTATGACCTGCTGTGATGTGTATTGATCTTCCTTACTGTGTGGAGGTTTTCCAAACATCCAGTGGGAATCCACCAAAGAAACATTTGCAGCTGGATCTACAAGAACAGCAAATGGAGGAAGTAGGTGGAACAGCAATAAAGAGGAAGGAGTCAAAACCTTTACTAAGTAGCCAGCTTATAAAAAAGAAGTCTTGCATTCCTTTCAGTCAGGAAATGGACCCTCATGCACACAAACTCTTCTGTACATTTCCCCAAGTCTCCACTTTCATGACTTGTTCCTCCCAGCCTATGTCTGCCCAAGGCCTCCCTGCTTGTCTCTCTCCTCCCTCAAACCCATCCTTCCCCCTCACCCAGCCAGTCTGTGCACCCTCTGCCCTGGCCTTTGGCCCCAGCAGTCCAGATCCCCACTCTCCAACCAGTCCTTCACTTCACAGGCTCACAGTTGTAGCTGTATTTCCTGGATTTTCCATGGATTTCCTTTCCACCCCCTTACCCTTTCATTGTCAGCTACACCTTTTTTAGTTCACTGGTTTGTCCCTTCCTGTGAATTCAACGCCCCATGCACTCCTACGCCAACTTTCCTTTTGACTATGTTTTCCACTGGATCAATCCCAGCTTGCTCCACTCCCATTCTCCCTGCAAAATCAGCCTCAGTTTCCCATCTCTCACTAACAGTCCAAGTCTACATTCACAGGCAGTTTTCACCTTATTTCCTCTCACTGTCTTCAGCCCAATCTCACCAGACTTCTTGACCTCACTACTTTTCCGTCATCTAGTCTAGGTCTTTTCCATCCCCATTGCAAAGTCTTCCTCTGCTCTCTCGCCTGAGGTCCCAGACAAGGAGTGAGACAACAGGAGCACAGGAAAGTGCCCTGCTCTCAGCTCAAGTCTCTCCTGCCCTGGTCACTCTGAAGCTGTGAAGCTGCTCAGTTTCTGTGGCAATGGTGCACACCCAGGGCAGGGAGAGCTAGAAGAGGAGATATGTTTGCGAGCTCACAGGCAGGACAGCACCTCTGGACATTCTAGGAAGTCTAAATCCATCTTGAGAAAAGTACAGTTTCTCAGAGGTTCATAGTGAGGCCAGATTTGGGTCAATGTCATGACAGACAGCAAAAAAAGGCACATGCCAGTAAAATTTCAACTTTCTAAACAGAGTCCTGCAAGTAGTAGAGCCTTTCAAGAAAAATGTTGCAAGAAACTTTGAAAATGCTTCAACATTATATTTTTCCCTGGCCTTGCATTCAGCTGCAGCTGAATCGTTTTAACTGAAACTGCTTTGAATAAATCACCCTATGCCAATACAGAATACGAAAATCCACCCCAGCTGGTTGAAGTTTGTTAAAGTTAAGCAACTACAAATGGGGTCTTGTAACATGAGCTGGAAGGTGACCTTAGAATAAGCCAGGGCAATCAGTTCAAGTATCATGATCTGGAAACAGGGATATGAAAAGTGAGGTGGCAACACTTGCAGAAGACACTGCTTGAATTAATCAATAGAAGATGGAAAGTAACTTCATAAGATCTTAATAAAGTTAAGTGAACGGGCAGCATGATTGCAAATTTAATTCAGAGTTGACAAATGCAAGATAATGCATATTGGAAAGATATTATTTGAGCTGCTCGTGTACTTTGCAGAATCCTGAATTTAGTGTAATTACTTGGGGAATGGCTTGCTATCATTATGAACAGCTCAATGAAACCCCTGTTGACTGTGCAATCACAAACCAAAAAGTAATCCAAGCGTTAGGGAAGGTTGAGAGAAAAAACACGACTGGAGATTGTATTGTAACATTGTGCAAATTTATAATGAGCCCTGAATTGGAACGATAAGTATGATTTTGGTAGCCACTCCTCAAAAAGGTTCTTTTAACAAGAGGACATCCAGGTCCAGGCGGCAAAAATTGATAGAGGAATGGGAATGCTTATGTATGAAGGGAGATGGGAACTCTTAATTGAAAAAATGAAGCACACTGGGGCCTTCCTCAGAGAACCTTGGCACGAAGGGAGACCGGGAGGGGTCCTGCGTATTCCTGACTGCTGCATGTGCCATCCTCACACTCCTGCTGGGATGCTATTTTTCAGCACTACGGTCAGAGCTGCATGTTCAAGGAAGCCATGAATATCCTCAACATGCTCTTCACTGGCCTCTTCACTGTGGAGATGGTCCTGAAATTAATCGCCTTCAAACCCAAGGTAGGTGCTCTAGGAGTAGATTTCCCTGGCCTCTGCGTGTGTGTGCATGTGTGCGGGGCAGCTGTGAGGAGAAGGAGGAGGTGAAACTTTCTGATCTGTTACCCCACCAAGAACTGAGCTGGACAGTTGCTCTCTGGATTGGAGTCTCACTTATATTTAATAACTTTTTCGCTGGAGAGTAGACACACTTAACAAAAAAAAAAAAGTAAAAAAAGGCAACACCTGCTAGTAGAGAAGGTTCCTGGTTTTCATTAAGTTATCATAGTGACACTGTGCTAAGGCTATAACATGTCTTCCATTCTGAATATTATTCTAATGCTCTCTCTCTGACTTTCCTTATATAATTTATAAATAGCATCTCATGATTAGTCTCCTGACCCAAGTGAAGTTAATCAAGCATGACTCATTTTGAGTTATGAGCCTTGGAAATAAATGTTTCTTCTGGGAGGGCTACGTCTCAGTGATGGTTTGGATTGCTCTGGTTTTGAATTTAAGACTTCATTGATAATATTCAGTACCCCAGCAGGTCCTGCCTGAAAGTATTGTCCTGTGCACTGGGCCATGATATTATGCTAGTATAGCTGCACCATGGGGTATGATTACAACCTCCAAGCTCTTCCAACTAGGTTCTCACAGCTGCTGCAGGACAAGGACAAAGATCCTGACCTCACAGAATTACCCAAGACTTTCTTCCGTGGGGTTTAAATTCAGTGATGTCTCATAAAGAGATTAATCCAGATACCTAAATATAGGTCCCTCATGTCATCTCATATCTTTAGCAGTACCTTGACATGTGGAGCTGTCTCTTGAAGGATGCTTTGAAACGTTGTGGAGATGGTCAAGATGCTCTCTGAAGCATCAGTTATGACACTGGTAAAGATGGGAAGTTTTATGTCTGGCAGTTGTGCTTGTCCTTCTTTAAACAGTCAGGGGATCACTGAAGTTGGCTCCTCCCAGGTGTAATCTCACATCTTCCTCATCCTCAGTTCAGAAACTTTGCTCTCCATTTCTACTGAATTTGGTCTTAATTTTTTTTCTTTTCAACTCCATGTTGACTTAAATGCCACCCAGCTTCTCTCTTTCTTCCACACTTTCTAGGACTTCTTCTTGGACTAGCCATGTTTTTATTTTTCACCCAAGCCCAATATCACTATCCTATCTAGGATGTAGTTCTCTTGGAAGTTAGGAGCATCTTGCGCACTCCTGCTGAAGACTGGGGTTTGGGCTTTTTTTTGGTGAGATCTCAAATACTGTTTTGGGACATTTAGAAGCATCATTATCTGTTTCAGCAGGGATTTTAATTTTCAGGAGAGATCTACCTTTCATTCTTGAGACTTCACCACATCTGTTAGCGAGCAAATTTTCTGTCACTTTATAAAAGTTTTATCTGCACACCATGTACCCAGAAGTGTATCTCACAGGCTTTATAACATTCTTCTGCTTTACAGGAGATTCTTGACTTTCATAAAGATGAGAATCTCGACAGAATTTGGTTTAGAATGTTTAGGGGAGAAGTTCAACCATGTCAAATACTGAGCTCTGTACATGTACAAGGAAGGCTTTACCTGACATGGTTGCTTCTAACAGTAAGGAAATGGCATTGATGATATTGAAAGTCCTTTCTACTTCCTGTGTTTTACTTTCCTCTGTTCAGTGTCCTTTTCAAGTTTTACTGCACAAAAAAGTGTTAAAAAAATCAACTGAGGGTTAGCATGTATCCTCTGGATGGCAAAACATTGAAACAGATTTCTTAAAGCAGTTGTGGAATCTCTATAATTTGAGGTTTTAAAATTAAGTCGGGGGAACCTTTCATTCATAACAGTTTAGTAATCTATCAACTGCCTTGAGACAGGCGAATGGAACAGACCACAAGGCCTCTTCTCAGCCCAATTTTCCATGATTCTGTAATTTCCAAACTAAATCCCCAGCTACTACACTATAGTAAAAATGAGAGTAAAAAAGAAATTTTCCTTGTGACGAGAATAGTAGAGTCTTAATGAAGTCTTCTGAGCTAGGACTCAGACAACAACCTCAGGTGAGGTCTGGCCTGTATGCCAAAGATGGTACTAACTCATACCTCTATTTTAATTAAACGCCTTAATGAAAGAAACCCCAACATTTTAAAAATTGAAGAGAAGGATTACAGGGAAGAAAAACAGGACTGACCTTGTGAAAACAGCTAATACAGCAAAAAGACTCTAGTAGTATATTCACACTGGATTATGTTGAGTTCAGTGACTTGGGTTTGGAAACACCAAATTCCTTGTGTAACTTCTCTGTTACTTATGAGGATTTGGCTCCATTTCCTGCTCCATACTGACCGAGCCTGCTCTCCAAAGAAGGCAATCCTCTCCCCCAGATGACCACTCTGATGTGGACCGACTCTGGGGAGCACCACCTGCTTCTCTTCAGTTTGCACACCAGTACTGAAGATGAACTTGCCTAGAACGTGTTCTGGAGTGGGAGTTTCCGGCATGGAGAAAGTTGTTACCTCGACCTTCTGCTTGGCTACACCTTGTGGCCAAACTACATTTGCAGATGGAAGTTGTCCCCAGGAACATCAGCTGGGAAAATCCAAAAGTATTTCACTGTCACCTGGGAGAACATCTCTACCTATCCCCTCCAACCAACCAAGTGCCCTCAACAGAGAAAGAAGATGCTGAGAGTTATTAGTGTTTCCCAGATGGGAAATGGCAAGATGAAATGCTCATCTCTGCTGCAGACAGATTTGTCTGTCATTTCCTGAGCAATAAAACACAGACCAGCCTTTGTTTAAGCTGCTTTGTCTCATTTTGAATTTGTGCCCAAACATCACTCTTTTCTGTCTGAAGAATACCCTAAAATAAAAGAGCTGTAAGCTTTGTGACTGACAACAAGAAAGGAGGAAACTTGGTTAGCTGAAGGTGTTGTGTTCTAATGACAAGCCCATGAGAACGTGGCAGAGCAGAACTGAGCACAGAATTGAAGCTGACAACATCCAGTCTGTTTTCTCCTTTTTTTGGGTGCTTAACCCAGTCGTGGATGCTGCAGCTTAACCTTCAACTACAGCAAGACAAGCAGTGACTGAGTCGTGACTCTGAAGCAGCCACCACAGAGCTCTCCCTTGCACAGCCACTTCCGAAAGGCAGCTTGGAATGGAGGATCTGCAGCAGCAGCAACAGAGGGATAAGGCTTTCCCCATCTGCACAAGGTGGAACAAGCTGCTGTTTATTCATACCTTCACCAGGGAGAGTTGGAGAGGGAACTTAGGACAGATCCCTGAGGTATTGGGAGGTGCTGCCTTCTCACAGAAGTCACCACAGGGATGTGCCCATGTGGAACAGCTTTAGGGGAAGCCTAATACGCAGAGTTCCTGCTGCTGCCCACGGTGTGGCATCCACTATTACAGACTCACAGTTTCAGCTGGAAATGGCTTGGAAAATCACCAAGATTGTTCAAGATCATCAAGTCCAACAGTTAACCTACCACTGCCTAGGTCCACTAAATATGATGCACACCAGTGCTACCTGTGTATTACCTGAATAACAACAGAAAAGGTGGAAGCCTGACTGAATAGATTTTTTTTTATGTATCCCTTTGTAATTTCTTCACTCCCATTCTGTGAGATGTCCTCCTTACTTGCTACTCTGGACACTAAAGGTGAAAAAAAGCAAACACAATCAGTTGCACAGATAAGAAGCAGGTTCACACGTGTGCCTGTCTACAAAGAACCGGTGTGGATAATCCAGCCCTGCCCCTAGTTCTTGTGGTGGGAGCAAGGCTTTACTTATTGAAAGGCCAGCTGTGGGAATAAGGAGCCAAGTCCAAGTCAGGGCTCGTCTCCTAACACTTACAGAAAATATGTGAAGGGGGTAGGAAGGCAAGGGCTTTCCTAACTAAACATACTGTTACTGTTGAGATTGGTTGCTCTGGTCAGCAAGTCCCTTTGATACTTGTCCTTTTAGCTGGCTGTCCTCTGTGAGCAGTGTTTTGGTTTGCTTGGTGTCCCGGGAGGCCGTAGGGAAGGAGGGGTACGTCAGCTGGAGCAGCTGCTGCTGTGGCACAGCCAGTGCTCGCCAGGCTGGGACAAGAACCCTGTGGGTTTGTGTGACACTTTTTCTGCTGCAGAGGGTCAGTTACCCCATTTTTTTTGCAGGATTAATCTAAGCACTGTGTAAGACAGCTCATCCGTGTCTGCAGTCTTCTCAGGAGGGTGCGCTAACAGTGAGCAGGGGAGATTTGGGATGATTAGGGCTGCCGATAAAGAAAACATCGACTACATGCCCTGCATCTCCTTACAGAGTATTAATATGCTGCTCTGAAGCAAAACTCCCAAATGGACCTCAGTGTTTGTCTTGGCTGATGCTCATAAACTGATTCAAGACTAGTTACTTCAAAGAGACAGTCTAAAAGTAACGCTGTTGAGCCAAGGCCTTTTGCTGCTTTGTTTTTCTAATTTTATGAATTCTCCAGCCAATCTGCTGAGCTATTTTCCAGTTCCTGCGTGGAGAAAGCTGCTGCTGCTGCTGCTTCAGGCTTTTTCCAGAGAAAACTACTAAAGGGAATGAGGAGCTGTGCTGTCTGTGGTGCTCACAGCTGCCACTGTTCCAGCTGCTTAAAGAAGAAATCCCCACAAGAACCAGTCCATGAAGGGCCAGCTGCTCTACAAAACCTGCGTGGGGTTTATCTTTTCAAGTCACAGACAGTGACTTCAAATTCCTATTCATATGAAGCTGCACCATCTGTCAATGTACATGCTAATGTGAGGAGGGATATTCCTCCAGGAATTTCAGATCTTTCCAGCTCCCTGGAATGGGCTGTTTTCCTGATGGGCCACATCTACTTTTTCTTTCAGGAAACATTTCTTCTGTACCCTTATTAGCTAGGGCAGGACCACTAATCCAAGAGCTATGAATTTTCTCCTGCTGTGCCTGTCATCTCAAACTAGGGAAGACATATCCATGGAACTACTGCTATGCATAAAGTAAAGCACATGATCACACATTTTGTCAAATCCGTGCCTGCGTGTGGAAAGGGAATCTTGGAGATTTCCTCTGTGGAATTATGACTATCAGAGAGACTGCAGATCACAAGTCTATTCCATTTACCAGACACTGTCAGCACCTTTCTTCCCTGGGTGTTTATGGATGTTACTTGTAAAGCAGCCTGTAACAACGCCATCTGTCCTGCCTCACATAGTTACTTCGGTGCCTCATTTATCACTGCTGCTTTACTCTGAATCCTTGCCATTCTTACGTGTCACTTTTGTGCAGCAGAGTTCAGACTTCAAACAAGCTTCACATTCAGCACAAGGCACACAGTCCCATGTGATCCCAGGAAGAGCTGTGACCCTCTGTGCTGTGGAAGTCATGAGTGCCACCCATGGTTATTTCTTAGCCTCCGTGTACTGATGGATCTACGTGTCCTCAGTGTTTCTTTCTCCCCTGATGCATTTGCACTTCTTTATTCCTCTTTAAGCTCCTCTCAGTCAGCGTTTATCATGCATTTGATGTACAGATATCTCTTCTAAAACCTGCAAAATGAGTCATCTGTTTTTGTTCCCTTTTTACCAGTACATTTCTCATGCATTTATGCCTATAAACAGATCTTCGAGCAGTCTCTCCTAAAGTCACACTGGCTTCTTCATACTACTTGAGTTCTTTCTCACCAAAACCATAATCTGTTATTCCTTGGTCAGGACAGAGGCTTCAGCATTTTCACAAACAGCTGAATCTTATATCCATGCTATCCCCTTGCACCACAGAAACAATGTTGGTTAATTTTGGAAATCTAATGCTTTTTGTACTTCTTCATTCTAGTACCTGTAGAAATGCCTCTATACCTTAGGGTGCTGCCCTGGCATCATCCATCACAGTGTTTTATTTCTCCAGTTTACATGGAGAAAGGGAAGTAAAGACATCCTGCACTGATAAAAAGCATTAGGAGAACTGGTTACAACTGAATGGTCTTTTGCTCAGACCTGAATAACACTTCAGCTCCATCCAACAGGAATCATATTTAGCCAAAAAAATCACATGCTCTGGGATGCAGTATGGTGGCATAAATTAGTGGTTTAAGTTGTGTAAATGTGAGCCCGTGGCGCAG
Organism: Cnemophilus loriae; assembly: GCA_013397755.1. Classification (NCBI taxonomy): domain Eukaryota; kingdom Metazoa; phylum Chordata; class Aves; order Passeriformes; family Corvidae; genus Cnemophilus; species Cnemophilus loriae. The sequence goes on from VZTF01005583.1 coordinate 1,627,592, forward strand.
GCATCTGCCTCCCTCTGTGGAGTGTGGCCACACGATGCTGCGTGGCCAAATGTGATGGCTGTCAAATGGCTCTTAACCTGCAGCCTTCCTCTGCTGGTTTTGGCAGGTCCTTAACCTTGGTAGCCAAGTAATTTTTTCCTCAGCTTCGGTATTATCTTTCCTGTTTCGGAGGGGCAGCATCTATACGTGGAGTATTTGGTGACTGAGTCACGTACCCACTGCAAGAGGAAGGGCAGTCTCCAACCACCACCCTGGCTTTGGGTGAAAGAAACGCTTTAAAAGGCAAAAGAAAGCGCAAGAAAGCTGATTATGTGTGAAAACCTGTGGGTGGGGAATAATATACATCATTTAACAGAAAGAGTGAGCTCTGCTTGATGTTGGGTAAGAAATAGTGAGCATGAAGAGAACTAGGAATAGTCAGGTAAGACAGTTTGTTAACTGAAGAAAAGGAAAGAACTAAACAGGAAGGAACAGGTCTGGGAGGAAAAGAGAGAAAACCCAAATGCATGGAGGAAGAAAAGCCATACAGATAATGAAGAGTGGAAAAAGATAAAATATCCTTAAAGGCAGAAAGAAAAAATAAATTGAAGACCTTGAAATAGTAAAGTATTAATAAAATGGAGGAAGAAGTGATTGGACAAAAAGGGATGCAGGGAAAAGAAAAACAGAAACAAGACTGAAAGAAAAAATAAACATGCGAAGGGATTTTTAGAAAACTAAAGACTGAATTAAAACCCATACCTTTTAAGCTAATGAGCATCTTTTTGTGCTTCTACATTTTACTGAAGTTCTCTGGCAGGCATCCCAGGTCTCCATGTTCAAACACATTAGAATCTCAGCCACAGAGCCTCCCCGTGTACTGTCTCATCAGAATAATTTGCAGTAGAAGTTGTGTACAGTATGTTTCCCTTCTTCTGTGGATTAATCTCAGCCCTGTTTCAAAATGCATCATCAGGTCACCTCAGAAAGGCTTTCCTTTTTCACCCCAAATTTTGCTGTGGGTGAAATCTGAATGTCTTGTATATTCCTCTGGATCTTCTGTACCACCAGTAGCCCAGCTGGAATTAATCCCAGCTCCTTCAGCGAGCCCAGCAGCTGCCATAAGACCAGAAATCCCTGACATCTTTGTCGTGCCCAGATAAAGATACCAGATCCTGCATTGCATGTGTGCAGTCAGTCTGAGGAATTGCTGAATCAGCCTCGAGGGTTTTGGAGGTAAACTAGAAAAGGGGGAAAAAATCTTAACCCTTTATTAAGCACTTCTCTTTACTGTGATTACCTGTCTGCCAAAATTCCCATGCATTTTGCACAGCATGCACATCAAGGGAAGATTTGACCATATTGTCTTTCATGCCCCTAAGTCTGGGAGGAAGAAGGAGCCTCTTTTCTAACCCTTTCTGAAAAAGTAAATACTAAAAGTACTGTATGTCAGAGCAGCATGTTTAGGTGACTTTGGTGGGAAGAAATATTGGAATAATTATTCTGGACACGGATGACCAGGTCATCCCAGTCCTTTATACACATCAGTGGGTTGGCACAGTCAGCTGGTAGACCTGCTCCTGGTCAGAATTTCTATGTGCCCACGTGTCCAGGAAAAGGAAGGAAAAGAGAGGCTAAGAAAGAACGTGAGCCTCCATAGCCCAGTCTGTGCCACAGCATTCTCCCAGCAGCCCAGCACTGAGGCTTTCTCACAGACCATGGAAGGGCACCCCACTAGCCAAGAGCCACAGCCTGGATTTGTTATTCCAGGCTTTAAATCGAAACTGCTCAGAAGAAAGTGCTGCCAGCATGTTACAAGGCAGTGAAATTTAAAGAAAGAGGAACTGCATCCTGGTGCTTTAGAGTGCTGGCCCATCAAGTAGAGCCTTGAATAATAAATCTTCCAGCTAATACAGATAAAGAGAATTTGCAACAGAATGCTCAGGGATGAGGTTGATTTAGCAACAGTTTCCACAAATGAGGAGTTAGCTAGCAGATAACTGTCTTCTCTATCATGTGAAAGCACAGGGAATCCTCTTTGATGGCTTCTAGATTTCACTGAGCTCCTCACCAGTTCCTGAGTGTGTGTGGGAGAGGAAATCTGGCCCTTCCAAACACTTTAAAGGAGAAGAAAGTAGTGCCAGACTAAAGTTGTCCTATTGTGCATATGCTTATATTCTGAGATGGCATAGGCGTGACTGAACCTCAACAAGTCACGCAGTGTGAAAAACACTTGGTAGGTGAATGTAACAGAAGAAACGAGATGGATGATGAGAAATGAAACTTCCACCTTAAATCCTAGCTCTTAACTCTACTTGAATCTGGGTCAGGAAGCATCAAAACCTTACTTGTCAGCACTGGTTGACATCCTGTATGAAGTGGCTCTTTCCCATTTCATTGTGGAAAATAAATATATCTGGCACAAAAGCATGAGCAGAGTGCACCTCATTTGGTTTCTTTGCAGGTGCCTCTAAGAAAGAGGCCAACAACAATATGAGTATCCAGAACAAACTTCCTTCTTCGTGAGAAGAACTTGTCCTTTCATGTTGTGGTGGAAACAGTTGGTGAGGGACAAAAAGGCTGTTTGATCTGCTGCTCCCCGTGTTACATCTGTTGTTTAAATGCAGGATGTTCTCTTTCCTGGAGGACAAGGCCAGCAATTTTCTGCAAATAGATCCTCTAATTACTATAGAGAATGTGTGAAATCTCTAACAATGATCAGCCAGAGCTGTGCAATCCTCCAGCCTTCTGAAGGATCAATGGAGAATTCAGTAGGCAGAAAAGAGAGACTGTTAAAGGAGCTGTTAAAGAGCTTCAATGATAGGGGACCTTTTCCTTCGCAGCAAACATACCCAGAGAATTTGCATATTGCTGCAACATTATGACAGATGTATTTTCAGTCTGGCACTTGGGGGTTTTAATGTCGTTATAAATGATCAAAAATAATGATGTGACTGCACAATGCAGCGGTGTGGGAAGCACTGTATTAGCTATTGCGCTTAATTATTTAATACAGAAAATTATCCGCGCGGTGTTAAAAGCCCAGTGGGATGGTGAACCGGGGCCTCGCTCACAGCAGCAGCAACAGCCTGGAAAGGGAACAGTGCCAGGGAAAAGCGACTTGCTCTCCCTCTTAGACAAAAAATCCCAACCTTCTATCGCTTCATGTGGGGTTGTTTTAAAGGGTCAAAAGCTCTCACAGACGTGAGAATGGTACCAGATAACAGACTGTGACACAGCGCCTGTTAAGAACCATTCATCATGTTAGAAAGTGACTTTTCCATTGGCAAATGGTCACCTGGCTGACATCTGAGAGAGGTGATCTCCCTTCTCTCATGCATCTGGCTTTTGGAGACCTTGGAAACTTTAGTTTTCTTTGTTTCTGCTTCCCCAAGAGTAGAATGAGAGTAATCATCCTCTTTTGGCAAGTTACGATTGATGGATTACATTAAAAAAAGTATTATTTTATGAACTACTCTAATCCATAGAAAATCAAGCCTTTGACGAGAATAGAGATAATTTACAAAAAAAAAAGAAACTATGTAAAAACCTGCTGCGCATACCTGCTGCCCTGTTTCTTGAACGTTGTGCCTTTCTGCCTGTCAGTATCCACTATCCACCCAGCAACCATGTCAGAGCAGTCCACAGCCTCTTCCCATGCTCCACAGAGAGAGAGGGAAGAGACTATTCCGAGTCCAGCCCCGTATTCAGAACGCTTCTTCACCCACTGCTTGCCACTGTGTCATCTTCCCACAACGTGAAGTGACTCCTCACTCTGAGAGATTTGTCACTTCTGTTCTCTTAGGCTGAGTTTTCCTCCCGTTGAATCATTCTTCCCTGGGCTGGGATGTCAGTCCAACCTTAGGAGACAGACTACCTTAAACAGTAAAGCCCATCCTTTAGCTCTTTTCATGGGCTGTTCCATATTGCTGGGTTGGTTTATTGCCTTCAGGAGTTACTTATTGGCTCTCATCAAGACATGCTGCTTCTAGACCTTCCAAAGTCTTTGAGCACTTGCAGCTTCTTCCAAATGGAATTTGACAGCAAAATTCTCACGGAATGCATTTTGTGATAAATGATCTGTTCAGCCATCACAATCACTTTTCAGTCTTTCTGGTAAAACTGGTGCAGATTTTGTCTCTCTTCGCTGAGAACAAGTCTGGTTTCTGGCTGCAGGGCAGTAATTGTTAAATGACTGCACTGTGCTTATTGTTCATGAGAAAAAGGGCCTAACTCCTCACGGGGTATTGCTGTGCCACAATATACCTGCAGGAAGGTCAAGAACGTTTATCTTCTTTTCTAGGTGGACAGCAAAATTTATAAGAGAGCTTTCAGCTATTCTGCCACCATTTTCATGCATTTATATCAGGGAGGCCTTAGTCATTATTGTTCAGAGGCATTACTCACCCTTCCTTCAAAGGCAGTTAAGAGCAATCCAGGCCAAAAATTACATCAAGATCAGCTAGTTGAATCATCTGGTTTTACTGGTATAACTTCCTCAGGCCTTCTCAGCATGTTGCCTCGAAATACAATCTTTGCTGTGTCTAAGAGATGCTTTCATAAGAAATGCTTCCATCTTGCCTTTGCCACGCTTCTTTCCCAGTCTTTGGAGGACCTGGGACCATAATGTTGCACTTCAAGCCTCCCCTGTGGCTGAGACCTTCTGTACTTCCAACCACTTTACAGTAAATGAAATAGAGGGAGGTGTAAGATGACTGTGCCACCAAGTGCCACCACCTCCAGCACCTAAAAGGGGCCTGCAAGGAGGCTGGAGAGGGTCTTTTTACAAGGACGTGTAGTTACAGGACAAGGGGGAATGGCTTTAAACTGAAAGAGGGCAGGGTTAGATCAGGTATTGGGAAGAAATTAATCTCTGTGAGGTGGTGAGGCCTTGGCACACGCTGCACAGAGAGGTTGTGGATGCCCCATCCTTGGAAGTTTACAAAGCCAGGCAGGATTGGGCTTTGAGCAACCTGGCCTGGTGGAAACTGTCCATGCCCACGGCAGGGATTGGAACTAGATGATTTTTAAGGGCCCTTCAGCCCAAATCATACCATGAGTCCATGTGGATGGGCATGGAGGCACTCATGGGGCCATTTAGAAAATACAGTTCTGGTGAAATGAACTGGATTGCAAAAATCTGGAAATGGAAATTCTCAGTTCACAGATCAGATACGATACAGTCTTTTCTAGTCGTGTCCTCCAGACATTATCAATTATCAGTAGGTGTGTAGAGCATAAAAGAGGATCTGTTGAGACACAAGAGATTCTATATTTCCAGCTTCCATAAATGTTAAAGTTTGTCCAATAGGGGCTTGGGGACCTTGGTTCAGGCAGTGGGGTTCTTTGGGTTTTTTCCTGTGATGGAGATATTTGTTCACCAGAAGTACAGGTGAGACCTGTAATTTGCTCTAGGACCTACAGGATCTCAGACAATAATCAGGTTTCCACTTCAAGGTGGCCAGTAACGAGGTACCTCAGTGACCTAGAAATAAACATCTGAGGTCTTTTTCCAGACCACAGAGCCATTCAGGTCCTCCAATTCCTTTGTTTCTGTCAAGCAGAGTGTTCAGGGTGTCCAAGCAGGCCCTCAAACCTCAAGGGACACCTGTCTGCTTTCACAGGTGCCCTCAGTGTGAGAGACAGCATGAAACAAGTGAGGGAGGATAAAGAGAAACATCAACGTTTTTGAGTGCCTGTCTTGGTCTACAAGTTGGTCTTGTTTTCTTATGGAATAAGCAAAGAGGCATGATGCTTCTTCAGAACTCACCAGAACAGTCTGGAGTGATGAAATGCTCCTCTTCTCTGTGCCTGCCTGAGGAAAGATTTGATGGAGTAGAAGGAAGCCTTGTTTAATTCCCTGCAGCAGTGACTCATTACAGGGACTGGTAGGTGAACTGCAGGGACTCTGTGTCTCAGGATTAATCCATCAGTGGATGAGAGTTGATAGATAGTATGCAAATAGATGCTGTTTTCCTGCAGCCTGTCAGGAGCTCCAAGCAGCTGCATCCTCCACTTGATTCCTTCTCTATTAGGTTCTGCTAATTTCCCTGATTGCTGTTATGGCTAAACGGTATCTCAGCACAACAGAATTTGCATCTGACACACATCTCCGTGTCAGGAGCTATTGTAGCTTTAAAGATTGCTCAGGACACACGTGAATCCCCCAAATCTGCTGTGAGAGCATGTGCCAAGAGCCATGGAACTGTGTAAATGTCCTTTGATTTGATACTGTCCCTTCTGCAAAAGTACTTTCAGGGAAAGCCTCTTTTAATGAGGTCTGAGAACTGACTCTCACAGCTCTAAACAGCCTGCAGCATTTTCAGAAACGAATCCTTGCATTAACTAAACATCAGCCAGACTAGCAGTTCATCTCATTTTGCAAATCCCCAGCAAAGTCTGCTTTGCCCTTTACAACCAGCAGGAAATTTTTGCTAAGAAATCCCACTGAGTATCAGGGTATCCGCCCCTTTCTCTCCTTCCTATACCCTCTCTTCAGCCGATTTAGACTTGATGCTTCTTTTAGTTGTTTCAGCATGCAGGATTATTTCAAAGAAGTGGTAGCAAGGTTCTCCTGTAGTTTGCCCTCCTTTTAGGCTGTGCAGTTATCTCTATGTCTTAGTTTCTCCTCCTCGATGCTTCATTTCTGTATTCATAAATACAAACATGCATGCATGTATGCACGTCCTTCCCTTTTTTCCTACAACAGTGCAGCATCACCTTCCACTGGGGACCATCTGACCTACATTCAGATCCCACCCAGTGAATAGCCTTGACCTTGCTGTGCTCTTCACCTTTAGAGACCTTTTTTCTCAGAGGGGTTTGTTAAATTTTGCCAGCCGCCTCCGAAGAGGCACAAATGAAGACCTGTGACTAAGCAGATAAACAGCTGCACGTAAACTAACACACAAGTGACCCTGCAGGTCCCACAGGGCTCGATGCTCAAAACCCAGCCAGTACCATGACTCAACAGCACCCTTCCCCTGAGGACTTTGATGCTTCAGGGTGCATGCACAGCACTCCAGCTGCCACATATTCTTATCATGGGCTGCAGGTGACTCTGAGCTTCAGATAGGCTCCAGTGGGCAGTTCTCCATGTTGTTACTATTGAGGCTTCTTAGATATCCTATTTTGGATCTCATATTATTCACAAAAGTAAAAGAAATGGTGTCCAGAAATGTCAATGCCTCCGTTAGCACCTAAATAAACCCTAGTGTCCTTAACAGCTAATCTCAGCAACTAGGAAACCTAAAAATGATTGGCATACTCATGCTGAAATGTCTGCTCCTCTCGCACAAATGAGATTCCATTCCAGTCAGCTACTGCATATTTATGCTCAGCCTTTCATTAACTTATTGATCATGTGGTGATACACTATCATTTGCTACCTTTGGGGGGAAAAAAAAATGGGGAAAAAATGTGCTCTACTGGTGGGGCTATTTCATGCTTCCTGAATATTCAATCCAATCCTCCTGGTCTCTCTCTGTCCTCTTTTCTCCCCAAAAGCTTCATGGATCTCCCAAGACATCCCACAAGAGAGGGTGACTACCATTCCCCAGTAAACCCCTGAGGATGCCATTATGTGGCTTGCAATTATAGCTAAATCAGGGCCAAGCGTCTCCCTTTACGGGTAAAATATGGTATTACACACTAAATTCCTGTGCTGCAAAAACAAACAGTGCCATCAATTCATTTCCAGTCAGACCTCCACCCTCTTGGGAAAAGTATGCAGTACTTTCTGGTGGGAAAAATATTTTGGAAATACAACCTCTTTATTAGAGGGAAAGCTCTTCCTTCATTCAGCTTGTCTTTCATGAGCCACCCTGGTACACTCCAGCGAGGAACGTGGCTTGAAGAGGTACTCTGAGGTCACAAGAGGCAAGTCCTGAAGGGGTGTAGTTCGCCCTCATTACACACTCATAACTCGTGACCAGGTTATGAGGTCTGATCCAAAGCTAAGTCCCACGTGGCCATTTGTAGGTGAATGTCCCTAAGGAGGGTGGGTGGCTTTTCAGGGAAGGGTTCCATCACCTTGCACCCCAATGAAGCGTCTGTGTTCTCTGTTTCCTTGAGCTCTCTTACTGTGAATAATATCTTCCTATTTTTCACCCTTCTGTTTGAAACACAGAGGGAGCAGGTGAGGAGGAAAGGAAGGTTTTAAAATTCATGTGTTTCCTTAATTCAACACCGGAATTTTGGATGTGGGGTTGAGTAAAACTGCATTCGTATCCATGGTTCCTCTCTACCACTCATCTAAGAGACACAGGAGGAAGAGAAGAGCCCTCTGAGTCCACTTTACAGCCAGACAATAACAGACTGGGATAATGCTTATTCTGGGAGCCCAGAGCAGACCAGCCCATGACTTTCAAGCGAGGATCTGGCTGCTGAGACTCAGTAGAGTATCCCAGGAGAAAGAACTCGCAGTGTAAATTTGGAGCAACGCTGTTGAAGTCAGCAGAGTGACTCCAGATACACTGTGGTGTCTCAGAGGTCCAAAGCAGCTGTTTTTGATGGCAATGAAAAAAGGGACCTTTTCTTTCCAGGCCTGAATCTCTCCTGAGATGTGCCAGCTCTGTCAGTGCAGTGTCATTGCTTCCAGTGAGGTTGTATTATTACTGCTACTGGGAGCAATATTTAACTCACTGGCTCTGGTGGTCATCTGAGGACAGGATTTGATGCCACTCGTCACCTGGGTTCTCTATCAACAGCAAATGCTGTTTTACCAGCAGTAATGATTGTTGGGCTACGTGCAAGACGCTGCTGAGTAAAAAAAACCTGTAAATTTGGTTACACCAAAAACATTCTTTGCAGTATGATGCAAATCATAGTAAAAATACCAACTATCCATCACTACAGATTTGAAAATCATTAAAAGTCATCCTTTTCATGGGCGAAACCTAAAGAACATGTTTTGGATCTTTACCCTTGCAGCTGCCCAAAACCAAACTCTTGCTTTTTTTGAAGTTGATTGGATTCCTGCTGAAATCCTTAAGAATTCCTAAGCTATGCAATTTGAGAGGAAACAGAAGAGAACCATGCTACTGAACGCATGTATTCACTTGGCACGTGGGCAGTGCCATTGCCTTCTGCAGGACTGTGCCCATGGACAGGGGCAGGAGGATTGGGTCTGTTGTCTTCTACTCTGTTCTTTGATCCTGCAAGTGCACTGTCTGCCAGGGTCGCATCAGGCTGCAAAGGCCCTTTGTGTAACTCTGTGTGATCTGTGTCTGTCCTTTATTTATTCAAAATGCGTTTGCCTCTACAATTTAATCTGCTGTTCTCTCCCTCCCCTTCCTCTTGGTGAAGTCTAATTACAGTTTTATTCCAGGTCCATCTGGTTGCTAATGATGCTGGACATCACCGCTGAATTCATTCTAATATTTGTTGTGTATTTCTAGGCTGGACGCTGAATAATAATATTCTCTGAATTTGCTTTTGCTCCTGTTTCCTTCCTCCCTGTTGTAGCTAATTGTGTAGTAATGTGTAGCCGTGGGGTGGTTGCTCCTCCCAGTGTAGATCTGCTAAGACAGTTGCCTATTTCAGGCTGCAGAATAAAGGTGTTTTATTCTGGTTTTGAGGAGAAGATTTCAAAGTCCCCTCTACCAGCTCCCTTCACTGGCGTGGAACCAGCTGGGCAGTGGCTTTTTCTGCTTCATCTTTTCTTTTTTCTTTTTTTTTTTTTTTTCCCCTGCCCAAAGTGTAATGCTGTTCATAAATGTGAGTCTCAAAGTCTCACGGAGGCAGTGTTTCAGCAGATAGAAAGACACTTTTTGCCAGTGCCTGCTCCATGTGATGGTTGAGCCCACAGTAATCTGAGGTTCCCAAGCCTGACTTTGTACAGTGCCAGTACTGGGATAATTTTTTTCTTTCTTTCTTTTTTTAAAAATTTTTTTTCTTTTCTCCTTTTTGCTTTCTGCAACACTGCCTGGGAACACAGGCTCACACTTTACCCATGACCTGACTCTTGGACTAAGAATAGCAGTCACAGTGCAACTCGGGTTCAGTCTCACAGGAGACAAGCTGCAGCTGGGAAACAGGGAGGTCAGATTAGCCCATGCTCACAAAACCAAACACATGAAAGGAGGACAGGGGATTTTGTATGTTTGCCTCCTTTTAAGACTGCACAACAAGGGGAAGAGATTGGCACAGGTGCTCAGTGAGCCAAGATGAATTTTCTTTGCTCATGACATTGACTTGCAGAGGAAGTTTACATACAGAGGTTCATCTTCTAGGCTGAACAGGACATTCTCCCAAAGGGCCCTGTATCCTTGCAGCCTATCCAGCCAAAAATTACGCAGGATCAGGACAGTAAGCAGTGCTAATTAGCATCTCCTGAGCTCTGCTTAGGACAATGACATGTTTGGGACAGCCCCTGAAGTGATCAGCCATCGCTTGTCCTGGACAGCCAAGGTGGCTGTGCTGCTGTGGCACCGTCCTTAGCAGGAGTGAGCAACAGGTCTGGCTCTGAGCAGTGCTAAAGCCAACGTCGCTCCCGTTCTTACCCCTTCCTGCTGGGGTGAGCCAGGCTACCCTCACAGCTCCATTTTGTGGTGCAGATGTGCCTTCTGAGTAACAGAGACACCGGTCCTGCTCTGCATTATTGAGACAGGACCTAAAGCATCACTGAAAGAAACTGTTAGGCTAATGACTGTCCTAGCACTGACTGTGGCTGGGTAAAGAGAAAGGTGAGATTTAGACAGCACATCCCCAGCTCCTCTGTGCCCTCTCCTCCTCCATGGCACAGCAGCCAGCTATTCCCTGTGCCAGCACAGAGCACCACAGCTGGAACACGGACTGGGGGATTGATCTTGACAGTGGGGAGCCACTTTTTGAGGGAACCATATTACACTATTCCTGTACTCTCCCCCCTAAGTCAAATGGGAAGGGTGCTGTGTTGCCAGAAATAGAGATGTCTGGAGGAGCTGGTCCTGCAAGCCCAATTCCTGCCAGCAGCCATGCCCAAAATGATCTGTGTGACTTCCCTTCAGCCCCTGTCTCAGAGTTGGAGGGGAGGGGTGGCTTCCCTGGAATCGCACGAGCTGGAGAGGGGCTGCTCACACGAGTCAGGGAACCCAGGCCTGGGCTACAGCTTGAGGCACAACAAGTAGACTTAAGAGGAAAACCCCTTGAGGTATCAGGGCAGAAATTCTAATGGTAATTTTGAACTGTTTTTGTCTGTCTAACATTCCTTTTTAATCCCCATCCTGCCTGCCCCTTCCTTATGTAGGGTTACTTTAGTGATCCTTGGAATGTTTTTGACTTCCTCATCGTAATTGGCAGCATTATAGACGTCATTCTCAGTGAAACTAATGTGAGTATTACTCTACCCTCCCCAGGATACCACCACCTCCTCCTCCTCTGCTGTTCCTTCTCTCTTTCTCTCTTTTTTTCTCTCTCTTTTTGTTTTCTGGTTTTTTTCCCTCTAGTCATGCTTTTATTGAACTTGCCGTCGTCCTTCTCCTTCTCCCAGGGAAAAAAAAAGGAGGGGGGGAAATGCCTCCTTCTTTTTCACTTGTCACAGCTGGCCCCAAGGCTGTGACTGGTGAAAGCGCACAGAGTTTGGGGTGTGTGTGCTTTTTTTCCCTCCAAAAGGTAGACATGCTTGAGTGTAACTTTCTGACTAACCAGGCTTTTGTTGATACCCTCCATCATGTGAAACGTTACAGAGGTTTGAGCAACCAATACTGTAGAGTGGTAAGAGACTATTTAATATGCCCACGTAACCTCTTTCTTTTCTTATTTTTTTCCTCTTCTCTCCCTCTTTCATGCTTTTGTTTTGTTTTTATTTTCATTTTATTTTATTTTACTTTTTACTTTTTTTCCCCTCTTTTCTCCCTTTCCCTCTTTCTCTCCCTTCTCTCTCTCTCTCTCTCATTCTTTCTTCCTCTTCCTTCTTCCCTCTCTCTCTCTCTCTCTCTTTCTCTCTCTCTCTCTCTCTCTCCTTGGCTTCTCTGCCACATGCAGCACTATTTCTGTGATGCATGGAATACATTTGACGCCTTGATTGTTGTGGGTAGCATTGTTGATATAGCAATCACCGAGGTGAACGTAAGTAGCTGGCGTCTGTCCATGATCGTGCCTGCTCTAACATTCATTTGTCTTTCCCGGGTTCTTCTTTTTTTTTTTTTTCCCTCTCCCTTCCTACTTTCTTTTGATTTTATTTTCAGAACTTTTTGTTTCATTTCAAAGCTCTTTCTTTTCCTTTTTTTTTTCTTTTTTTTTTTTTTTTTAGTTTTATTTGGTTTGGTTTTATTCTGTCTTAATTTTTGGAACGACTTTAAGGACTTTTTGACTGTTGCATCATTTTTCTTCCCTTCATAATCCGCCTGGCATGAATTAAACTGTATAGCAGGAAAAGTGATGGGAAACGTGGAGTGTAAGTGAAAATGCTCTTTGTGCCATGGGAAGCTGCTCGAATAGTCCCAGGCCAGCACTTTGGTCTGCCCGGTGTTATGCTTTGCTTCCCATGGCAGTTCAATACCCTCCACCCCACAGAGAGATAAAGGTCAGTTCTTTCGAGGTGGAACTGAGGGAACCAAGGCAGGAATCCTCCCTGTGCCTCCTCACTCGGGCTTCCTCCAAAAGAAATAAAGACCAAATCATCTCTGTTTAGAGGAACCTGCTCCTAACATTCCGTTCCAAATGTGAAAATTTTAAAAAAAGAGAAAAAAAAAGGTAGATAAAATAAAAACAAAGCAGAAATCCCAAAGGAAAACAAAGCACCGGAGTTCCAACCCTTTTTTTTTTTTTT